>VDFB02075321.1:340268022-340764986 GCA_007258455.2 Sequoia sempervirens | reverse complement strand
AATAAGGTTACCTAGACTAATCTACTAACCCTAGACACTAGTACACTACAGACTATTGGTTACATTGCTTCCAGATTCTTGACAATTGATTTTACTACAAATACAAGGTTAACTGTTATTCTAGGTGGAGTGTCATCACAACGATGCAAAGGTTACCCTAGTGTTTCTTCCTAGGTTCCGGCCCCCAATCCTTGGGTTACCCTGGTAACCTCTTACAAAACCTAGCCCCTATTGCATACTATTCTGAGAATCGAATGTCTTTTAAAGGAACAAGACAGCTGATTTGCCATTCAGACCTTCTCATCTTATACTCCTTGACTATAGTAGAAACAAGAGTCATAAAGGAGGCATGAATATGTTAAAGTTTTATCTAACTCTTGTGTCATTTAATTATCAGCTTGGTTAACTATTTGTAAGTTACCTTGACACCACTTTGGGTGTCAGCCCTTACAAAAAGCCACTCCCCTAAACATAACAATGGAATCTAATTTCTGACTAAGGTTTACAGAGTGTACATATAACCAAAATCAAAATAAAAGATCAAACGTGTTATAATGAACACCAAATCATTGTTCATAAAATAGGTGTCAAATCACCACATATATTCATGTACACATCCTTAGTTAACACTAGAACTCAACTTAAATAATCACAATCCCCATTTAACAAAAAAAGGGTCTGGAAGACTTAAACAATCACGACATTCCCAATTTTCCCAACAGAAAACACAATTAAAACAAATCAAAGGATATAACGTCTATTATTTGGATTTACTAAATCCACTTGCATCAGTTTATTAATCACATGAATGTAAAACAACTTAATAAAAGATCTATTTTAAAATAAATAAAAATAATTGTTTTATTTATTCTATTCTTTCGATTTTCTCAATTTCACATAAAAGTACATTCTATGTTTTCTCAATCATAAATTTCTCATGTGATAAAAATAAACAACATTATTTTTCTAAAACTTAATACATTACAATTCTTTCAAATATTTATATAAGTTAATATATATTAATATATACATATATATATATATATAATATTAAATATATATTTATTAATTACTAAATTTCGCATTAATTAAAATCAACTTAAACAATCGATATATATATGAAAAGTTCATATTAATAATTCCCAAATTTAATAGCCGATATAAAAGTAAATTCAACTCTGGTAAAGCTTCGGCCACATCCGCAGCCTTACAAGGGGAGGACGCAGCCTTGCCAGGCTACGCCCAACACCATTACCTATGGGGAGGGTTTCGGCCCTCCCCATTGTAATTAATTTTTTTTTAAATCAAAACAAAATTTCCGTATAGAGGGAAATTAAAAAAAATGGCGAAATTAATTTTTTTTTTTAAATTAAGTCAACAATAAAATAATTCGCTTGTACAGTATGACGATTCAACAAATTTTCCATATAATACTTTCACAATCAAATATATATATGAAGAACATTAAATTCATACAAAGATTTAATTGAGGAAATTTATAAATTTCCTCAGAGTTTTACAGTAGGGAAATTGGGGAAATTTTACAAACTTCTTCAGGGTTTCACAGAATACACGCACAATATTTTTTTTAAATTCTAAATCTAATTTTCCCAGAAGTTTTCAATTTCCTAAATAAATAATTTCCTTCATAAATACAATACTTTTAACAGAGAATTTTCTACAGAAGTTTTTTTTTTTAAGCCATTAAAATTTCACACAATAGAATAGAGTAAACAATCTTTATACGTGAATGACATAGATTTAAATTACTCTAAATTTCTTTTCAGATGCTTTCTTTTTAAAAATTCACAAATTAAAATCTACAGGAAAATACCTGATTTCCTTTGCTAACTATTGAAGAAATCCTCTGTTGCCTCTGTTGCCTGAAGCTTCCAATTTCTTTCCCGAGATCCAATTCCACAATACAACCAAGAACCAGAGATCTTCCAATTCCAAAATCAACCAAAAAGCATTTACCAATTTTTTTACAGAACACCAAAATAATTTTCCCGTGAGGAAATTCAACAACCTCTGTGATTTCCCGAGATCCAAAATATCCTTCGTAACAAATTTTCAACAACCCCATTAAATGAAACTTACACACTTGTCGAGAAGTTGCAAATATCTTTTAACAACTTCTCGACAATTTTACCCTTCAATAATTTGCATGCAAAATTTAAATTTAAATTTTAAAACTCAATTTTAATTTACATGCATTTTATTTTTATTAATTTTCTAATTTCCAAATGCAATATAATTTACACACTTAATAATTTAATTTAATTAATTAAAATAGTTTAATCTTTTTAAGATCAACTATTTAACCAAATAAGCTAATTAATGGATTAAATTATCAAGCAAGTAAATTTCTACCACATTTAAACATTAATTAAATAACAATAATTTAAAACACAATAAACTAACATTAAAATTAACCAATATTTAACTTTCAACAATTTATTCAAACAGAAAAATGACAATACAACCTATGACTCTGAACTGAAACAGACCAAGTACTAAGACCAGGGTTAAAGACTAGACTAGGGTAAACCAAACTACTATCTCCCGATCAATGTTTCCGTTGAGTCTTGACATGCTCAGACCTGAGTACCTAGGTGGAGTCGGTGTCATGTACCTGCAAATTCCTGCAACCAAGCAATAATGTGCATACAATATATATATAAAGCATTAAACAGACACACTGTGCGGAGAAAATCATAGATATCGCAGGGCACTCGCAAGCGAGTGATGTGATTCCGTTCTCCACACCAATACACTTCACATCAGACTGACGAAATAAATTAACAGTTAGTCCATCATAACATGTACATAGCAATGATCAACTGAAAGTAAACATCTACCCTAACTCAAAGCATATTAGAAAACAATAATCACCATACAAAGTATCATCATGTCACAGAATAAATCCACTATCACTCAAAACTAGCGATCAAAATATCCAACAAAACATCATAGGTCTAACAGTGTGAAAACATAGCAGCAGAAAGCATAAGCATAAATGGAGGGGTACTACATTGTGTTTGCATTAACCATGAATTAAACATAAAGACATAGCATTAACATAGGTTGAAATTAAGATGTTTTAAAATTTCATCTGTATCAAAGCACACATTAATAACAAAACCTTTTATGCAGGTTATTTTATCATAAACATTGGTAGAAATGAAAAACTGATAATTAACAACCATTCAATGCATTTGATGACACATTGAGATCAGACAGATTAGAAAAATCACACACAGAAAATCATCACATAACACAATATATGTCCTGAGTGGAAAACCCTCTTGGGGAATAAAAACTACTCAAAAAATCTATCTTTATTCACTTAGATCACCAACTCTTCGAATTTTAGGAGCACCAACTCCACAAAGTTCAAAAGCACCAACTTCATAAGATACAAGAGAACCAACTCATTTACAATTCATAACATTTGTAGTATTCTATCAATACCCTAGAAGTGCAATTTTTAGTCCTAGTGTCTCAATAGAAGACTATAAATATTTTCAATAAGCACATTAAAGAATGTTGTATGAGAATGGCAACATCTTCCTTAAATACAATAATCTAAGAATCATTGTTATAAATATTTTCAATGCAATACAACTTCTATACAATATATGTTAAGGATAAGTCTGAAGTCTCATATTCTTCTTCTAGGTAACCCGAAAAAATGTCTGAAGGTTATCTTTTAAAGTCATTGCATGAAATAACCTCTGTATGCAGTTTCAATAATTATAAACCAAATCGGGTTAGGGTTACAGGTGAGAAACCCTAAAGAGTCTTTTAACAAACTCTTTAACAAGTTTAAGTAGATACTTTAACTTCATATAAAATGAGAGTATTTCTATTACAGCCCAAGAAGAGTCATCCATAACCCTAAAGGATTTTAATCATAATCAACAAAAGTTAAGCCCTTATCAATAATATTTCAAAATAAAATATTTTACTCACAAAACCCATACAGATTTGATCTTAACCAAAACCATTCTTAAACACTTCCTTAACAAATTGTCTCAAGGCCAATAAGCATCAAGAGATTTTTTGCATTACCTGATTATGGTGGAATAAAACTGAACAAATACCATAAAGATCTATCAAGGAGTTCCATAACTACCTAGCTAAAAGATGCCAACAATTTTTCTTTGTCCAACTTCCATAGTCGAGCTTTCATTAGCTCACAGTCAACATTCAAACTCTTAACTAGACTTAACCATCTAAATTGCATGTTCATTTTACTTTTACATACCAACTAAAGAATCAATAGTTTCGACAACTATTTACCTATGCATGATTAAGCCTTAAACAAATAACTATTAAATAAGAGGAAAAACTAAAAAAACAATGTTACCCAGTGTATTCGAGCTTTGTCACTTGAAGCTACCAACAACATTCCACCCGATCATTGTAAACCATGTACATATTCATGTGATTTTCTATGTATCATGCCCTAATGAGGGCATAGAAATAATGAAATAACAAATTCCTTTTACCAAGCTTTGAAAATAAGCTTTTAACCTTTAGTATACCCGACATCCTTGGGCTTAGGATAAACTTTATCACAAATTTTAGCATGCCTGACAAGAATTATTTCCAATAGAAAAATCTTATGTTGCTTTTAGTGCCCGATACCTTTATCACTTTACAAGGTGATTGCTATCATTTCCATAACTTATAAACTATAAACCATGGAATTATGTATTTACAATGCCACAAAGAAATGTGAGTATCAACTTCCTTAAAACAATATCATTACATTTGAATGTAACACGAAGCTTAAGAATCCTTAGCAAAATAAAATGAATATACTTGGATCACCTTATTTGATCAATCTTAAATACTTCAAGTTAAAAGACCACAGTGATATCAATGATGGAAATGTAGCCAAACTGAGCCAAAATTCATCTCAAGAAGCTAGATGTAAACACCATTATACAAATCAAGTAAAAATATTATGAATTCCTTAAAACAATACAGTAGTGCAATAATATGAGATTAACAATGCACTAATATATCATTCAAAGAAAAATTGGTAATAATCAACTGAATACACTTATGACTTGTAACCTTGAAGGATCAAACTAAAAATCATCCTATAAAAGTGATAAACACTGCCAGCATCATCATATTTCAAAATCTTGAATCAAAATCCCGTAGCAAAGAGATGAAGTGTTGAGTGGGTGGGGATTCTAAAGTTTAAGAAAATTTCCCTTGAGAAAATATCCACCAAGCTGACACATGTCCTAGCCTTCTTCCAAAATGAAGATGATAATCAAAATTCATGTAGCCACCAAGTGGTGTACTATATGCCTTTCAAAAAAACTTTTTCTTTGAGCGTAGACTCATCCCAAAGCCAAAAACATATAAAATCCAAAAAATAAAAAATGATTAAGGGAAAATTGCTTTATAGTTCTAGCAACTCACAGGGGGCCTTTGCTTTTGGAGGAATGAACCTAGGACTCTAGAAATTCTAGGAGTTTGAGGAAGGCAGAATGTGCACCTCCCATTCCAAATCAATCGGCCAAAAAAGAGCATGAAGGAGCTTATATGCTTGGTCTAGCTTGAAGACTTCCTGAAAGGAAAAAACTCCCCATCTTGGTAAAACCACCCCAAGGTGATAATAGAGACAAGAAAGAGGAAGATCTTGCATTTGATTTCATCAACAATGGGTGTTGTGATTGAACCTAGGAGTTTCGTAGAAGTCTAGACCTTATGTTAGATTGCATTTGTGACCTGTTCAACTGATAGCACATCTCCAATTGGTGAGAAAAGGGTAGAAAAACCATAGCTAATCAAAACACTAAAATCTTTCTAGGTTTCATTGACCCTTTTGTTGAACACTGCCTAGCATTCCTTGCATCTTGTTGTGATCTTGTGTTAATTGATGATATTGTTTGCTTTACTGGAGGTGACCCTTCAATCTGAAATCCCTACACCTTTTAGAGCCTCATCAGTGGCCACACACAATCTAGAAATTAGGCTTTGTGATTGCTACTCAGGGAGCATATATCTATATAATTTGGTTGGCCATCGGGCCAACCTTTTTTTTTAATTCTCGAATATCCCTTAAAAATTGTAGGGCTATCCTAAGAATGGAAACTACAACTATGATCCTTTCCTAGTGTGTATATATTAAATTATTTAATCTCAGGAGGGTGCCAAAACCTTGTGCAGTAGTTAACTCCTGATGGAGCTAAGCCTCTCTCACTCTTGCATTCTCCTCCATTTGATTCTTCTCTCAGGGGGCATTCACTAGTTTAGAGCTCAATCTTTCAATCTCTTGGTCACAAACCTACATAGTAGAAATAATCTCTTGTCTTGAATTTTCTGCTTCCACTTGGGTCATCTATAGATCATCGAAAGCTTGAGATTAGATGCCATCCAAATCTCTTTTTATGTTTTCCTAAGTGCATTTGTACTCTACATTTTTATAGTGCTCAGTAGCAAGCTTAATTCTCAGCTTTTCAATTTCAACATACAGCTGAATCTCTTCAACTTGGGCCTCTTCAAGCAACCTAGTTGCTTCTCCTTGCTAATTTTGTATCTATCTTATGCAATCCATTCTAACTTCCCTATCCTTGATCTCTGTCTACAACCTATTCATTATTTCCTTTACATTCATCAAATCTACCTCACGCTTCTTCAATTTCTTGTCTAGCCTTTCATAATCCGCATATACCACCTTTTGGGTGTCCTTAGCTTGGACTACTTTGTTGCACGAGTGAGTTTCATTTAAATCTAGACCTATGGCTCAAATTTCATAGTCCTCCATCTACATTTGTCCCTCAGGCTTGGACATGAGTGACTTCATGGTAGTGATCTGCATACAATTCCACTCTTCATTGAAGCAAGTTTCAATATTCTTTGTAGTTGACAACGTGATGTTCTTTAACAGTATTTTTTGCTTTCTTTCCTATCAGACCCACTTGGTTGCATCAAAATTTTCTTGGAGACTTTGTAGGGTATCAATACTTTGTGTGAAATTAAAGCACCTAGAGGGAGACAAAAAAGGGTGATGGAAGGAGAAACCTCGAATGTATGAGCATGCAGGGAGGAAAATGGGAGTGTAATCATAGAAAATGATGGGATACCAAATTGAGATTGGGCAAGGGAAAAACTAGTTAGAGTGGAAAAATACATGGGTGGAAGGAGAGATGTTTTCCTAGATGTGAATGGACTGGGAGTAATGTGTAACATGGATTTTTCAACTCTTTCAATGGGGTCCCTTGACATGGTGATTAAAGAATCAATAGTGGTCGAAGCGGATGTTGCTTTCTCAATATGCGAGGTTACTTCACAAGGTTCGTTAAAATTGGCAGGGGGTGTATTCAGGACCAAAATATTGGGGTCCATGGATGGAGGACTCTTTTTCAGAGATGGGGGTAGAGAAGTAACCGAAGATGTAGAGGCAGGAAGAAGAGAGGGAGTAAAACTTACCTGGGTTGTGATGGTTGAAAAACTTCACATTACAGACTTCGCTTCTTCTTCTCCTCTAGGTAATACACCAGGTCTACCCAAATCTTGGACTAGTCTTTTCTTTGCATGGTTGGAACTAGTATTTTTTGACCCTTTGGCGGTCAATCTTGCTGAAACTTGGCCTTCAATGACCACAGTGGACCTTCTTGGGGATCGTCGGGTTCTTTTCCCTTTACTTTGGCCATTGGTAGAGGATGTGACTTGTGAGTCCTTTTGCTTCAACCCTTTTCTTTTGTCTAATTCTTGGGGCTAGGAAGCATGCTGCAAAATCTGATCATATTCAATCTTATGACTTGTCTCTAGATTACTATTGTTAGTATCGACCTCTTCATCATAAGTCTCTTTGAACCTTTCATCATGTGGCTGAAAATCTCTAAACAGGGCATTGAGGCATCTCGTCTCTTGTCGGAACCTCCAAAAAAATTTCCTTCTTCCTTTTTCACCATCCCTTGTGCTTCAATTGTGTGTTGAGGGATGTACCCATCAAGAGGTTCCTATGATACTCCACCTACACTACATAGAAATTTATCCATTTTGGTTGTTTGGATGGTATGCAGGCCAAGTCAATTTATACTTATGGCCCTTCCTAAGTTGGATTCTTTCTCAACTTGAAACATTCCCACCTCTTATGTTTCAAAGTTGGGAGGTGCTTGCCCAGATTGTCATCCCATGTGTCACAAATTAGAACCAATCCTAAGGCCGCTAGTTTATTTGTAAGCCTACCCTCCATCTTTTGCCTCCCAATGTTACTTGAATATTGAAAAAGTTGAAGGGGATTGGGTATAACCTTGTCTTATTCCTTCTAGTGCCATAGGTATTGTTAGCAAGGGTTTCATATTGACATGCCTCTAGAGTGAAAACTCTATCTATTACAAATTTGGGGAGTCTAAAAGGCTCCCTAGTGAAACCATGGAATCAAAGAAAAGAAAAATCTTCACCTAGGAAATAATCCACCAGGGTCAGTGGAATTTTCATCCAATGCAAGATCTCAAAATAAAAATGACCCGTAGGGCATGGGATCAAATCTTGAAGTACTGGCCTCATGAAATAATCCACAAACCAATAATAATTGCATGTTTTTGACAATACATAAGTCCACATAAAAACTAGCTGATAGAAGCCATTGACATCGAGCCTAGACACTGGAAAAATTCTTTCCAACAACTTAGAATTTTGATGCAAAATCAAGTGGGCCAAGAAAGAATAATACCTAAATTTATACTCAGTATCATAGGTCTTCAACTGTTCTAGCATCCCTTCAGCTATTGCATCAAAAAAGTCATAATAATTCTAACCCTTCTCCCTTTTAAGCATGAAAGCTAGGCCCATCTGGAAGGGATGGACATCCTCATCATCATCAAGGTTGTAAATCTAAGTCAACATTGAGAAGATAGACTACATGTCTTTTTTGAACTTTCTACACACAAGGGGAAAATAAAAGTGATTTCTCTCTGGTCTTTCCTTCATTTATTCCTCATAAAATTTTCCTTTCTTGGTTCTATCCTCCCAATTTTTTTCCATTATTTCCTCATCAAAGCATTCAGTACCCCAAGTTTTAGGGATACATAATATATCTGGTATGGTTACTATAGAAATTGTATCTTTGATCTTGTTGCCAACAATAACTCTTGTCTCCCTATCAAATCTCTTGGAACATGTGTCAACCCGCTTTGGGCATGGGTGTATGATAGGTAACATGAACTGTGGTAAACCACAATTCTAGAGCTAAGATGTGAAACCATTAGACAACCCATGGTCTATAATTATTTGGAGTTCCCTCTCCCTAAGTTTTTTAGGGTTAGCTACCAATTTTGGGTCAAAAATTTTGTCGGTGAAGTCATGCACTGGCTCTTTTTTTATTCGATTAGCCTGTTGCACTGATTTAAAATATTCAAATGACTATTCTTCTAGCATTGGGGCATTGGTGAATGAACTCCTCCCAAATATATTGGCATAACTCAACCTTTTAGATGAAGCTCAAGCCTTTCTACCAGATGTTGATAGATTTTCCATGGATGTGCCAAGAAGTTGCAGAGATTTTCTTCAACCAAAATGACCAGTTTCTTTTTTGCTACTTAGAAAAATCTTCCTTTTGGGTGCAGTTAATTCCTTCGAACATAGATGTAGTTAAGGATCTGTCGCTACCATTGGTCTATTAAATGCTACCACCAAGGTGATACATGTGGATTTGGGACTTGTATCCTTTGGGAATGCCAAAAATGCAACAAGAATGAAATTAATACATTCTCCCCACTGCCTCTTTTACAAATAAGCTCATTGCATTGGGAGGCATGCTTTTAGCCATGAGAACATGTTTTAGTAGTGCAAAGATACCTTTGGAAAGACACACCTATTTAATTTTTTAGAACTTAGTGGCATTAATCCATGTCTTTTCAAATAAGCAAGCTAGCTAGTGCTGATGATGGCAAAGGACACATTTCAATGATCGACATATGAGAGAATTTACTCTCAATGCCCAAATTTATTTCTCAATACCTCTTGTTATATTTTTTGTATGATTCATCTCCTACTCTCTAGTTGTTTTGTTATTTTCTCCATTATCATCCAACCAAAAATGGACTTCTTATTGGTTGGGTTTTCTGGCACATATTTTTTATAAATAGTTATGCCACCTTATTGCAATATTCATTTGAAATAAAACTTTTAAGTTTAGCAAGCTTTTCCTGCTATCTCCCATTCCGCTAGCTTTTGCTGCTTTGACATAATGTCGACTAGCCAAGGCATTCCTATTTGGTTTCTACCATGGATATCACAATAATCCTTTGTAGGGGAGGTCACTTGTGATAGAATTAAGTGTATAGTGAAGAAATGTGACTGCCTCGTTCTCATTACATTCTAGTGGGTAGTCAGCTTTGACTAATTTGAGGATGAGAACCAGTTGAGGAGCAACTACAATTTTGTTTCTTTCTTTGTCACCTCCCTACTTGACTTGAACATTTCCAAGCTTATGATAATTGAGCTATGGCACCAAATGTTTGACTCCATCCTACTAGAAGGGCTCAACAAAATCGTGCAAGTGGCTATCCCTAGTGTCGGTATTCTGAGTGCCATGGATACTCGTAGGCATGTGGATTATGGGATAGATGTACCCTGGTTGCCTTTCCTCAATGACTTTTGCACCATGGACCTTGAAATCCATCATTCTTCATCTCTACTAATGACCACCTTCCTATTGTGGTTGTATGGTGTGGAATGTGTTTCTAGGCTCAAATGGAAGAAACACTTTAAGTTTGTAGGTTTGCGTCGTAATGATCCCACGTGTGTTGTGTGTTCACCTCCCTTTTTCATCCTAACAAAGAAGAAACTAATGAAGAAGAAGAACTTGACAATGAGCCACTTTGACTACTTACAAAGGCTAGAGGCATAGCTTCACTATTTTTTGCATGTTGCCTCCTTTTTGATTCTTTTGCTTTATGACTCTTTTTAGGTATTCTTGAGAGAGCTTCATGTTTAAATATGAGCCTTAAGCTTGTACTACATTGTAAATTTTTTTATGAATATAATATAATACAATAATTTTCTACTTCCTCAGTGTTTTTCTCATGTATTATTCTCAAAACTAAAATATATTTACAAAATTTAGATATGGTACATAACTGTAAATTTTTTAAAGAACTATGTATTTAATAGAAGAATTTTAGATAAATACCATTCACCAACATATCCAAAGTGTTACCTTCCATATCTTCAAGCTCGTACACATTATTTTCTTTGCATGTCTTGATTTAGAAGGGCCCCTTCCATAGTGCTTCAAATTTTTTATGTTGCCATGGTTTCGTAGTGCAATCATCGTACTTTAGTACCAAGTTCCCTTCCCTAAAATATGGGTTGGAGGTCATTTTATCGAACCACTACTTTATTGTTTGTTGAAAAACAATCATGGATCCATGAGCTTTTTCTCTATCTTCCTTGAGTTTAAAGAGTTCTGCTAACCTTACTTCCATCCTACCACTTTCTTGAATCTCCAAGCCTTTCAACAGTTGCAAGGAAGGGATTTCTATGGAAATAGGTAAAACTACCTCTTTTTCATTTACTAGTTCATAATGAGAGGCCTTCAAAATCTGCTTGGGCATAATCAGATCTTCCCATAGAGTAACTCATCTAGGTGCTTGTTCCAATCTCTTTGTTGATCTAACTCGATGTGCTTGATTAACCTAATTAGGTTTTTGTTGGTCGACTCTGCTAACACATTTCCTTGTGGGTAGTAGTTTGATGAAGTTTTAAGGTAAACCCCATGTTGAAGAGAGAAATTTGACATTCTCAATCCTACAAAAGCCCAAGCGTTGTTAGATATGATGGTTTTAGGCAAACCAAATCTGGTTACCAACTCTTCAAGGAAATTAACGATCTCCCCCTCCATACCATTTTTTAGGGCAACGGCCTCTATCCACCTTGTGAAGTAATCAATCACTATAAGGATCCATTTATGGCCAACACTGGAAATAGGGTTTATCATTATGATGAAATCCAAACCCCATTGAGCAAAGATTTCTTTAGTTACAATTGGGCTCAAAGGGAAGGCATAATTCTTTCTTTTTCCAACAAAATATTGGCACTAAGTATACTTTTACACCAAATGGTGCACTTCAAAAAACATAGAGGGTGAATAATAGCCAACTTGCATTCTCTTCAAGGTGAAAGTATTGGTCGAGAAATGTCCACCTTCAAGATTGTTATGGAATTCATTAAGGACTCTTATTGTCTATGGCTTGTCTAAGCATCAAACTAGGACACCATCATAATTTATTTCGAACAATATACCTTCAATTAACACATACCTGGTGCCTTGCAGTTAGTAGTATCACCTCTTGTGAGGTAGAAGGTTGGTCAGGTACTACCCCTTTTGCATATATTGTGCTCAATCTGCCACCCAAGACTCGTCGGACTTGAATTGGTTTTTGTAGACTTGATCGGTCTCCTTTTCAGCTATGGAGCCTGATTCTTGTGCACGTTATTCACAAAAACCTCTTCCTCGAACCATATTGGTTGGTTTAATTTCCACATCATACTCTATGATCTTGGTGATCCAGTTTTCCCTCTTCTCGTTATCTCACCTTTGGTGATGTACTCCCACACACTAGGGTGTGCAACAAGAATAGTGTTTCTATTGGTCAACAACAAGTGTCAGAACTTCTTTAGGATTTTAACAATGAAAAAAGCCTACTTTTCAAAAAATTTATACCTGGTCTCATATCCTTTAAGATTCCTCAAATGGAATGAGATAGGATGCTCTCCATTATTTCCCTCGTCCTTTTCAGTGAGTATCGAAGCTATGCTATGTTGGCAGCTGTATACATAGAGTAAAAAATATTTGAAAATGTTTGGGATGGCCAACACTGGAGCAATAGAGATAGCTACCTTTATTTGCTTGAAAGTTGTTTTTCCCTTGGGGTTCCATTTGAACATCAGGTTCTTTTTTAGCATGAGCATGATAGGTATTGTGATGCCTACAAAATATGAAATGAATTTTATTAAAAAGTTGATTTTCCTTGGAAAATATTGTATCCCTAAGTTCTAATTCACTAGTTGGAGTAACTCCATTATAGACCTCAAACTTTCGAGTTCTATTGCTAGTCCCTCATTTGATACCACAAAACCAGGTAGTGTACCTTGGGGCACTCCAAAAACATATTTTTTTGGATTTAAGGAAATCTTGAACTGTTGACACTTTTGGAAAATGTGCTCTAGATGATTGAAGTGATCCTTTTTTGACTTTGAAAATACCGTTAGGTCATCCAGATATATTAGAATAATCAAATTAATTAATCCTCTGAAAGCAATATCCATTCCTTGTTGAAAAGTGACACTAGCATTTGAAAGTTTGAATGAAATTTTTGAATATGAAAACATTCCCCACTTAGTGGTAAACATTGTTTTATGTTGGTCACCTTCTTTTACATATACTTGGTTATAACTCGAGAAACCACCAAGCAATAAAAACATCTCTAATCTGGCCACAGTCTGCAAGATCCACTCCATTGATGGAAAAGGGTAATGGTCTTTGATAGAGGATTTATTCAAATATCTAAAATAAACACAAAGCCTAACATCGCCATTCTTTTTCTAAACTAGTACTAGATTATACGTGCCCAAGTGGAATGTTTAATCAGATATAGGATCCTTGATTTGATCAATTTGGTGAGCTCTTGCGCCATCAATGCTTTGACCTTAGGATTAAATGGCCTTTATTTTTGTAGAATGGATTTGATCCTTCCTCCAAGTCAATGGTATGCTAAATTATTCCTGGGTCATACCCTCTAAGATCATCATAGGTCCAGGCTATAACCCCATCATATCTGGAACATAGATCTTTTAGTCTTTCCTTCTCCTTTTGTGGAACGTCCCTTCCGACTTTCAAATTTCTCCACTTCTAACATCGAGATATTCATAATACCTCATGTCTATTGTGAACCTCTATTTAATATTTCTTGCATCCTCACATTCAAAGAGATTCTCAAGGGAGATTAAACCTCAAGGAAGCTTATTGCCTTTTAACTAGATAACTTGCTATTCAGGAGATTCTACTCCTGGATGTGAATAGTCAAAAGCTCTTCTTGATTTTTGTAGAAAGGAAATGATTTGATTATCATCTTCAAATACCTTCTAGTTTTGATCATTATCAGAGATTGCTAGTCGAACAATGATTTGTATTACATGCTACTTTGTTGTTGAATTGAAAACTAGTTCGAATTGTGAACTGATTGAAGCCATCCAATCGATGAAACTGTTTTGAGATCAAGGAATGACTTGTATATTGAAAGTTTCAAAACCTTCAATAAAATCCATTATTTTATGTCTATAAGACTCCATTCTTATATTCTTCATAGTCGCTTGCCCATGAACTTGGCTCACAACTAACTTTGAGTCTCTAAATGCTTGCATTCTCTTTACGCCCATTCATTTTGTAAGAATCAAACCATTAACCAAGGCTTCATATTCTACATCATTATTTGAGTAAGAGAACTAAAACTAAAAATCCTTGAGGGTTTTTTATCCTATCAAGGACACTAATTGGGCACCCACTCTAGAATCGGCTTTGCATTTGGCACCATCAAAGTATAAGGCCCATAGACAGTTGTCACCAGGATCATCATATTCGTTCTGATCCTTTATCAATTTTAGAAAGGCTTGATCATCATCAAAAATCACATAGGTGCCTAGTCCCATCATGTGAAATTTTTTGAACAAGTTAGAATCAATGAATTGGTTTAGAAGGAACTCCTCTTCAGAAGTTTGATCACTCGTGTCTTCTTCATCTTCCAACATCTCTACATAATATCTCTCCCTTTGTGAAAAGGATGTATGTGTTGCTTCAAAACATAGGGTTGTATTGTCTACTATGTGATTTGGATGTAATGATTTAGGTAGTATTTTCATCTTTAACCCATGCTTGGTCCTTAATATCAAGTGGGACCAATTGACCGCCAAATACCCACGAAGCTTTGCAGTGAAATCTCTTGAGAGACACATCCCGAAGACTGAGGGAATGTTTATCACCACTATTTCTTGAGTGATTGTTTGGTATGGACATGATAAGAGGGTTAAAGATAGATCTTCTATCCAACTGATGGTCAGAACCTTCTTGCCATCCAATTTCATGATTTCCTTCTCAAGGGGTTCATACTTAAGTTTTAGGGCATCGACCACTTGCTTTGGTATGATTTTTGTACTAGCTCCTGAATCAATCATATTATTATGCAAAAGTTTATCTCCCACAATGAGTGTTAAAAATAAAGGCATGGTATTTTTATTTCTTACCTCTTTCTCTTTTGTATTGTTTGCATCGTTCACAAAAGCTATGGCTTTTGGAGCTTGAGGTTTTGACGCGGGTTCTTTATCTTTACTTTGATCACATGGTGGCATCACATCCATTTGTGGTACTTGTTCTTCCTTCTTTAATGCTTCCTGAAGAAACATATTTTTTTCAGGGATGGATATGACATCTCATATAGATATGTTAGCAATAGCCTTATTCAGTTGCTCCACCATATTGAGTACTCCGACTCGTTGGACCTTGGGCTTAAATGGTAGTATCTCTCATCTTCAGAGGAAAATGATCCTTCATGAATGAGCTTGGTATCTTGTCCATCTCCTTCTCTAGAAATAGTGGATTTCGTGGCTATTGAGTAGGTTGGTTCATGGCCTTCAGAGCCTTCTTTTCTTGTAGTAGTGGTTGACGTGGTTAAGGACACAACAAAGCTTGTTGTACGTATTCTCCTGCAATCCTTCTTTTAGATCTTGTATTGTAGTCCAATTGCAATTACGAGGAACCAGTCATTGATGCTTCATCATATGAATACAACATATTCTTCCTACATCCATGAAAATAGTGCTTGGTTGGGTGCAATAGCCAACTCTTTCTCTAAAGACATTCCTTGCATTTTTACTCTAAAGTAGATATTTTCCATTTCAAGGGACTCATATTCTTCTACATTTGGGAGTGCACCCTTATTTCTTTGTTCCATTATCTCTTTTTGCATGTTTCCCCTTGAAAATTTTTGGGGCATGTGACTATCACTACATGGGAAGTACCATATGTTCTCATCTTCTTCCAGGTTGTTCTTACTTGGGATTAGCTCTTTACTTTGGTTGTCCTTGACTTCTTGTAGCGGCATAGTGACCGAGATGATTTGGTTTATAGGCATTGTTTTTTGACTTACTCCTCTTGAGGGTCCTTAGTACTTGTTTTGTTGATAGGATAGCCTTCCTTGTTGATAGGTCTAAGTAGCTTGCTTCAGAGGTGTTGGTTGTTGTCATTTGATGAGAACCAACTCATTAGAAAAAGACCGCATGAGACTCTTCATATCATTGATGTCCACTGCTATAGATGAAGAATTTGACTTGCTTGGATACACAGAGGGTTACAAACAAATGGATTGTATCATGGATGAAATTACCACTTGTGTAGCTAAAGTTCTGGCAGTAGGTTCTTCCTAAAGAACACAATATATTTCTACAAATATAAGCATCTAAGGTCATGGTGGAATCTTTCCAGCATTGATCAAACTATTTTCTACATGCACAACTAACTCATATGTGGTGAGTAAGATATCCCCTCCCATTGAGGTTATCATCATCGTGATGTCCAAATTGAAGGCCTTCAAGTAGAACATGAATGCCATCATAGCTAGAGGTCAGGCAGTCATAGGGATTCTTTGCTAGGTTTTATGGAACCTTGTGTTGAAATTTCTCATGGCCTCTTGCGGGGCTCATTTGACGGTGATCAATTGATGTAGCAATGAAGAGTGATCTCCCTTCTCTTAGAAGCATTCAAATAACCTTTATCTGAGTTGATTCCAAGAGCTGATAGAACCAGAAGCCAAAGATCAATACCAATCTTGAGCTTTTCCTTTGAAAGAGGTGGCCAATAGTCTAAGAGCAGTATTTTCCTCCCCTATGTTATGTACCTTGCATACCTCCATTATATCTTGAAGGTGTTTGAAGGGGGTTTCAAAGTCTTCTCCAATTTTTTTTGGAATAGCCTTAAGGGCATTAGAGGGTATGGCAAGCCATATATATGGGGTCATAAGTGGTTGTAGTGGACTTCTACCATCCCAGGTTACAAAATTTTTAGGAGTAGGGGTAGTTATGTGAGCCATGGAAAATAGATTCGTATGAATCAGATATTCTGGTATTCTAATTTGGAAATTTTCCCCCGCAGGTGGGGTAGATAAGACTCTAAATTTTGGGCTCTCACTTCTCGCTCTATTACTCCTTACAGGTGATACAAAACCTATAAGTCTTATTCTCCTAGATGTTGAGGTAGGTACCTAGGAGTACTAGAAAGGACCTCTTGAATATGCTCTTGTTTGGATTCTGGGCATGAAAATTATAGCTTCTTTCCTTGGATTGATTTAAAAAATATTTCAAACTTATAATTAAACGTTCAAAAAACTTTGAGTCCCATTGGGTATGCTAGAAAAAAAAAACTATTGATCATAAAAGTTTGTGCCTCTCTGATAGCCTTATGGAAATTCAACAAGTGGGGGATTGATTTGTGCCTCACTGAGTACCCCTGGGATTTTTATAGAAATTCAACTCTTCTTTGAGTTTTGGTGAAAAGGGTAGAAGGAAATGTAAATATAAAACATGAAATGGTGATGAACCAAAGATTTTACAACATTTAAAACCTAATTCATTTTCCATGAATGATATATAAGACATAGAATTCTGCAACCCCTCATTGTTGTGAAGGGAACGAACAAAAAATGCTAAATACAAGCATAGTGCAGTCTTTCAAATCTCCTCGTAGGTAGTGTTCATTAAGGTCCGATCAAGCATAAAAGTTTCCAAGGTTAACAAAAAAAAATTCAAAAAGTTGCATAGACCCTTCCTCTTATTATAGCATAATATGAAGAAACAATGAAGAAACAATAACCCTTAAAAGAAACTAGAAAAGTTCAACATATATAATCTAGTTTCAGCAAGTTATTATCATACCACATAAGCCTACAACATAGAAATCAACCACTCAAATTATTTGAATTAAGCTTAACACAATGTTTCATTCTAAATGAAAGCATAAAGAAGGAACTTGATAAAGGCCATAATATGCATAGTCTCAAAGATTTCTTCTAAATAGTTCATGCTTAAATATCAAATGAACTTATAAAACAAAGGTCAAATACCAATCTGATAATAATTTAAGTAAAACTAATATAACATGCTAGAGAAAAGCAATTTTCTGCCAATTAATTATGAATATATATATATATCTCTAAAGAAAACTAAAAGAACTTTTGTTCTAAAAAAAGAAACTAGAACCCCTCCTTCAGTTGCCACCTCTCATTTATAGTTGAAAAGAGAGAGAACCGCCACCACATCCTAGAAGTAAATACTACCAGATTCCAGTATTTGATAGCTCACGATCTAATCTTAGAGCTCTTGGTAGGTCATGACTATAGACACATAAAAATGGCCTCAGCTTGTAAACCATATTTTTCTATGAAGACCATGCTTCTCCCTCACTTAATTCAATTATCTAATCATGTCCATTCCTCCATGATAATTTAAATAAATAAATTGCATTTATTTATTTAAATGTGTCACTGATTAATCCTTATTTCCTCCATAACATTATCATTTATCATTTATCAAATAAAATTATTTATTTATCCCACTTTCCATCCCACCAAATAAATAATTAAAACAATTAAATATTGTCTTTTGTCTCATTCCCATTTATGAATTAAACCATTATTTAATTCATAAGTCAACATTCCTCCATAAATTAAATAATTTCTATTTTCCAACTACCTATTTTTCTCCACCATTGATTTGATTGTCTTCAACTAAATCTCAACCCTTCATTTCAAGGATTTCCCTAACTTTGACCTAATGTTGCCCTAACCCTAATCCTCCTTATGACATTAATTCTTGGCCTTTGATCTTAGGGCTTCACCAAATTTTAATCGTGGCCATCCATTCTCAATTTGGAATTCTTTAAAAGGCCCTCTTTCAAGTTATTTTGACCATACAAGAGTTATACACAACATGTTTGAGAGCTTTTGAGTACTTAAGCATACATATTACTTCAATATTTTTCTTTTCTTTGGCATAGGTTATAGTTGCACTTCAATTTTGAGGGCAAGCATATCATTTCCAACAAGATGGAGAAGGCCAATGGAGGTCAACCAATGGAGGCTTGAAGACTAGGTGATGTTGTTTCATCTTTATTTGCTTCTTATTTTCATTGTGCTCTATTGGGACTTAGTCAACAATCTCCTTTTCAGTCATTGTCCTTTTTGTGAGAATTTCCAACTCAACAGTCTAGTTAGGAAAACTCACTAGTCATTTTGACCTTGTCACTTAGTCCTTTTAACAATTCCTTTGATAACCAAATTAAGACATAGATTAAGTTTAGAGTGGTTAGGAAAACCTTTCTCCACATTGCATTCTTCTTAGTCCATACTTTGCATATTTTATGCCTAAAAATCCAAAAAAATCCAAAACTAGTGTTCACCCTAGTCCTCATTTTGCACCTTGACATTGCATTAGTCACCTTTTAGTCAACATTATCATCTTAGTCCTCATTTTTCACCTAGTCAATTCTATCACCATGCATTAATCAACATTGTCATCCTAGCCATCATTGTCGCCTTGACATTTGACATCTTTCTTTGGCAACTTTGTCATCTTGCATCAATCATTTCCTTAGGAAAACATCATAGTCACCTTGCATTTTCATCCTTTATCACAAAAACACCAAAAACATAGACTATTTTTCATAATCATCATCCTCATTTGATCAATTATCTTTTATGGTCAAAACTAGGCTTCAAAGAAAGAAAAGACAAATGGAAAACTTTGGACAAGACTTCAACACCAACATCCACACCAACACTTATGACATGAACCAGGACATGACTTTTAACGATCCATTTACCAACATGAACATACCATCTTCCATGAACCTACCAACATCCTCTCGAAATCCATTTGAACCATTCATACAACGAGACCACAATGGACAAGTATTAGCTGAGGATCTAGAGGCTGCAGCCCAAGATCCTAATGTAGCTTCATTTGTAGAGGACTTGGTCTTGAACGATGCTGACAGATACCTTGCTATGCTTTTAGACCAAGGGGAAAAACTACCAAGAGGCTTTGACATCAATACCATAAGACCTTCATCTCCAGAAAACACAACACAAAACTCAACACCTCAACAAAACACGAACAATGCTCCCAACAATAACATTGTTGTCACCACACAAATTGCTACAAGCACCATCAATGTTACATCTAGTGGAACCATAAGTCAAAACACCTACAACTCAATCAATGCAACATCTATTGGAAGAAAACCCACCATGCCACAAGCAATATCATAATCCATGCCCGCAATGCCAATGACATCTTCACAAATAGTTGGAACTACCCTTGGATCTACATCAATGGGGGCAAGTTCCTTAAACCCCATATTTGGAACTTCATCTATGACCATAGGGACATCATCATCAAATCCTTATGTTGGAACCTCATTCAACCCTTTGGAGGAACTAAACGACGTGTTCTTATTAGAGGTCCCCAACCAAATGTTAACACATTGTCACAACTCAACATCAATGCCTCACACGGACAAAATACCAACATCCCACGTGGATAATTCCAAGGACAAAATACCAACATCCCACATGGACAATTCTTCCAATATGTACAAGGAACTCAAATGACACAACAAATGAATACCTTTGGGCACCAATATAGTCAAGGTTACCAGATCCCCGAATTATCGACAAATATGGCTGGATCGCACATCCCCACATATTCATCACAGATCCACACACAACAACACATTCCTCATCAAAATTGGCAATACCAGCAATCACCAAACCAAAACATATCATACACTTCACAACAACATATGTCACATTCAAACTTGAACATGCTATCACAATCAATGGAGACTCAGGGGATACCCATCACTCCCATGTGTGATGCGACCAATAATCCCATAATAGATGCCTTGATAGCGAGAGTGGCAGACCTCCAAAAACAAATGGAAAACATGCAAAAATTCAAAAAAATTCCACCAATGTCATATGACCTATGTCCATATCCTTTTGACACAAATTTATACATGCCACCATTTCCTCCTGGATATGTGGCCCCAAACTTCACCAAATACAAAGGCAAGACAAATCCCATTGAACACGTTCAAGAATTCATGACCAACTATATGGAAATTGCATATGAACACACTTACTTGATGAGACTCTTCTCCAAGACTCTAACAGGACCCACACTTGAATGGTTTTCCACTTTTAAGGGGATAAAAACATGGAATGAACTTGTAGACAAATTTGTGAAAAATTATGCCTATAACATTGGCACAGACACCTCCATCACTAGCTTATGCACACTTACACATGAAGACACTGGTGAAACTTTTATCCCATTTTTCCAATGATGGAGAGGCCTAGCAAGTCATTGCCACATAGACATACCTGAAAAAGAGAAGGTTGACATGTTTGTACAAACACTTCTAAGCCCATTGAGAAATGACTTGTGAGTTCATTGTTGTACAACCTTCACAGACCTAGTCGAACGAGGCATCCAACTTGAGAAAGCCCTTATTGGTGAAGGAAGATTGAAATATGGTCCTAAAAACACAAATCCAAGTCTTCCCATCGACAAGAACTAATATTGGGTTAAGAATAAACATGTCACCAATGATGGTGTTGTAGATGCTAAGGCTGTTAATGCAATGGATCCTATGCTTACCCTTAAAGGGGCTCAACCATAAAATACATAGATGACCACACAGACCCATGCTACTAATGTTGTATAGACAAATCAAAATAACCAAGGTAATCACAATAACCCAAATCAAAGGCAGCCCCGACAACCTAGACAGTTCCCTAGGAGTCGCACATACACCCCCTTGGGTGAGCCCATTAAGGAAGTCCTCAAGAAACTCCTTCAAAATGGTGTCATAACACTTGAGGACCCAAAACCATATGACCCAAGGCAGTTTAAACCATTTTGGTGGGACGACAACACATTTTGTGATTATCATCAGGCAAAAGGATATAAAACCTCCTCCTGTCGACAACTGAAAAAAATAGTACAAGACCTTATCAAGAATCATACCATTGAGATTGGTGGACCACAATTTGCATCTAATTTGAACCATACCATACACAAGAACCCACTACAGGACCATGGTTCTAGTAACCCTTCCATGTCAAAAGCCAATAACAATAATTGAGCCAACCATGCCCGTATTGCATATGACTATTCTGGTGGACCTATCATAAATCATATTAGAACAACTATTGAACATGTCAACACAATTACTATTAGAAAGGCCCCTAAATGCAATGTCACTACCCGTGTGGGCAAAGTCACCATAGTCGGCCCTCCTCCTCCCAGACAACCAAAGATAACAATAGTTGGCCCATCTTCCCAACAATCACAGTCCCATCCATTAATCAAATAGTCCCAACCTAAAGGACATTTTAACTTCATTGACCAACTTGGGAAGACACCTGCACATATTTCTATACTTGAGTTGCTACACATTTACCCAGTGCATAAGGCTATACTCAACAAAACATTACAAGAGTCTGTCATTCCCCAAGACATTGATGTCAATAAATTTGAGGCCATGGTGGGATATCTTATTGCTCCCCACCATATAACATTTTTAGACCAAGACTACTCATCATCCAAATCCAATCATAATGATGCCCTTCACATTGAAGTTTTTATCCATAAGCATAAGGTCAGACGAGTGTTAGTAGATGGCAGAGCAGGACTGAACATATGCTCCTTAAAATTGGTTAAGGCACTAGGTTTTTCTGATGCTTGTGTAGATGCTACAAAGAGCATTGTTATCAACGCATATGATGATGAAGAATGTTCCTCTCGGGGCATAATTACACTTCCAATTCATATCGGGCCAGTCATTGTGGACACCACTTGCCAAGTCCTGGATCTAGAACTTCCATACAATATTTTACTTGGTCGACCTTGGATTCACACCTTGAAAGTTGTCCCTTCCACATATCACCAGTTTTTGAAGTTTCCTTTTGAAGGAACTGAGATTACCATATATGAATACCCTAACCCATTTCAATATTGTACCAATTTGAGAGGTATCTCAGAGTGCCAAGTTCCTATCAATAGTTAAGCTTCAACATCTTCATCCTCTAAATTCCTTGACCCATAAACACTTGCAAAGCCTCCCACATCCACATCCACTACCACAACATCCACTTTTGCTTCTTTGGCAACCATGACCACCTCCATGACATCTACCACTTCATCCATCACCCCAAGAAGTGACACAAGTATTAAGATCTAGGACCAAGGGTATGGAGAGTATAAGTTGAATATGGCCTATTGCATAATGAGGATTCCCAAGTCTCCCTAGGTCTATGGAAAGCCTTGCTTCATGTTAGAGTCAAAAGAAATTTTCAGAGTCCCTCAAAAAAAAAAATTCATAAAGTGGGATGAAATGAGTCAAGAAGACACTGAAAACATGCTATCTTGGATTTATAGAGAACCAGAGGATCCAACTCCCTTGCCAATAAAAATGTATGGTAAAGGATATGACATGATAAAGGAAAAAAGCTATGATGGAATTAGTGGCCTCGGTAAGCACAAGATAGAAAGGTGAGAACCTCTAGCACCTAAAGGAAGACCTAAACATCTTGGGTTAGGGTTAGGACCACGAGAATCTGGCAATCATAGTACCAATGTGTTTTCTAGTGAGAGTAACTGCTTCAGATTGTGTCGAGACAATTGAAGATCACCTTTCTAAAACTGACTCCCACGAATGGGAATTTGGCTCCCAATGATCCCTAAGTGATTGTTGCCTTGATGAATTGTTCCTTGAACCTAGAGAGCCTACATTTGAAGAGAAATTCTAGAAAATGTTCAAAATTGACACGACACCAAACAACACCCACTCCAAATCCTCTTCTACTCCTATTGACCATAATCCCGACATACTTGTCTACCCTACTTAACCTAATGCCCATCATTCAGATTCATTTGAATTGCCACATGACACTACTGACCCAAACTCCACTCCCTTTATTCCTTACTTTGCTGATGAGTGTGAATCAAGTGGGGCAGAGTATTGGATAGAATCTGACATAGAGCCTGATGATGACAATTTTATCTTTAACCTCTCTGAATCTGTCGGCATGCTTTCTACATCCTACCCACCATTGACCAATACTGATGATGGCATTTACTTAGTCTACCCACAACTAATTGATTGGGATCAACAAGGCCTACCAATTATGGACATATTTCAAAATGATGAGGCCATTGCAGAATTCATGGGACTATGTGAGGGTATACCAAGTGGAGACCACAAGGTTGGATTTTCCATTGACTTAGATTGTGCTGCTTACTTTGGGGAGACTGCTCCATCCTCTAGTCACAAAATGAAAAATAAAAATAAAGCAAAAAATGACAGGTCTTTAGGTGAAAACTGCAAGGCACCTTCTAACAATAAAGAAGTAAAAATAAAGGATGTGCCTAACGATGGGGACTTGGAATTTCTCCCTGTAACTCAAGAAAAATCAGCCATGCTCATAGAGGACACTATGGAAGTAAACATATCTATAGCAGAAGATCCTAAGATGGTCCTCTTTGTGACATCTTTGACAGAGGAAGAGAAACCTGAGTTCCACAAATTCTTTTCAAAGCATAAGGTCAACTTTGCATGGTCTTATGTTGATATGTCGAGGTTGGATCCAGAACTTGTCTTACACCATTTGCCATTATTTCTCGATGCCGAGCCAATGAAACAGAAGCTACGAAAGATGCACCCATAGATTGCCTTGTTAGTCAAAACAGAACTTAAGAAATTGTTAGACGTGGGATTCATACGGTCCATAGACTATGCCAAATGGATATCAAATCTTGTACTAGTCACAAAGCCAAACAATCAAATCTGCATTTGCACAGATTTTTGGGACCTGAATAAAGCTTGTCCAAAGGATGACTTTCCCTTGCCAAACATCAATATCATAGTGGACCTTACAGTAGGGTATGAGATGTTGTCCCTCATGGATGGTTTTTCTGGTTATAATTATATTGGTATTGCCCCTGAAGATCAACACAAAACAGCCTTCATATGTCCTTGGGGCACATACTATTGGAATGTCATGCCTTTTGGTCTTAAGAATGCAGGTGCCATGTATCAGAGAGCCATGACAACCATATTCCATGACATGATGCACAAGATAATGGAAGATTATGTAGATGACCTTTTGGAAAAATATTTGACACGAAAAGACCACTTGAGGGTGTTAGACAAAATTTTCAAGAGACTGGAAGAATACAAGGTCCACTTGAATCCAATGAAATGTGTCTTTGGCGTAACATTAGGAAAACTTTTGGGGTACATTGTTTCTTGTAGAGGAATTGAGGTCGATCCTGCCAAGGTGAAAGCCATATTAGACATGCCTCCTCCAAAAGGGATAAGTGAACTCAGGACATTGCAAGGGAGGTTACAATCCGTTCGACACTTCATAGCACAATTGGTAGAAAAGTGTCACCCATTTCAGTATCTTCTACGCAAAAGTATCCCTTTTGTGTGGACAAATAAATTTTAGGAGGCCTTCCAACAATTAAAACAATATCTATTGTCACCACCTATTTTAGTGCCACCAATTGAAGGGAAACCTTTGATTTTGTACATTTCTTCAACAACTTCAGCACTAGGGGCATTACTGGCATAGAATGACCATGAAGAAAAGGAAAGGGCCATATACTACATCAATAGGACACTAGTCGGATATGAGCTAAATTACATGACCATCAAATGTGCTTACCTAGCAGTTGTCTTTGCTGCTCAGAAATTAAGAAACTACATGTTGAATCACTAGACACACTTAGTGGTGAAGATTGATCCCCTAAAATATCTCCTAAGTCTCACAACATTGACATGTTGCCTGGCAAAATGGGTAATGATCTTGAGTGAGTATGATATTCAGTATATTGAAAGAAAGGTGATAAAGGGACAAGTGATAGCAAACCAACTGGAAGACACACCTATACAGGGTGATCATCCACTAGTAGCAGACTTTCCAGATGAGTCAATATTTCATACAGAACCTAAGTCACCTTGGAGGCTATATTTTGATGGATCTCATACTAATCATGGATCGGGGGCAGGAATATTGTTTATCAACCCTCAATGAGACTCCATTCCTAAGTCCTTCCGCATTTCTTTTCCATGTACAAATAATGTGGTAGAATATGAGGCACTTTTCACAGGACTCAGAATGGCCATCAAATGGAAAATTAGAACAATTCATGTCTATGGCGATTCTCAATTGGTCATTAACCAAGTCAATGATGACTATGACACTAAGGACGAGAAATTAATGCCTTACAAATGAATGGTTGACAGCTTTCAAACATATTTTCACATGGTGACTTTTGAGCAAGTTCCAAGAACACAAAATAAGGCAGCAGACGCAATGGCCACAATTGGCTCTCTCTTGGACATTCCTAGTAACGTGCCTCAATTTGAATTTTTGGTAGAACAACTTTTGGTTCCTACATATGACATACCAGAATCAGAGATGGTTTGCGAGCTTGTTGGTCCCAATTCTCCATGGTATCAAGATATTTATGACTACCTCAAGTCCCAAACCCTTCCCCCCAACCTATCCAATAACCAATGAAAGTCCTTTAGCTAAAAAGCTGTCAAATACACCATCCTCAGTGATACCCTTTACTGCCATAGCTTTGATAACTCCCTTCTTCAATGTCTTGACACTGACGAAGCACAAATGACCTTGCGAGAGGTACATGAGGGTATATGCGGATCCCATTCAAGTGGTCCTAATTTAGCCAAAAAGATGACGAGACTTGGGTATTACTAGCCAACCATTGAGAAAGATGCACTTGAATTTTCCAAAATGTGTCACCAATGTCAAATACATAGTGACCTGATTCATGCACCAGCACAGGAACTTCGGCTAATTACTTCTCCTTGGCCCTTCGTACAATGGGGACTCAACCTCATGGGTAAGATCCATCCTACTTCGTCCAATGGATACAAATTAATCATTACCACCACTGAGTACTTTACTAAGTGGATCGAAGCCATCCCGCTCACTTACATTACCAGAAAATAAATTTCCAAGTTTATCCTCAACTATATCATCTGTCGATATGGTATTCCACAATCCATCATCACAGATAACAGTCATCCCTTCAAAATTAGGATGTCTGTGAACTTTGTGAATGCTTCCATATCCGACACCACTTCTCCACGCCTTACTACCTACAAGGAAATGGTCAAGCTGAGTTGTCTAATAAAATGATCATCAAACTTCTTAAGAAGACTATCAATGATGCTGGTCATGACTGGCACATACAACTCAATCATGCTTTATGGGCCTATTGCACTAGCATCCGTACTCCCACTAGAGCCACTCCATTTTCCCTCATCTTTGGAGTGAAAGCCATCTTTCCCATAGAGGTCAAAATTCCATCCCTACAAGTCTCTATGAAAGGTCTAATCACTAATGAAGAATATCGACAGTCATGACTGCATGAATCAGAAATGCTAGATGAATGTAGACATAATGCCTTGAACCACTTATAGGAATATCAAAATATTCTTTGCAGAAGCTACAACAAAAGAGTGATGACTCAAAAATTTGACATCGGTGACTTGGTTCTCATGCAGAATCCTAAGAATCAGTCTGACAGAGAAAAACCAGGCAAGTTTGAGCCCAATTGGTTGGGTCCATACATCATCACTGTGTCATTTGGTTCTGGTGCATATCATTTGGTTACTCTAGATGGTGAACAATTGACAGAGCCAATCAATAGTCTGCATTTACGCAAGTTCTATACATAGCATCAGAAAGTCTGGCCCACAACCATTAAAATATTAAAAAAAAATTGATTGACAAAAATAAAGAGAAATAATTCATCCAATAGTGAAAACTTGGTAAACAAGCACTTTGGATAAGTATCATGGTGAAAACCTGGCAAATAGGCACCATATGTAGTCAGTCATTGCTTTGACATCTACTTTCACTCTATCTACCTTAGTCCATAATAAATATCCATTTTTCTGACATTCATCACAATGTTTCACCCTGACATCATGACATTTCTTTCCATCGCCGATAGTGATTGACATCAAAGTCCTACACACTGCATATCGTCCATACCGGTCATGTCCTTTCTATCAGCTTGACTAGGGGCAATATTTTATCATGAGACTATAGTGGGTATTGCACATGATCTGGACAATTGAAAAAGTCCTAAAAAAATCATAAAAATCATAAAAACTCCTAAAAAAATTTCTAAAAATCATAAAAAGTCTTGAAAAATGACCTAAAAATTGAAAAACATCTAGAAGAAAGCACAAAAACATCCAAATACCATCACAAATCCCAAAAATAGAGTCAAAGTTAGTTGTGTTAGTCATTTTAGTCTTTGTCAATTGTCGAACTACGTGGTCTCTGCGCATTTTCTACGTAGGTAAGGCCATTAGTCTATGAGCCCCTAAGAACCCCTAGGTTTAGTCCCTTAGGGTTTGTTAGGTCAAGTCAACACATGTCAATCCATATTCAATTTGTTCATCTGTCCCAGTCGAACTATGAGGTCTCTGAGTGCACGACGTAGGCAAGGCCATCTGTTGATGAGCCCTCGAGGCCACCTAGGTCAGTCCTTTAAGGTTCGTCATGTCGGTCAAATAAGTTAGACATAGTCACACTTAGAAACAAGGCAATCATTTGAATGTCAACATTTAAATTGTGAACCAATAGACAATATAGCCTAGTCAGTCATCAAGCCAAACATCTATCAAATGGCCAACACAATGTCAACCTAGTCACTTTATGGTCCCCTTCAAGATGTGTCCTTGGAATTGGACCCCATCAAAACGTCATTTTCCTTTTCAGGATGTGTCCTTCTTGAGGATAGGCTTCGTCACATAGTCATTGGCCTTTTCAGGATATGTCCTTCCTGACGACAGGCTTTGCCACATAGTCATTGGCCTTTTTAGGATGTGTCCTTCTTGACAATAGGCATTGTCAAATCGTCAATATTGTTAGACTATCGAATCATCAAACTGTCCTGCAATCAACCTTTGACACACAAATCTTGGCAAACATATTGAATGGCTGTGATTTTGCTGGTCTATTTTTTCTTATCTTTTTATTGTTTTGTCTCTTGGTCATGTTACTAGCTACCTCAAGGATGTCCCATGAAGGATTTAGAGGAGCAATGATGTCTCATGGCCTAATTTTCCTCGATTTTTGTCTTTGGTGTGTCTTGACAAAAAGACTGGGGCAACTTGGCCTTTAGTATGAGTTAGGACATTCTTTGTCTGTGGCTATCTATTTTTCACAAGTGGACGACCTTCCACACCTTGGTCTATGTCATATCATGGTGTTTGTTGTCCATTTGTCACATTTTACTGCCCAATGATGATTATGCAACACCTATGATGTTATTTGGAAACATATTGAAGTATTCCTTTTTCATCCTCACATCCATGATTTCCACACTAACATTTCTTCTATTCCTTCATCATCTAGTCCTCTCATCCATTTTGAGAGCACACTCATGCTCTTTCAACCTGCATGTCCTCTCGAGGGGGCATACCACTACCTCCTTGTCATCCTTCCTCTCCTCACTTTCAAACTATGACATATTTTTGACTTGTTCTTTGACACAATGCGATAAACTGCACCATGACAAAGAGGGGAAAAATGTAGACACATAAAAATGGCCTCAGCTTGTAAACCATATTTTTCTATGATGACCATGCTTCTCCCTCACTTAATTCAATTATCTAATCATGTCCATTCCTCCATGATAATTTAAATAAATAAATTATGTTTATTTATTTAAATGTGTCACTGATTAATCCTTATTTCCTCCATAACATTATCATTTATCATTTATCAAATAAAATTATTTATTTATCCCACTTTCCATCCCACCAAATAAATAATTAAACCAATTAAATATTGTCTTTTGTCTCATTCCCATTTATGAATTAAACCATTATTTAATTCATAAGTCAACATTCCTCCATAAATTAAATAATTTCTATTTTCCAACTACCTACTTTTCTCCACCATTGATTTGATTGTCTCCAACTAAATCTCAACACTTCATTTCAAGGATTGCCCTAACTTTGACCTAATGGCTCCCTAACTCTAATCCTCCTTATGAAATTTATTCTTGGCCTTTGATCTTAGGGCTTCACCAACTTTTAATTGCGGCCATTCATTCTCAATTTGGAATTCTTTAAAAGGCTCTCTTTCAAGTCATTTTGAACAAACAAGATTTATACACAACATGCTTGAGAGGTTTTGAGTACTTAAGCATACATATTACTTCAATATTTTTCTTGTATTTGGCATAGGTTATAGTTGCACTTCAATTTTGAGGGCAAGTATATAGTTTCCAACAAGATGGAGAAGGCCAATGGAGGTCAACCAATGGAGGCTTGAAGACTAGGTGATGTTGTTTCATCTTTATTTGCTTCTTATTTTCATTGTGCTCTATTGTTGATTGGAGATTAAGTTTTATGTTGCTTGCAATCTAACTTGAAAATTTTCCTAATTACAATGACAATCTTTGCTCATTAATTCTCAACTACCTCATTTATGTCATTTTAGATATTTAGTAAAGATTGCTATCTGAAAGCAATCAAATCCTAGAAAATAGCCTGGCAGAAATCTGGTTGATCAATCACATAGATAGGAGACATCGACTCGAAGTTTCCATCCTAAAAATAAGGAAGACCTAACATGCTCTGATAAACTCCAAAAGAGATCATTTTTAAAAGTGAAAACTACCTATAGTGAAGAGATGATGTGTCGAGTGGGCGGGGATTCTTACATTTAAGAAAATTTCCCTTGAGAAAATATTCGTCGATCTAACATGTGTCCTAGCCTTCTTCTAAAAATAATATGATAATAAAAATTCATGCAAACACCACGTGGTGTATTGCATGCCTTTCAGAAACACTTTTTCTTTGAGCATGAACTCATCTCGAAACCAAAAATATATAAAAGCCGAAAATAAAAAATGATTAAGGAAAAATTGCTTTATAACCAACCCAATAACAAGAGACAAGGAATCTATCTAGTCTCTCAAAAATAGCATCCTCCCTAATTATTTTGTTATTCCAAGTAAATATTCCATTATTTGGTTTCACATCAATCAGATTAAGAAATTCAATATTGTCCCTCAATTGAAAAGCAAAAGGATCTATCTTGGCTATGCCACCTCTTTTTGCCAAACAAGAAATAACATTGAAGTCACCTACCATGATCTAGGGAAGAAGAGGAGAAAGGGACTATAGCAAGCTAACATGAGCCCAAAATGACATTTTTCTAATAAGATTAGTAGGCACATAGACATTAGTGAAAAGGAAAGTTTCACTAGAGTCCAAGCAAGAAGCAACCATAAAAATAGAAGAATGACTAGAGATCTACCACTGGGGAACAACCTTCCTTGGATCCCACAAATAAGCCACCACACTAGAGCTTCCAAGGGCCCCAACACACTAAAAGAAACCATAGTTCTAGATACTAGGAACTCAATCCAACATACCATCAATAGATAATTTAGTCTCTTGAATAAAAATAAGATCAAGAAAATGAGTCCTAATCATCTCCCAAATAGCCTTTTGTCTATGGATACTATTCATACCCCTCACATTCCATGAGATAACTATCATTTTTGTGGTTGGGAGAAGTGGGCGTCTAAGGTTTTCACCAAACTAAAATCCACTAATGTCTCACCCATTAATTTAACCTTCTCGTGGTCTTTCTTGTGCCCCACTTTAGAAGATTTATCCTGAGGCCCCCTTTTTGAGGGTATTTTGTTGCAAAACCAAGACATGCATAGATCCACTAAATTTCTCAAAATATAGACACTTTCACTTGAGAAGGCATAAGATCTGCTAAGGGACCAACCTTCTCCAAGGCCAAAGACTCACATGGAACAGTGGCAACTTGAGGTTGAGTGGAGAGAATAATCTCCATCTACCCAACCTGAACCTGCTCCAAAGGCAAGTTCTAGTTACCAATCACACCAATTTCTACTAGATCTCCACCCAAGGCCCACATACTAGAATTCATATCAATAGGAATGCCCTCCTCCTGAACTAGGTTCTACAAAGAATCAAAATTATTTAAAAGCTCATAATTCTATCTATCTTTGAGGGTTCTCTTCAATCCTTTATCCTTATTACGAGACTTCACTAGGATGAATCCCTCCTTATCAGTAGCCCCCTTAACCATAAGGACATTCCCTTTATCATTTTGAGGCTTTGAATTGAATAGAACACTAGCAACAACATTGACAGGTGATTAAACCAAGGAAATTTCACGTGCACATACTCATGACAAAATTGACATCTAAATGGAAGAGTTTCATAGTCAAGCTGTTGGATCTAGAAAGACAATCCCAGACAAATTTTAAAAAAATATGGCAAGGGGTTATTTAGATCAATTTGAACACAAATTTAGGCATATGAGAATGCCTTTTTATCTAGAGTTTGTTGAGCCGAGCTACCCATTTTTCCAAGAAAAAGTGTAATCATATGCAAAACATCACTCCCCCAAAACTCAAGTGGAAGCCATGGAAGACAAACCTAGACAAGGACCTTTAATTGAAGCTCCTCTATAGAGTTGAAACCCACATGCTAGGATTTGATGAAGAGACCAACTTGATTGTAGAAATAAGGCCCCCCTTCAAAAGCCCTATTTCTATAAACCACACAAATAAACACAACCAAAGAGTAGTTGTTGGTTGCCAACAATATCTCCATATCACCTTCTAGGTTCCACATCCATTAGGCCCTAGATTCAAGAGCTAGCAAAGAAAGATGAATCCCCATAAATTTTCAAATAAGGGTATGAATGCTATAGTAATTAATATCATCTGCAATTGACTTTTTTTGAATCCCAAACACCCATTCACTTTCTTGATTCTAGAAATACTTTTCACAGAGGATGAAACCTCACCGATCAAACCTTTATTAAGATGATCCAATTCCATTACATGCAAGGAAAAATGAGTATTTTCAAGATCCATAACCCAAGGAGTCTTCAGGAATCACCTTTGCACCAGAAATAAAACCCAAAAGACACCCCTACAACCATGAAGGAGGTAGAAAAAAAAGTAGAACTATCAAAGAAATTCAACAGCAAAAGACTTCACACCAAAGAGAAAATAAAATGCTCCACCATGAGAAAACCCCTACCAACACCCCTAAATGTCCACCCAAAATCAATGCACAAAAAATAAAGCATGCACGAAGTGACATCACCATGCAGGTCATGACCAGTTGGAGCTGAACACCCACACTTACATTCTTGTCTATGCCTTATCATTCATATTATTTCTATGGATACCATAATTTGACCTAAAATAATATTTTTTATTTTTTTTCATTGTATAGATAATTGTCTGAATATTGATGTCATTTTTTTTACAAAAAAATTAACAAATTAAAAGTTATTAAAAATAAAATATCTTGATATTTCAAGTTTATAGACCAATTTTCTTAGAAATTAATTAAAAAATATGAAACATAATCCTATCATAAAAAAAATTACATATTTGAAAACTAACTAGACATCATGATCTATAATGGGTTTTAATTTCATAAATTAATTTTGAAAAAAATCTCATCAACTATATTGCCAAAGTTAGACATTTCAATTGACATTGCCATAAATTTTAGATGTAGGTCAAAGGCTAAGGGTTGGGTTACCAAACAATTCCTGAGCCTAAAACCAAAGCATAAATTTGGTTCAAATTTCAATTTTTTTAGAATAGGTACCCTTTATATTTTTATAATGGGTACTCATTTTAAAACAAGTACCTATTTAGAAGCGAGATCCTGATCTAAGGCTTGAGATCCTATTCCAAAATATGTACCCATTCCTTTCAAAAAAAAATTTGGCCGAAACTTCCCCTCTTCATAGACCCAACTTCTTGCACTTACCCTACATCCTTCTCTCTCTACTTATCTCAATCTCAACTCTCTCTCTCTCTCTCCCCCTATCCCTCTAGCTATCTCTCTATATCTCTCCCCCTCACCTCTCACACTCTCTCTATACTTATTGTAGATGAGGGGATCAATTGCTCAGGACTCTAGGTCATAAAAGAGTCTAGAAGAATAGGATTCCCTAATCTACCTCAAGCTAATGGAATGTTTTAGAACAGTTCAAAGTTTAAAGGCTAAAAAGAAAGAGAAATATGGTTGTTATCCTTCCACAAGCCCCGATGTTTTAGGAAGCCAGGTGAGCATATTTTCAGATTTTAGACTACAACCCATAAAACTCACTATCAAAAGACTACAATGTGGGACACAGGCTCCAGCGCGACACACTGGTGTCTTAGTGGTGTGTTGGTGTCCATATGGACATAAATTGCAAGGTATTGTCTAAAATAACAAAAACCCCATTAACGACCGAATTGATGAAGTTAACAACAATAATAGAAACAAAAAGTGGAAAAATGATAGAATAATAAGAAGAATACTTTAACTTAATCTATTCTACAAATTGAAAAAGAAGGGTGAGGAAAGCACACCTTCCTTCCCATGAGTTGATATCTTCAATAGCTTCACCTCAATGAGAACCAACATATAAAAGATGGGAAAATGTTGGAGCTATGTTTAGAGGATTGCCTTAGTTAGTCCCCTACTTTGGTGTTTCCACCTACATAGATAGCCAAATAGAAACGATTATAGAAATGTGATAAAGAAATATATTGAAATGGAAATACCAAATAATACATAAACAAAAATATGCTACGATATCAAATACAATAATGCAAAGTGAGCGGAAAGTGGAAGGATATCACCTTCTCAACCAAGTACTCTCAAGGAAAATCAAGAAAGGAGCGAGCATGCAAGCCTTCAATGACCAATTTTGCTACAAGAACGAATAGAGTGAACCAACAAAACACTAACCTACAGCTTCAATGGAGGTGGTGATGCTTGAAGGAGCCGAAAGTGAGTGAGGAGAGTGAATAGAGTTGCTCAAAGTGTGAAGATTATCAAGAAGCTTGAAAGAATGAATGAGATAACTATTTGAAAGGTGAAAATGGAGGAAAAAGAGTTGTTTGAAGTTGATCAAGGGAGCAGTAAGTGTTACACTTCACATTCAATGGAGGAGTGTAACGCTTCTATCGATTCTAGAGGTGGGAATCTTGTTAGGATGGTAATGCTCTGCATAGATGTCCACACATCATGCTAGCATCCCAGACAAAATATCCCTCACCAACACACAAAATAGCTACTAAGTGGATAGGAAAAGGATAGTGGTTGTAGGAATGCATTAGCAAATTTAATTTTCTATGGTAGGAGGTAGCGTAAATGAGCAATTTTCTTAGGGGTGCAAATTCATTCCATTACATTTTCCCCCCACTTTCGTGAGCATAAGTGTTAGCAAATGCATGATAAAGTAGAATGAAAGATAAGGAATGTATACCTAAACTATTGAGGAATAATATTATAATCTAGAAAACATGGGTATGGGAGAGAGATGGCTCCATAGGTACTCGGTCCTATGGAGATTTGAAAAAATGTGTTGCAAGTGCTTAGTCCTGTAGAAGGTGAACAAAAGGATCTATAGGTGCTCAGTCCTATAGAGTTGGTTCCATAGGTGCTTAACCTCATAGAAGATGAATAAAAGGTTCAAAAGGTGCTCGATGCCACAAAATGAAAACATTTCACAAGTGCTTGATCCTGCAAAGGAGTCACCACAAGCACTCAGTCCCGAGGGAGGCTAGATGTGAAAGGATTTGTAGAGTTTTATTGATCCTCATAGGTGCTTGGTCTTGCAAAGAAACATGTTAATCTATAGATGAAACATATTTAGGAAAGAAAAAATTCATGCAAAGAGATAGACAATCATATCTTAGAACAATCAATTGAAGGAGAAGCTTTCAAAGGGATCCCTCAGAAACCCTTCAAAAGAAAGAGGGCTCCGCTCAAGGGACGCTCTATTTGAAAAGTGATGAAATTTTTGTAAACAATCCTATCATCGAGGAATCCTTCTGAAAGATTCTCTTTTGTAAAGGAATTCAAAAAAAAGAAGAATGGCCTCCTTGAAGGTGAATTCTTAATTATTTTTGCTACAAATTTGATTTTAAAAGAAAATCTTGGTAAGGGGATCCTTTGTGAAGGATGTGATTTTTTGAAAAATGTAAAGATTTTCATTAAGGGATTCTTTGGCCATCGAACACACCTTATTGAAAATTAGAGAGGTAGGCCCCCCTTAGGATAGTGCATGTGAATTGAAGGAGAAAATTCCATCCTAAGGAAATGATGATCATGCAGAGATGTCATGGGCCATGATACATGACAAGATGTAGACATGGAGATGTTGTTGCATACACGAGTGACAACACATAGACACAACATCAAGAAGCAAGCAAAGAAGAGAGAAAGATAAATAAAGACAAAACAAAAAAGACAAAGAAATCAAGAGATAGGGTGATTTGATAATTTGGGTTCATAACTACTCATAGACCTAGATAAATATATATAATATAATATACATATAAACTGACATCAATCCCCATCAGATCATGAAAAAGGGTACATGAAAACAAAATGAAAATTAAAAAAATTGGGTCAACATGGAAGGGAGGCCTAAATGCCCCCAACACTTTGCATCATCCCCAATTGTCAAAAATCAAGATATAACATATATAAGAATGATGTAACAAATAGAAGAAGTTTACAACACAAAAAACTCTTGTATCTAAGCACCTAAGAGGGTGACAAGGGTCCTCTACAAACACATAAAACAAGAACAGGGGAAACACAACACACACACAAATCTAATCTATAGATAAAGAAGAGGTTCTCTCTTAGTCCTAATCAATGAGGAGGTCATCATCCTCATAATCTAGATCATTATAGGGCATCCTCCTAATCTAGATCATTATAGGGAGAGGTTTGATGAGCTTGTAAGGGAAATATAGCAAGGGGAGAACCCTTCGACTCTCCTACAAATTCATTGAACTCTTATGAGGTAAACATCATTGATCTTGCAAAGATCATTGAAAGAGTTGAGAAATCATCCATCGAGTTGAATATGCACTTGATAGGAGTGTTATGTGTCAACCTGGTAGGTGAAGAAGGAGGTTCCCGAGATCCACTACCAACTTGACTAAAAGACTCGGGGGTGGTGACAAACTCGGGGGATGCCAGGGTTGCCTCCATCACTAGGATGGCGCAAGCCAAAGAAAAATCCTCTCCTAAAGAAGGCGATCCCTTCTTCTAACCCCCATTTGAAGCAAGGTCATCCTCCAACTTATGCTTCATTGGAGGATTTGAATCCCCACAGAAGAAGTGGAAGGAGATGAGGAAGAGGATAGAACCTCAATAAACATCACTAAGGTATTAAGCATATCCAAAAGCTTAAGAAAATGTGGGATGTTCAGAAGGGACATTAGGAGAGGTGGCTCAATCGAGTGAGTTATGAAAGCTTGCACCATTTTAGGGTGAGGATCATTCGTGCTTGTGAGGGATCCTAAAGCAAGATCAAGGTGACAAGAATTGAAGCAGAAGGGGTAGAAGAAGGGGCCATATCAGGAGATGCCAAAGTAGGAAATGTTGACTCCTCTTCTACCTTTTGCAAGGCAGCCTGCTTAATAGCCAAATCCTTTCTTCAATGCTTCCACTCACATGCAAGATGGTTTCTTCGACTTTGAGAGCTAGAAGTTGCAGCTTGAGGAGAATAAGGATTTTTTTTTTCCATGGGAGTGTCCATCAAAACCATTTCCAGTAGAGGGGGTGAATCTTGGATAGAAACATGAGGAAGAGATACGTAGAAATAAAAGAAAAAATTGGTGGAAAAGCAAACTCAAGTGCCTTGGCAATGGGCCTCTTCCCATTTTACACCCTAGGGTTAGGAGTAGTAGGAGGCCATGGAGGCTCATACATAGAGGCAACTCCATGGGGACCCTTCCCCTTACCATATAAAATAGGTCTCTGTGTCGTGGGTAAGATGGGAAGCTTGAATAATTGACGCTTGGCCTTTCACCAAGTGGGTACCACTAGAATCCCCATGTGAGGCATGGGAGTAGAAGCCAAAAGTGCCATAGAAGGGTGGGAGGTAAGAGTGGATTAAATAATAGAAGAGGAAGGCTCCTAGGCCTGAGTAGACTTTCCCTTCCCCTTTTTAGAGGAGGAGTTAACCTACTGTTGCGCAATCATAGAAGCCTTAACTAAAATAGCATAAGGGGAAGGAGGGTGGGTCACTTCTGTGCTATGCCACCATTCTTGTATTTAACATAAGTATGATACAATAGGTCCATTCTTGGAGGAAGTGAACCAATAAGGGTAGGCCAAAACTGATCTAGAAAATAGGCTCCATGTGACACTAGAGGCTCATACCCGATATCATGCACTATGTGCATAGAGCCCTCATGAGAGAAATTCAAGCATTTATGGATCACCGAAGGGACTGCATTCATGGAAACTAGCCATGGGATTCCTAGCTTCACTTTGAACAAGTCAGACTCCAAGATGATATCAAAAAGAGCATTCATAGACTTGGGACTTACCAAGACTGAAAGAGAGATAGAATCAAGGGGAGTAAGCAAGAGTCCATTGTGGGTATATATGGTGCTTTGCATCTTCTCGTATCCCTCCTTATGAAGAAAATTTAGAAGCAATGTCTCCTCTATGATCACATTCACACGACTCACAAGATCCACTAGGATGCTAGTCACAATGTTTCCTTTGAGGTGAGTGGGAATGTATAGAGGAGAATGCTTCCCATTCATGAGAACATCTTATGATGTAAAGGTTAAATCTAATGAAATAGTCATATTTTGAGCCAAGGGAATACAAGTAAATAAGACCATTTTGATGTACTTTGAAAGGACTTCCTCTGAAGGGTCTGAAGGATCAACAATAAATTTCATAGAGTGTGAAAAATATGGGTCTATGTAAATCTACAACTCACTATTATATTTTTCCATAGATTTATTTGCATTCTACTTTTTCCCATTGAGGCAGATAGTACCATCATTGATGTGATCCTGTATCTCATGATGTACACACATACATCACTCAGTATTGTGTCCGTTAATCCAATGATATTGGAAGAATGTGTTTTCTTCATACCAATCAGGTTAAGGCTCAGTAATGGGTCAATGATTTGGTAAGGTTATTATTTTATCCTTCAATAATTTTTTCAAGATAGAGGAATAAGATTCATAAATTTTTTTGAACTGTCAGTGATGTTTGAGGCATTTGTCACTAGATGTGGTAACAAAATTCACAATAGATTTACCCTTACCAAAGATTGACATAATGGACCTACCCTCAGGATGGAAACATGAGGAGGATCCCCCAAATTAGGGAATCATCTACTCGTATTACCGCAAGGCCGCACATAAATGCGTGAAAGAAGGGTATTTCATCAAAGAAAACTTCTCTTGTCATGACCTCTAGAGGTTATCAATGAAAACCTTCAACACATCTAAGTTGCATAGATGGTAAGAGATCTATGAGAATAGAAATTGATATTAAGCAATGAAGTCAATTATCTTATTGTGATCTCCCTGCTTAAATTGGATGAGATCTGGAAAGGCTATCTTTAGCCCGATGTTCACCTGGAATTGTTGGAGAAACTAATTTAATAGCTGATCAAATGAGAATATGGAGTTAATAGGAAAGGAATAGTACCACTCTAGGAAATAACTTGTCCATCAAGGAATCGTGGTGAAATAAGTTTGTACACATCGTATTGAATACCAACACATGTGTTAATGAGTCTCCCTTACCACAATACTTCTCAAAGTTAGGAATTTCCATTCCCTTGGGGAAGGGAGTATTCATAATCATTATCAAAAGAGGACTATGATGGAAGAAGGATTAAAAGATCAACTGGGAGGTGGCCGAAGATAGGTTTGATAGTTGATTTTGTATTTGTCCCATATTTTGTAGCAGAGCATTCAGAACGGGGTTAGACGATGAAACAAGATTAGTGGAACTACCACCAAAACCACTATAACCACCCCCCATTCTACCAAGGCTTCCACTACTAGAGCTAGCATGGGCCCCAAAGTTGACACTACTAGATTTAGAAGGAATAATACTGAAACTAAGAGGGCTTCTATTTAATTTGATAGTTGAAGGTGCCTCGAGCATGAGGATTGTGTTGAAGGAAGGGATTGATTTAGCCATGTACACCAAGGTTATAGGAACAAATAATTCTACATGTCTTCCAAAGGTTTTGGTATTGGAACATCGAATAATACCCAATCCAGGGTTGTATGAGGAGACATACATTTCCACTATGTCAACGATTCCTCAAAGGAGCTCCAAGCTCACTTGATCTTTTTCCAGCAAATATCTCATCTCATTGACAACCTTAGCTACCCTATCCATGTTTCATTCTTTCCCCAAATGATTTGTGAGATCCAATAGCCTCCTATCTAGAGTTGAGATGCTCTGTAGGAATAGAGAGAGAATAATCATTGTTTCGAGGTGGGGTCATAGGATAGATAAGATGGGTAGGGGCATGAGTGGTCTCATCAAAGAAACTCTTCTCTACCCTTGAGACCATCTCTTGAGAAGTGAAACCAATAGTGACCTTCGAGAAATCCATCTCTAGATGTAGATGTCACACACTCCTTTTCACAATGTACTTGGAAGTTGTAGATTGAGTTGTAAATCTCATAAAGTTTTACAACCCTCAAGTCTACAACTCACACAAGATATGGGATGAGGAATCCCGACACAAGGAAACATACACTATGTTGTTCACTATGGGTTCACTAAAATATAGAGGGGGACCAACTTCTCATGACTTCAGGTCATGGGAGAGTCTAGAACAATAGGTTTCCCTTATTTGCCTCAAGCTAATGGAAAATTTTAGAAGATTTCAAAGTTTAAAGGATTAAAAGCAAGAGCAACCTAGTTTTTTCTATCCTTCTACAAGCCTAAATATTTTAGGAAGCCAAGTGAGTTGATTTTTAGAGTCCAGACTGCAACCTAGACAACTCACCATCAAAGGACTACAACACAGGAAATGGACTCCAGTGTGTCGCATTGGTGTCTCAGTGGTGCGTTGGCATCCATACGGATAGAAGAGTCAATGCAAGATCATGGGGGTCCAAACTAGGCCCTTAAGTGGCAATGATAATTTAGAAAAATAGACTTAGTCACCTTGACATAAAAATTTGAATAATTTATTAACATAATCTAGAATTAATGTAAGTATAAAATAGAAAATTGAATGTAGTTTCTAAGTTACTATTTCTTTTTTGGAAAAAATTAAATCCATTTGGTGAAAATTTGAAATTTCAATGTAGTAGTACTAAATTTTCAAGAAAAAATAAGGAGGTGTTTGCCTGACCAACCTAAGTACAAGAAATAATTAATATATTTATTTGAAAATTTTAATATAAGTAGAGGACACATGTTTGGATGTGCTACATTTAAAAAAAAAAATTTGCAAGTAAATAATTAGTTATGAATTTTTTATTAAAACTTTTTAAAAATATTAAAACTTATTTTTCTGACTACCATAACTTGGTCAAAATTTTATGAAATTCAATTTTTGTTTTTCTATCCTATAGAATGGGAAGAATAGAGTGTGTTACATCTTTTATATTCTAAAAATGTGAAATTGTTTAAGAATTATAGTTTTTTTCAATCAGCCTATCAATCAGGACTTTAGTTAGAATGTATGTATTTAAAATCAATAATAATTATTTATTTAATTCCAAATAAGGCATATCTTATATTTTTGGAAAGTTGAAAATTTTCTCAATAAACCCTTTTTTCTTCAACAAATTTGGATTAAAAAAAATTGCCAGCCATTTTTTGTCATATCGCCACTTTTTGGAACCCATGATCTTGCAGTCACCCAAAAAGTGTAGAGTACAATATGAAGTCACAAAAAATTGACTAATGACCTAACTAATGAAGTTAACTTTAATAATGAAAACTAAAAGTGGCAGAATGACATAATAACAAGAAGAATACTTTAACTTAATATATTCTACGAATTGACAAAGAAGGGTGAGGAAAGTGCACCTTCCTTCCCATGAGTTGATATCTTCAATATATTCACCTCAATGAGAAACTACACACAAAATATGGGAAAATGGTGGGGCTATGTTTAGAGGACTACCTCAGTCAGTCCCCTGCTTTGGTGTTTCCACCTCCATAGACAACCAAGTAGCAATGATTGTAGAAAGATGATGAAGAATTGAAATGGAAATACTAAGAAATGCATAAATAACAATATGCTATGATATCAAATACGATAATGCAAGGTGAGCAGAAAGTTGAAGGATATCACCTTCTCAACCAAGTGCTATTAAGGAAAATGGAGGAAGGAGAAAGCATGCAAGCCTTCAAAAACCAACATTACACAATAGTGAAGAGAGTGAATGAACAAAACACTAACTTGTAGCTTCAATGGAGGTGGTGATGCTTGAAGGAGCTAAAAGTGAGTGAAGAGAGTGAAGAGAGTTTCTCAAAGTGTGAAGATGGTAAAGAAGCATGAAATATTGAATGAGACAACCATTTTAAAGGTGAAAATGGAGGAGAAAGAGCCATTTGAAGTTGGTTAAGGGAGTAGTAATCATTACACTTTGTGTCCAATGGAGGAGTGTAATGCCTCTGTAGATTCCAAAGGTGGGAATCCTATTAGGATGATAGCACACTACATAGAGGTTTGCACACCGTGCTAGCATCCTAGACAAAATATCCCCCACTGAAACATAAAAAAACTACCATGTGGGTAGGAAAAAAATAGTGGTCATGGGAATGCATTATCGAATTTAATTTTCTAAGGTATGAGGTATCGTAAATGTGGAATTTTACTATGGGTGAAAATTCATGCCATTACACATACATATACCTCCCTCCATAATATCTCTCTCTATTTATTTCTCCCAATCTCTTGAACTATCTCTCTACCTCTCCATCCATTTCCTATGTCTTATCCCTCTTTATACCTCTTTGTATTTTAGTAAACCCAATCAATCCTATACAATAGTCTTATTGTGTGGTTTCTTATTCATATTAGGTTTTCTTATATTTATAATTTTATGATATTTACATTTCAATTTTATATTTTAAACTCTTTACATGACAATTTTTTTATTTAATTTATATTTTACACCTTTCTCTATTATCTTGCTTGTGAAATCAATTTTACTTACCCTACCCATCCTTGGAAACCACTTTAGGGTTTCATTTTCACATTTCATGCATCATTGATATTTAATATTTTTCAATATACAAGTGTATATTTTAGATTTATTTTCCTCTCCCCCTCTCCACATCTCTCTCTTTATATATTTATTTATTTCTCCCTCCCAGCTCTTTCCCTCTCTCCCTGACCTTGTCTTTTTCCCCATCCCTATCCCTCTCTTTTCCTATCTATCTCCCTTTCTCTTCCCTCTCTATCTTTCTCAAGTCATATCTATCTATAGATATATCTCCCTCTTTCCATCCCTCTCTCCCTCTCACGCCCTCTATCTCTATCACTCTTGTAGAGAATAGAGAGGGAATGCGAGAGAGGAAGATAGAGGGAAGTAGAGAGGGAAGTTAAGAGAGGTAGACAAGAGAGAGAGAAGAGATATCTAGAGAGATATATAAAAGGAGAGGGAGGGGGATGAGGGATGGATGGAGTGAGGGATACGTAAAGAGAGAGATAGAGAGAAGTAGAGAGGGAGGAATGAAGGGAGAGATAGAGATATAGAGGTAGGGTGGGAGGCATATAGGGAGAGGTAGGTAGTAAAAGAGGAAGATGGATATGGGAGATAAAAATAAGACATAGATAGAGGTAAGGCAGGAGGGATATAGAGAGAGGTGGGTAAAGAGAGAGAGGGTGAGAGAATATAGATAAAAGTACACATGGAAGGGGAGAGAGAGGTAAGGTGGGAGGGATAGAGTGAGAGGTAGGTAGAGAGAGAGGGTGAGAAGAGATAGAGAGAAGTAGAGAGAGAATGGAGAGAGAGGTACAAAGAGAGGGAGAGAGAGGTAGGGTGGGATGGATAGAGAGAGAGGTAGGTAGAGAGAGAGGGTGAGTGGATATAGAGAGAAGTGGAGAGGGAAGGGGAGAGAGGTAGAAAGGAGATATAATATATATATAAATATATATATTAAAGGGAGAGAGGGGGAATGATGTTGGGAGTGAGAGTTAGGTAGAGAGATAGAAAAGGAAGATACAGACAAGTAGAGATGGAGGGATATATTGAGTGAGGGAGAGGTAGAGATAGAGAGATAGGGTGCGAGGGATATAGGGAGAGGTAGGTAAACATAGATGAAGATGGAGATGGGAGATATAGAGTAGAGACATAGAAAGAGGTGAGGTGGGAGGGATAGAGGGAAATTTAGGTAGAGAGAGGGAGGGTGAGTGGAGGATCCTCTCCCTATATCCCCTCCCACCCTAACTCTCTATCTCTAACTCTCCCTCCATCACTATCTACTTATCTTTATCTCCCCTCTCCATCTACCTCTCACTCTATCCCTCCCTAATTCTATCTCTCCATTTAGATATATCTCTATATCTCTCTTCACCCTATGTCTCCTCTCTACCTCTCTCACCTTCTCTCTCAAATTCTCTATCTCCACTCACTCTATCTCTCTACCTAATTATTCATCTATCCCTCCCACCCTATATCTCTCTCATTACCTGCCTCTCCCTTGCTCTCTTTATCCTCCCCCCTCTCTCTCCCCTTCCCTCTCTATTTCTCTCTATCTCCCCTCACCCTCTCACTCTACCTACATTTCACTCTATCACTCTCACCTTACCTCTTTCTCCCCTTCCCTCTACACTTCCCTCTATATCCCATCACCATCCCTCTCTCTAGCTACCTCTCCCTCTATCCCTCCCACCTTAAAACTCTCTCCCTATCTCTAATTCTCTTTATCTCCCATATCCATCTTCCTCTCTATCTACCTACTCTCCCTATATCCCTCCCACACTACCTCTCTCTTCCTCCCCCACTCTCTAATTCTCTCTATCTCCCCTCTACCTCTCTCTACCTACCTCTGATTCCATTCATCCTTCTTTCCCCCCTTCTCTCCCTTTATATATCTCTCTATATATCTCTTCTCTCTCCTATTTACCTAGTTGACCCTCCCTCTCTACTTCTCTCTATCTCCACTCACCCTCTCTCTCTATAGAAATATAGAGAGGAAGATAGAGTGAGATGGAGAGAATAGATATAGAGATAGAGAGAGGTAATGGGAGAGATAAAGATATAAATATATGGAGTTTGGAATAGAGAGGGAGAGATAGAGAGGAAGAGATAGAGAGTTATAAAGGAATATGAAGAGAGAGATAGAGAGATATAGATGGTGAGATAAAGTGATAGAGAGAAATATTTATTGAGAGGGAGAGATAAAGATGTAGAGAGAAAGATGGAAAGATAAAGAGATATATAGGTTGGAGATAGAGGAGAGAGGGAGAGTGGGGGATACATACAAAGGGGCTAGATAGAGAGATAGAGATAGAGAAAAGGAGAGAGATAGGTAGAGAGGTAGAGAGAAGAAGAGGGGGAGAGATAGATCAATATCTAGAGGGTGAGGGAGATATAATGCTAGAGGGATATATAGAGATCTAGAGGGGGATGGGGAGAGACATATAAATATAGGGAGATAGAGATAGAGAAAGATATGGATATAAATGGATAAAGAGAATGAATAAGAGAGAGAGGTAGAGATAATGTGGTATAGATAGTGATAAGGAGAGATATGGAGATATAGATAGAGGGGGAGAGAGTGAGAGAAAGGAGGTGATAGATAAAATTAATAAAGGTATATATATGGAAAGAGAAATGGAGAGAGGGGGAGAGATAGAGAGAGAGAGAGACATGGATAGAGAAATAGGGAGAGTGTGTGTGTGTGTGCATGAGTGAGAGAGATATGGAGATAAATATTATATAAATATATAGAGGGAGGGAGAGGGAGGGAGAGAAATAAAGAGATATAAGTAGAGAGACATAGAAAAGAGTGATATAGATAGAGGGAGAGAGGGAGAGATAGAGATAGAAAGAGGGATAGATATGAAGAGATAAATAATCTAGGAAAGATAGAGGGGAATAGAAAGGGAAAGAGATAGGTAGAGATGGAGAGAGAGAAGACATATATAGATAGAGGTAGAGTAAGGGAAAGGGGGAGAGATAGGTAGAGAGGGAGAGGGGAAAGGGGGAAAGAGAGAGAGATAGCTAAATAGATAGAGGGACAAAGGGACAAAAGGAGAGAGAGAGAGAGAGAGAGAGAGAGAGAGAGAGAGAGAGAGAGAGAGAGAGAGAGAGTTCTCCTAGTTCAACTTGGAAAAAATGTGTGTATAGGATCAAAGAAAAAAAGAGGAATTCTATGATGATTTATGAATTTAATTTACTCTCCTTACTACAAAAATATAAATTTTTCATTACTTAAATTACTTCTTAATTTTTCAATTCTTTTGGGATGATTATTGGAAAAAAACATGAAAATAACTTTTTATGCAAGAGTTATGAGAATTTTATTTTTTTTAAATTGAGGAACTTCAAATGATTATAATTAATTTTTGGTCCATAATCTATCAAAATTATCATATCCATTGTGTAGATCTCTGAATTTCCTTTCCAATACCTATAGAAAGTAAAAATTTCAATAAGAAACACAAAATTTATGTCGATTTTACTAAAGTGTGCTTTTTTGGACTTTTCAATATGGATATCTGTTTTTCTTTTCAAACATAAAATTGATGAAAATACTTGTAGGAAACAAATATCCTTTTTGCATGTAAAATGGATATCCATTTTAAAAGAATAAAATTGATGAAAATACTTGTGGGAAATGGATATCCATTATTAATGGATATTTATTACTAAAAACTATCAGTTTTGGTTTGGTATTACCAAGCCAAAATCAAATTTTATCTGACCCATACAAAATTCAAATTTGTGTTTCACAATTTTGGCTAAGTAAAAATATATTTTGTCCTATTGCCACTTTTTGGCCCATCATGATCCTGCACTCACCCTCACTATAATTGTTAAAAGAGAATCTATAAAGTGATACATATAATCATTTTTTGGTTGGAAATTCTCTACTTATACATTATATGAGACACCATATTATACAAATGGGTAATCAACTAGACCTTTAATAATATACTAATATATGTCATGCATGTATATAAATTTTTCCATGTTGATAATAGTGTGACATGATTTAAACTCATATAATACCAAGTGCCAAAAATTTATGGTTCTAGTTGGTTGACACAAACATGTGGTTTAATTAAGCCCATGTGGTTTGGCTAAAAGAAAAATATGGGGGACCAAAAAGTGGCCACAACCATTTTTTTGGTTCATCTTATGAATAACACGAGCATGCTATAACACACTCACATTATAATTCTCTTGTGTTATGGCTTGATAGTGATTGAACCTAGGCTTAGTAACTACCAAACCATAGTTCAAGCATGGTATAATGTGAGAACTCTATAACATGAGTGTGCTATAATGTGAGCATATTATAATGTGCTCACATTATGTCTATCATAGAATTAAAAAAGTATAGATTCTCACTCTCCTCTCCCTTCTCTACCTATCTCTCTCCCTTTCTCTACCTCCATCTCTCTATATCCTCTTGTCTCTCCCTCCACCTTCTCTCCCCACTTAGCTACAACAAACTCTCATGATACATTGTTTTTATACTATTTACAAGATAATTTAATAAATCTCTTCAAGGGTGCTTCCAATGAACCCCCACTAGAGGGATTTAGAATCTATCACCACCCCTTAAACCCACTAGTGAAAAAAGTGGGAGGAGAAAACCCCTGTTACCTTAGCTAGAAACTAAGATCCCCCCTATATTACTACCTCTTTATCTCTCTATATCTATCTCCCCCTCTACCTATTTTCATCTCTTTATCTATTCTCCCTCCATTTTCATCTCTAACAATATCTTCCTATCTTAATGTTTATCTCTAAATATCTATACATCTATCTCTTTCACTCTTTTGCTCTTCCCCTCCCCCTCTTCCTAAACCCCTATATATATATATATTTATTTTCCTCTCCATCTCTCTCCACCTGTGTCTATCTTTGCATATTTCTCTTTCTATATCTCACTCTCTTTATCTCTATATCCTTATCTCTTTATATCTCTATGTATATCTATATATAACTTCCTATATCTATATTTATCTTTCTATCTCCTTATCTCTCCCTTTCTCTTTGTATCTCCCTCTTTCTATCTATATTTCTCCCTCTCCTTCTTCCTATATATCCTTCCATATCTACCTCTTTCTACCTCTCTATCTAATTTATCTCTCTCTCTATCCATCTCTCCTCTTTGTATCTCTTTATATTTCCCTCTCCCTCTCCCTCTCATATCCATATCTCTCTCACCCTCCATACCTTTCCCAATTTATATCTATCTTCTCTATCTCTCCCTCTTTCTATCTCTATCTCTCTCTCTCCCTCTATCCCTATCACTCGTTTTTATCTCTCTACTAATTCTCCTCTATCCTATCTCTATTTCTCTTCCTCTCTCTTCCTTAATCTTTATATATTTTTATATATATTTCCCTTTAATCATCTCTATCTCTATATCTCTCACTTATACACAGACACACACACTCCATGTTCTTCCTCCCTATCTTTATCTATATCTTTCTACTTTCTCTATCTATCTATATCCCTCTCTCCCCCTCTATTAATTGTATCTATCAACTCTTTTCTCTTTCACTCTTTCCCCCTCTATCTCTATATTATTATCTCTCCCTCTCCTTGTATATCTATATATTATTATCTTCACTTCTCTATCTCTTATTCACTCCAACTATCTTACTCTATATCTCTATCACTATTTCTTGATATCTCCCTCTCTCTCCTTCAATTTTTTTTCTATATCTCTCTCTATATCTCTATCTCTCTATCTCTCTATATCTCCCTCTATCTATATCTCTCCCTATCTCCTCCTCTCTCTCTCTCTCTATATATATATCACCCTATATCCCTTTATCCACCTCTATCTCTCTATATCCCCCTCTATATAGATCCCTCCCTCTCTCTCCTTCACACTCTCTCCCTCTCTCTATATATCCTTATATCTCACCCTCTATATGTATATATATCTATCTATCTCCCTCTTCCTATATAACTCTTTGGCTCATCCTCTCTATATTCTTGCCTCCTTAAATCTCTCTATAGATATCTCTCCCACTACCCCTCTCCATATCTCTTTCTATTTCTCCCCATTTCTCCCCATATCTTTATCTCTACCTCTATCTTCCTCTCTATCTATAGATATGTCAACCTCTCTATCCATCCCCCCTCTCTCTCTCTTCCTAGACCCCCATATATACCTCTATTTTACTTTCTATCTCTCTCCCCTATCTCTATCTCTTCATATGTATCTTTATATCTCTACTTCTCCCTCTCTACATATTTATCTCTCCATATCTATATCCCTCTTTCCTCTCTCTTTATCTATCTCTCCCTCTCCCTCTACTTATCAATCTCCATCTCTCCCTCTGTCTTCATCTCCATCTCCATCTCCATCTCTATCTCCATCTTGATCTTCATCTTTGTCTCCATCTCCATCTACGTCTCCATCTCCATCTCCATCCTTTTCTCTGTCTCCATCTCTGTCTCTATCTTTCCTAAGTTATATCTATATCTCCCTCTTTATACCCTTCTCCCTCTATATCCCCCTCCCTCTCCCCATCAATCCCTCTTCTATATCTCTACTCTCCTCCCTCCCTTTCTACCCCTTCTATCTCCCTCCCTCAACCTTTCCCTATCATTGTCGCTTTATATCTCTCTCTAGTCTCTCCTCACTATTTCTCTCCCTCTCTCCCCCCCTCTATATATTTATATATCTCTCTACTTCTCTATCCTCTCTTTATTTCTCTCCCTCCATCCACCCCTTCCCTCTCTCTATATATCTACATATCTATCTCTATCTCCATATCTATCTCACTCATACACACACACTCTCCCTATTTATCCCTTTCTATCTCTATCTCTCCCCTCTCTCTATTTCCTATTTTTATCACCTTATTTATCTCTTTGTCCCCCTCTATTTTTATCTCCCTACCTCTCCCTCCCTCCCCCTCTATATCTCATTATCTCTACCTCTTTCTTATTCATACCATTTCTCCTCTATATATCTATCTCTATTTCTCTCTCTCTCTCTCTATCTCCCTCTCACTCATTCTATCGAGCTCTATTATTTTCTATCTATATATTTCTATAACTTTATCTCCCTATCTCTCTCTATATATCTTCATATCCCTCTCTATCTAGCTATATCTCCATCTATCTATATAACCTCCTCTCTCATTCTCCATTTCTATATATTGATTTGTATCTCCTCCTATTCCCCTCACTTCTTCTCTTTCCCCCTCTCTCCACCTCCATCTACCCTCTTGACCCCTCCTTCCCTTTCTATCTCACTCCCTCTCTCTTCCAATATATCTTTGTCTCTCCCTCTCCGTCTCTATCTCTATCTCTCTCTCTCCTCTACATCTCTATTTATCTATCTCTACTTATCTCCATGTATCTCCCTTTACCCCTCTCTATATATTCTTATATATTTTACCTCTATCATTACATCTCACCAATCACTATATGATGCAGAGAAAAGAATACTTCCAACCAATCTTTACACTGTGCAAACAAAGAATCATTGCTTTCAATCACTAGGCAAGTCCTAGTTCATCTTAGGCAAAAGACTACAAATCTTTGTTGAATATGCTTTATCTAATCCAATCAAGAAAAACATCCCTAGACTGATATAACTCCCTCACAGTGCCTATTGATTCCTTACAACCTTTTATTTCATCAATAAACACAATACAATGCATTATTTCATGAAAGCCTCAAACATCTAGGGTTTTATGTTTGTCATCATGCAAAATGAAGCACACAGATTTGCATAACTTGCAGAAATAAAAAAATTATGATGTATATTTTGGAGGAGTTTTGGAAAGAATAAAAATAGACCTCTCCATCAATTTTTGTCAAATTATTTACACCTGACGGAAACCCTACAACAAATTCACACCCGTTGTTACAAAAATACTATAACTTTTACAAATCCTAATGAAAATTGATCAAACCACTTGAAAAATAAATTTGACTCAATTCCAAAAATTTCCAAATTATTTTCATATCAAGATATAAAAAGGTACAATCCATACAACTTGCTGGAATAGCCTGCAAATTTCTGAAGAAATAGTCTGCTAGGGCTACTAATGGTAAAATTGCTATAACTTTCTCATAAATCGATGAAAATTTTTGGAAAAAAAGAAAATGAAAGTAGATTCATGTTCCAACACAATCCAATTCATTTTAGGTTGATATGATGTATGCATAATTCATACCAAATGAAAGAATAGGCCTGAACATGAGAAAATGCAAAAAAAATGTTTGTTTTAATTTACCAAATCTTCAACCACAATTCCTTCAACCCCCAATTTGAGTTTTTAGGGTGTATATATACATTTTACATCCATATCAACTATTTCCAACCACATTTTAACTAGTTTGTTCATAAAACACCATTTTCCACTTTTTGCAAAAGTTGCTTGACAACTTTTTGAGCAACATTAACAACTTTTACAATTTTTGACCAATGGACCTATAACATTCCAAAATGGATCAAAATGATCCCAAATGGTCATAAATGACCTTATTAGACAAAAAAAATTGAAAAAAGAAACATAAAACATAAATTTGACCAAATTTGACCATATGGCCTAAAGGTGCCCCTGCACCATACTCCCAAGGAAGAGAAAATTTGAGGTCCACCTCAAAGAGGAATCTTCTTTCTTGTCTTCCAGTTCCTTTGCATGTGTGCAATGGTTTCCATTTTTTGGATCTCAACAAAAAAAATTTCAACTAGTCCACCTGTACTTTTTAGTCCAACAAGATACTTCTTGATCCATGGCCAACTGGGTATAATGTAGCCATGTGCTTGTGTTTGTTTTCTTGGTCTAGCTTGAGCTTGGACTGCAATTGAAAATTTATTTTCACTATCATCCACTTTGTCTTCATTGCCTACATAAGAAACAAAAATATTAAAGAAATCATATTCTTCTTCTTTGTACTTCACTTCTTCATCCACCTCATGTTGGTTTCCACAAATTCTTTTCTCTTCAAGATTCTCCAAAATATTTGGCTTCACCCCAACCTTACACAACCATTCATTTTCATTTTTGAATTTCTCATCCATTCTTCCATTCTCCTTGACATCAACATTCTCAACTCTCGATTCTTCTCTCTAGAACCATGCTATCTCCTTATCCTCCATAAATATCATCTCTCTTTGGACTATCCTTGAGTCCTCTACAACTTATTTTACCACCTCTTCTTCTTCTTCCTGAATATCACCCACTTCAACATCAATGTCACCATTACTATCATTAGTTTGAGAAAATTCAAATGGAATTTCTTCCATGTCTTGTTCAATTGGTTTTTCAAACAACATATTTTTGAAACTTATTACCTCATCCATTATCTCATTTTTCTTCTTACTTAACAACAAGCTTTCAATTCCTATGCACTCATCCTTCAAGGCTGTTAATACATATTTCATCCCATCATTTCTCAACTCATATGTGTTGTTTTTGCTAAATTATACTTTGCTTCCCTATTATAATGCCACAAATTTCCAAAAAAAATGTGACATACATTAAAATGCATAATATCACAAACTATTTCATCCTTATAATTGGCTATATGAAACTCAACTTTGCATTGCTCACTTACGGTTGCCTGGTTACCTGTTTGAAGCCAAGTCACTGAATAGGGTATTGGGTGTTTAATTATTTTCAAACGCAATTTATCTACTATATATTCAGAAACAATATTATCCATGTAGATATCTAAGATCACTACTTGATGACATTTACCTTTGGACTTATAGGTATTTTGGAATAAGCTTTCCTTTTCCATCTTGCTTTCTTTCTTTGATGTAGCTTATTCTTCTTGTATCATCTTTTCCATTTCTTCTTCCTATAGCTTCTTTGCCACTTTGAAAATTTTATTTAATAATGATGATGACCCTTGCCCATATTTCTTCTTAATGCTTTCCTTCTAAGTTTGTTGTTTCATCTTGCTATCCTCTTTCTCTTCTTGTATTATTCTCATGATACCTCACCTAGGGCTTTCTTTTCTTTCTTCCTTGCCTAGTCTTTTGGTATCCAGGCTCTTCTCATCAACCTGTCAATATGCGACACACATACTTAACCAAATTCCAATCAAAATAATTAATTTCTCCTACCCAGATCTTGTGGGGTTTGAAACCAATTTGATGCAGAGAAAATATTACTTCCAACCAATCTTGACACTTTAAAAAGAAAGAATCATTGCTTTCAATCACTAGGAAAGTCCTAGTTCATCTTAGGAAAAAGGATACAAATATTTGTTGAATATTATTTATCTAATAAAATTAAGAAACACATCCTTGATCTTCTATAACTCCCTCAAAATTCCTATTGATTCCTTACAACATTTTATTTCATCAATCAACACAATACAATGCATTAGTTCATGAACCCTCAAATATCTAGGGTTTTATGTCTGTCATCCTGCAAGATAAAGCACATTGACTTGCATAACTTTCAAAAATAAAATAATTAATGCCTCTCCTTTGGAGGATTCATGGAAAGAATAAAAACATACCTCCCCACCAATTTTAATCAAATTCCAATAGCAGGAAGTCAAGATATCAATTAATTGCACCTACTAGAAACCCTAGGGCAGATTCAAACCTGTTGTTACAAAAAATGCTATAACTTTTTCAAATACCAATGAAAATTGATCAAAAAATTTGAAAAAGAAAGTAGATTCAATTCCCAAACTTTTTCAGTTATTTTCATATCAAAATATGAAAAGTACAATACATACAACTTGCTGCAATAGCCTGCAACTTTCAGAAGAAATAGTCTTCTAGGGCTACTAATGGTAAAATTGTTATAACTTTCTCATAGCTCGATGAAAATTGATGAAAATAAAATAAAATGAAAGTAGATTCAAATTCCAACACACTCCAATTTGGGTTAGGTCAATATGTGGTCCATACAATTTATACCAAATTAAAGAGCAGGTCTGAACGTGAGAAAATGCACATAAAATGATTGTTTTCATTTACCAAATCTTCAACCACAATTATTTAAACCCCCAAATAGAGTTTGGAGTGTGTATTTATATATTTTACATCTATTCCAACTATTTACAACCACATTTTAACTAGTTTTTTCATAAAACACCATTTTTCCACTTTTTGCAAAAGTTGGTTGATAACTTTTTGAGCAACATTGACAACTATTACAATTTTTGACAAATGGACCTATAACATTCCAAAATGGATCAAAATTATCCCAAATTGTCATAAATTACCTTATTATATCAAACAAATAAAAAAATCATCATAAAACCAAAATTTGATAAAATATGATTATATGGCCTAAAGGTGCCCCTACACCACTATATATATCTTTCTCCCTCCCTCTTCCTCTATATATCTATCTCTTCCTATCTCCCTTTATCTAATCCTACCTCCCTATCTCTTTATATTTATCTATCCCTCTACCTATCTATATATATATCTATTTCTCTCTCTCTCTCTCTCTATCCCTCTCTATCTCTAGATATATCCCCCTCTCTATCCATCATTTTCTCTCCCTCTTCCTCTTCATAGAACTCCACATCTATATCTCTATTTTACTCTCTATCTCTTTCCAATATCTCTATCTCTCTAGGTATCTTTATCTATATCCTTATCTCTCCATATATATCTCTCCCTCTATATACATCTCTTTCTATATCACTTCCTATATCTTTATATTTCTCTCTTAATCTATCATTTCCCCCCTCTCCCCCTCTCTCCCTCTCTATATATTTATCTTTTCCATCTATATCCATCCATCTCCTCTTTATCTCTATCTTTATCTCTCCCTCTCCATTCACATCTCTATATTAATCTTATTTTTCCTCTCTATCTATCTTCCCTAGCTCTATCTCCTTACCTCTCTCACTCTCTCACTCTTCCCCCTCCATCTCTCCCTCTTTCTATCTCTCTCTCCCTCTCTATCCCTCTCTGCCTATTCAAAGAATAATTATATTGGTAATGAATCTTAATAATTAGTATCCAATTTGGAAAATATTTGTAATGTAGCCTCTCCCTCTTCCTAATTCATAGGTTTTTATTAAACCATGTTTGTATCCTAGTTGTTGATGAGTGGGTGTGGGAACCTTGTCCCCCTAGTTTTATTTCCAAAATGATAAATATGGAGAGATAAAGATAGGGGGAGAGAGATGGAGAGGAAAATAAAGATATAGATATAGGGGTTTAGGAAGAGGGAGAGGGAAATTTAGAGAGGTAGAAGTATTCAGAGATGAAGACAAAAATAAGAAGATAAAGGTAGAGATTAAGATAGAGTGATAGAGTGAGGTGGATGGAGAGATCAAGATAAATAGATAGGGAGGTAGTAATAGAGAGGGGGATATGAATAGATAAATGGATAAAGAGAGGTAGATAGAGAGATAAATGTAAAGAGATAGGGAGGTAGTAATAGAGATCTAGGGAGAGATAAATAGTGTTGGTAATGGAGCCTCTCCCTCTTCATGATTCATGCTCTTTTTTAGCTATGAATGGATCCTATTTCCTAATGGGTGGTGTGGTTATGCTTAACCATTCCCCTTCTATCACTAGCCATTTGATATGGATTTGAGGGCACCACCCACAAAGAGATTAAAAAAATTACCTTGTCAAATAATATAATAGCTATGTATCTTAAGAGTTGGTTGTAACTGAGTGAAGAGAGAGAGGGAGGGAGGGAGAGAGGTGGGGAGATAGAGAAAAGGAGAGAGGGAGAGGGAATTTTTTTTTTGGCATACATAATGTGAGCATGATTACATCTCGAGTTGGCTTGAGTATTGCTAACCCTTAGGGTTGGATTTTACTTGGGCATCCAACCCAAAGGGTTGGAATTACATGTCAACACCCAAATACATGCTTTCTATAAATTATAAAAAAGTGACTAAATTTTGAGTTTTTTCTCCATTAGGTTTGTACATATTTCAATGTTGAGTTAAAAAATACTATAATAACATCAAGCTCTCTCTTAGATTTATAATGATGTGTTTTTTTATAAAATTTTTAATATGTTAAGGTGTTGATACTTAATTTATTTTTCTAGTGTCTTATTATATATATATAGTTTTTTTGTTTTCATTTATTTATCTATTACACCCAAATTTGAAACAAATTACATTTAACATCTAGAATCGATTCTATGCACATTAAAAAAATTATTTTTGATTAGTTTAAAAAATATTAGGAGGGAGCACGTTTAATTTTTATTTTTTAGGATATTTCATCTTTGAAAACTAGTAGAAAAATTGCACATAAATTGCATGGTATCAGCTAATTGTTTTTTGAATCAATTTTTGAAATATTAAAAAAATGAACATTTTAGGGGGAGCACACTAGATGTTATGTTATATTTAAAAAAAAAAAACAAGAGAAGTTGTGTGATTTACCTATTTTAACCCCTTAATATCCAACATTTTAAATAAAATTAGTAGTTTATAAAGTAGATTCAAAGCACTATGACTCTTTTACTTGTCACATCTTCAAATTATGAGCATAACTATCTTCAATTTATTATCCAAGATTAGTTTTTCTTGATTTTAGAAAAAATGGCAACTTAAGACCTCCGTTTGGTACCCCATTTACATGAAATTACCCATATATTTATCTAATATAGGAAAAATTAAGCCCACATCTAATATTTTTTGTAATTCCTCTTTGATAATGTCTTGGACTATAGGGTTCATCCTTTATTGTTACTATCTTATAGGTTTTAATTCCTATTTGATGTAAATATGGTGATTAAAAATGTTTGAGTGGAGACCTTCCATGTCATGATAGTACCATACACAAGGTATTATATCATATTAAAGTATGGTTTCTATCTAACTCTATTGCTACAAGTCTAACATACTATCAAGATGTTAAGTGGCTTATTGGAAGATACTTCTACTTGTTTAGATAGTGTTTCCAATGAAGTAATGTTTCTACATAATGTCTTAAGGATGTAGTTATGAGGTAGTAATTTGTGAAAATTTAAATTTATAATATAATTTTTGAAGCCTCTACTACATGAAAGATATTATACAATGAACCTCATAGCTCTCAAAAATCACCTACATCTAAAACACCTATCACATCTAAAGAGAAAAAGTCATTGATATGCTCATACAACCAAGAGAGAAATAATTAATCCAAAAAATCATTTTGTATGCCTTCTATATTGAATAATGAATACTTGGATTACATGGATGAATGGTTACAATGAATGGTCAATCCTTATAAAAGGAAAAAAGAAAACCATAGATGAGGATTTTATTAGATTGTAACAAGTGTCTTAATCTCATGTAATGAGACAACTTGACTCGTATTTAGACCAATCTAATAATTAAAAAAAACTCCTAGGTTTAGCTTAAGTAATTAAATCAATAAGGGACCTAATAATTAATTAATGATTAATTAACTATCAAGTGATGCCCTAATTAATCCAACATACCCTTAAGATAAACTTAGGGAGAAGCTAAAATACTTGATGAAGAATACAAGGATGGATGCATGGATGGGTCTTGACTACAAGGCTTGATGAGGTACCCATGTAAAAATAAATGAAATATCTTATATCTAGAGAAAAAGAGAAAACAACATAGGAAAAACTCATCTCCAAAAGAGAGAAAATGAAATGAATGCACTAATGAAAGAAGGATAAAATGAGGACTCAATGTCACCCCACAAGGATTGCTTCTATTGTACAAGTAAAATACATGTCCCTGATAGTAAAGAGAAAATAAGGATATGAATTCCCCCATAAAGAAGTAGCTCTTGTGCCAATGATGAATGCTTGAAGATAAAATATGATCCACAACCTACGAACAACATTTTTCCCCTTAGGAAGGGATATATCCATTGGTGATTGGATAAAGGAATATAATAAGATGGGTAAATCAAGAATCCAAATCTAAATGATGTGTACCTCTAAAACTGCTCAAGAATACACATGTCATAAAGAGATGATTTTGAAATCTAAGATCTTATGAATACTAATGGAGAACAAGCTGCAAATTAGGTGATGAAGATTATGGGTCAATAGTGATGATGTAGCTATCAATAAAGAGGAGTTGAATGTCCTCAAAGTAATCCTACAAATTTGTAATCTATGACTCTACTTGAACATGGATGATATGGCTACAAGATACAAATCCCAAGTAGCTATTTCTGGAAGAAAATGAATGTCATGCTACACTAAACCAATAGAGGCCAAAGATGTGGTTATGCCAATTTGATCAAGAACAAAATAAGATAATTATATAGTCTTGATCTAAAGAGTGGTAACATGAAGACAAGTCTCTTAACCATAAAAAATGCAATACCTATGATAAACTCAATCTCCTCTAAAGTATCATCATCAAAGGGTTTGAAATTTGCATTTTCAAGAGGAATGAGATCATTTTTTGTAGGATCCTTGAGGTATGGAGAGATATGAGGGTCTCTATGGATCTCCCAAAGATGAGTCCAAAGTGGGTGGGGACAATCAATGTTCAATACAACACACATAGTGTAAAGATCAACACTAGAAAAAATAACCCCTACAACATGATCACTAATAATACCCCATGCTAAATAACTCCTTGGTGTGTTTGGTGTAGGTAAGAGTCCATATGGATAAGGAAAAATACCAAGCCATATGAGGTGTTTTAGGATGTTGTTTCACTAAGACTAATAGTTATCCTTTACCAGGATCATGATAAAAGGATTAACATAAAAACCCATGATACTCAATCAAATAATAAAATAAGAGACTAATAACCTTAATGCATGTAAATTAGATAAAATGAATTCATCTCATGTAAACATATCCTTTCTAGGTGCTAATATGTCCAAGTAATTGACAAAAATGTGAAATCACAAAAAATGAATAAAATGTACCTGACATAGATTCTAAAAATAGTGCATGAATGGATTTGAAGAGCTCTAAAATACCTTTTGAACACCACCACAATTACAAAAATTAGAGATATAGGAAAAAAATTATGAGCTTGGAAGAGAAAAATTAAGATCTAACATTGATTGAGAATGAAATAAACCAACCATTTTTTTTATAATGATACCTACACCACTAGAAAGTTCTTGGAGCCAACTTTCTAATGATATCTTTTTTTCTCAAGTTTGACATTACATGCCCAATTTATGGAAAAAAAAAAAACCCTTTAGGGAAAATGGGGGATATGAGGTGGTAAGGAGAGGTGGTTGTAGGAATGATCGTACAACTCCCATAAACTACCTATAACCAATACACCTATCACATTTGAAGAGGAAAATACATTGATATGCTCAAGTAACCAAGAGAGAAAGAATTGATTCAAAAAAGCATCTAATGTGCCTTTGGTATTGAATAATGAATACTTGAATTAAATGGATGAATGATTACAATGAGTGGTCAATCCTTATAAAAAGGAAAAAAGAAAACCATAGATGAGGATTTGATTAGATTGTGAGAAGTGTTTAAATACCATTCAATAAGATAAATTGACCTATATTTATCCCAATCTAATAATAAAAAAGCACTCCTAAGTTTATCTTAAGCAATTAAAGTAATAAGGGACATAATAATTAATTAGTGATTGATTAATTATCAAGTGATGTCCTAATTACTTCAACAAAAAAATACACATATTACGAAATTATCAACTTGTGAGTTGATGCTATATGTATTTTATACAATGTTAGAAAGAATGGTATCCACATCCTAGGTTTGTATTATGTGGTTATGTCCCATGCTCATTAATTTTTTATATTTAATATTAATCATTATAATTTGAATTCATTCATAAATGTTATTATTGATCTAAGGAGGGTTGAGATATTCCCTATCATGTACCTAATAAATAAATTGACTATGCCAACCATGGTATTACTAGGATAAGGGGATACTCTCCTAGGTTGTCCTTTGAATACAATAGCACAAGCCTTGATTACTCTCTCATGTTTAATAATTGATCAATTTTCTAGTTGCAAATTTTTGGGATTATGACAAAGATTGATAAGTTGTAAGCATTGTAGGGTTTCTTTGGTTAAAAAATTTATGGCTAAAACTGGGTAAATTAAGGTGTTTTATATGAGAGCACCATTGGTATAAATTTCTATGAAATAATTTCATAGATTAGCATACTTGGGAGGTACAACATTTCTAAACAAGATATCAACAAGTTGTCTAATAACCTAGAAAATTTGAGCCTTCATTTTTTCCTTAGTTTCTTAAGACACAAATATCTAACAATCATATTATAAATGGGGATATCTTTGATTTCCTAGAATAAAGGAATTTTGACACAATTTTTTTGTTAATTTCCTTATAAAATAAAACTCAACTTTATATTCTAGCTTTTTTTTGGTAAACCTTTTTTAGAAATGGAGGGTTATGGCCTATAATTTTAATTCTAGATGGGCCTCACTTAGGATTTGGTGACATACTAAATATTTATGGGTTAAATAAATTATATTTGGAGTTTCCATACGGAGCTTTATGATTATTGCAGTGGTAAGAGTGGAAAGTACCTTTTTCTAAGTGGAGTTGCATATCAATGGCCTCAATTACATTAGTTTGGTTGAAGTATTTCATTATTATATTCCAGTTGAACTAAATTATTATTTAAGTTATGTGTAGACTAGCTAGGTATTTGTGTGGCTATGGGTGTGATAAAATTAACATTATTTGGAAAAAGAGATGGTTGTTGTTGTGGAGGTTATGACTATTATTCGAAGCTATTATTAGGTTTATGCCATAATTATTTTTTCCTCCATTACTACTATCATGTATTAGGTGGTTATTTCCACAAATAGTTGTGAAATTGTGATTGATATAGCTATTTTTTCTATGCTCCTTATTTGTCTATCCAATTATTTGATAGTATTGGGCATTTTTAGGCTTGGGATGACATATTTATTAAAGGTTCATTGTTCCATTAATTATAATTTATAAATAAACTAGAAAAAGGAGCATTAAAGGACAAATGGTCTTGAGGCATACCTTGTCTTGGTGGCCATTATCTCCTTTGTGCCAAATATAATTTTTTTTTCATAATTTCCCTTTAATTATTTGAATAGTTTCTTCTATTGTATTACTTTTACAATGCTAGCTACCTATTTTTACTTAAAATTAATTTTATTTCTCAAATAATGTGGGAATAATCAATTAGTTCCACCTCTAATTTATATTATTTTTGTCTTGTATGTAGTATATCTAATTCGGTTTCCATGTGATTTATGATATCTTGCTTCATATCTTTGAGTAGGTTGTTGAGTTCCACTTTCAAAACTCCTAGAATAGTTTCTATAGAAGGTAGTGATATGTGGCTACAAGTCTTCTTTATGGTAGACCTTGAGTAGTCCCTAAAAATAGTATAGATTTCATTAAATAGAAACCTATGATATGCCACCTATTTTTATTAGTTCTAGATCACTTATGCATTCTTCATTAACTCCTCTAAAGAATATAAGTTTATGTGACTCAAGAGAGAGTTGGTTCTACTTAAATTTTTCTAAATAGAATATAAATATCTCTACATAATCCCCCAAAGGTTCATTCTTTTGTATCTTTTTAAATGCTTTGTTCCCCCTATATATTTATTATTATAATAATCCTAGTATTTACATGTAAATTTTTCTTTCACAGCCTTCCAACCAATTACTATATCTTTGCCTAATCCTAAGAAGCATCTTAAGCTAACATTCTTAAGATTTGTTGTGAATAATTTTAAATGATGGGAATTGGTGGTGTAGTAATAGATTCTATAAAGGACATCAAAATAGAATAGTGATGAATTTAGATCCCCAATTAGTAGACCATAAAAATTTGGTAAGATAGAGGGTGGAACATTTCTATTGTAGCTTTCCCTTATTGATAAGAAATGGGGAAATCAAAGGTGGATGGATTAGTAGTATTATTTGATCTACTTTCATTAGTCATTATGTTCCAAACAAAAACTAGATCACGTGGATTTTCCTATAACAAGTTTATTTATTAGAGAGAGCTTCAATGAAGGTTCTACAAAGAAGGCTTTATGGAATTAAATAGTGTGGTAGTGGGCTCTAGAAAAAGAATTATGGTGGTGTTTAATTGATTCTTGACTAATTAAAACCTCTTGGGATAATTTTGAGCAGTTCTCCTTTGGTGGGATAGGCTCACTCCCTTATCTTGTTGCTTCAATTGTGACTTCTTTGGTAGAAACTTCCTCTATTGTTATAAATGCTTCACATTTGGGTAGCTATTGCTATACTACCACTATATTCTAGAAGGAATATTCCCAATTAGCTTCTTCTTCACTACATACAATGTACTAAAGCTAAAAGATCTTTCTATTTTATAAAAATAGTAGATTTTTTTGGAGTTTTTTCTTTGGTAATTAATCCTAAGTTTCAAAATATAAATTTTGATTTAGGGAACAAAATAAAATCTATCTCAAAACCAAAAAATTCTAAATCTTAACACCATCCTTGATAATTACACCAAAAATTATGGGAATAATCAATTCCCATTAAAAATAGCACAACTTAAGCTCACACACAACTCAATGGATAAACTATTGAATAGTCAAGTGATTATTTGGTTCATGTTTCTACTTCATTTATATGTAAACCAAGGGATGCATATTCTAGCATAGTGTTGGTATTATATCTACAACACTAGATTCATAGGGTGTAATTGAGATTACAATATCATGTATAAGGGAAATAAATAAATCTTATAAAATTGTGAAGTAAATGTTGCACAAATGGGAAATATATTATGTAGATAGAGTTTTTTTAAAATAAACCATACATTAAATATTAGAAGCAACAAATTGACATAAATGATATATGTTAAATTCTACAGGTTGGTAAAATCATTGATATACTATTATAAAATATGTTTAAAGTGAAAATGAAAGTATCTATGCTAATCAAGATAGATATACCCACCTATAATTCAACTCAAGTGGACCCTTATGTGGGTAAGACCCCACCCTTGTCTCCTCCTTTGAATAATTTTTTGAATAAATAAGAGGGAAAGCGCAAGAAGTTGGTTCCAAAAAGAGGGGAAGTTTTTGGGAAAAAAATGCTGAAAGGAGAGAGTACCTATTTTCAAAAAAATAGGTACCTATTTAGGAATGGGAACCCAAGCCTTAGATCAAGATCTCATTCCTAAATGGGTACCTATTATAAAAATAGAATGGGTACCCATTTTAAAATGGGTACCTATTCTAAAATAAAATGTCTACCTGCTTTAAATGAGTACCTTTTCTAATAAGCGTTAGTTTTAGGATCAGAAATGAATAAGAAGAAAAACATAGAATAATGATCAACACATGAACAATAGAACACATAATTTATCCGGGGAAAATCCTCCTTCTTGAGGGATTAAAAAAACCCAAAAAAATATATCACATATATTTATTGAATAAAGGAGCAATGTACATCTACTTTACAACAAGGCCAATCAAAAGGAAAAACTGATATGAAGATCATAGCACCACATTTGTGCAAATATACTTCCAAGAATATCAATCTGTTGTAGATGAAATTCACACTTGCTTGTGAATCAAATGACTTGACTTGATCATGGAATGAAAGAATATGATCTTCCTTATTTACAATTCATTGGAGAAGATGCACCCCTTCAAGATACAAGGTCAGCCTCCAAAATGGAAGGGTATGCCTCAAATAAGAAGATGTGAATATCAAGGAGAGGTCAACCTTTAATAAATAATAGTTATTCTTTAAGTGAAGCACCTCTTCACTAATTAATAGCGATAAATAAATAGCCGAAGGCTATATGCAATTTATTGTTTATTAAATTCAAGGCGGGAAGTATGTAGCCCACAACTATAAACATCAACACTCCCTCTCAGCTGGGTATGTGCAGGGTCATCATGGGAAAAATAGGCCCTTAAGTGGCGAAAAATTTAGAAAAATAAGAGTTAGGCAACTTGACGTAAAAATTTGAATAAGTTATCTATATGATTTAAAAATATGTAAGAATAGAATTTGTAGCAAATTGAATGTAGTTTCTAAACTACTAGGTTTATTTAAAAAAAGAAAAAATCTATTTGGTGAAAATTTGAAATTTCAATGTGATAGTACTTAAATTTTAGGGAAAAAATAAGAAGTAGGTGTCTGTCTAACCACCCTAACCACAATAAAATGATAATATTTTTTTTATAAGATTTTAGATATAAGTAGAGGACTCATGTCTAGATGTGATTCATGTTTTTTTGTAACTTTTCCCAAGTAAATAATTAATTATGATTTTTTTATTACAACTTTTAAAAAATATAAAAAACTCGTATGTCTAACCACCTTAACTTGGTGAAAAATTCATGAAATTCAATTATTTCTTTTTTAATACTGTAGTATACGAAGCATAGAATGTGATGCATGTTTTAGATTCAAAATTTTTGATACTGTTTGAAAGCTATAGATTTTTTCAATCAACCTATCAATCATGACTTTAGTCATAATTCAAATAGAAAAATGAATAATAATTATTTATTAAATTCAAAGTATAGCATAATTAATATTGGTGGAAAGATGAGAATCTCCTTTAAAAATCCTTCTCGTTTCATAAATTTTGGGTAGAAAAAAGTCGTGAGCCACATACCCTACACATACCCATCATATTGCCACCTTTTGGCCCATCATGATCCTGCACATACCCAGCTAGGGAGGAATACTTCTAGCTATCCAATGTCATGGAGTCTCTCAACATGATACCCACAATGGTGACACCCATATGTGGAAAGAGCTCATCACAGAGTCACTCAACATTATATCATCCATCATAGCTACTCCCATGTATGGATAGAACATGTGCACAAGTACCCATCATGGAGTCACTCAACATGATGTCATCATCTCAGAATGAAATCCACCATGGCTACTCCCAGAGGGTGGATAGACACAAGTACAAAGAAATAATCATGGAGTCTCTCAACGTGATGTTTTCATGGAGTCACTCAACATGAAATCCACCATGGCTACTCCCAGAGGGTGGAAATAAGGGCTTTCACCTCAAATTTCTCTCACAGAGAAAGATGCATTAACAAGGGCTTTCACCTCAAATTCCTTCATCTCAAAGGAAAATGAATTAACAAAAGATCTTCATGATGATGTGATTCCCTCTAGAGCTCCAAGTACTTGCATCAACCTTCTAACCTCCTCATCTAAGATTTCATGCAATGCTTCCCTTAGAGAAATGGTATCCAGCACACACCTCTTGGCACTATTGACTTGCAAGAGTTCAAGACTATCCTTCTTGACCTCATCCTAGATCACTCTATTTTGAATAGGTTTGCAGAGCTACCAATGTCAAATCTAGAAGAATGACCCATGCAATTCTGTTCTCAACTGCTCAAGAGGTCTTTCAAGGATTTAACACCTATCCTTGCAACACTGCAACCTTCACTTCTTCATAGTGAGTCACATAACTCCCTCTTGATTCCTACCTCAAATATTGCAAAGAAGTCTTCTAGAAGTGAACTCCCCTTCATTGACTAATCTCAGAACCTTAATCCTATTCTAGGACATGCTCACAACTCGAGCCTTGAATCCTTAAAATTTGACTCCCTCTAAATTTCATTTCCTCCTCTTCGAAGTAACTGATCACAATGACAATTTGTAGTGATTATTTTAGTGTCTTCATCTTTCTCAATCTTCTTGCTAATGCAAACTCTCCAGACAAGGCTAATCCACCCTTGTGTCCTTGAGAAATGTCTATAGATATGTGTCACCATCTCAATCTCATGGCTGTAGGATAAGAATTCCTCATGGGATACCTCAAGCTATTCCTGCCTTGAAATATTTTTGTATCCTGTAAACTATCTTCTCACGTTATTCAGATAATTAATTCATCTTTTGTTTGCTTCTCGATCCAACCTGCATTTTAAAATGATTAATTTAATAGTGTATATATATAAAAAGAATCAAACTACAAGTGAATCATGTAGCAAAAATTATTAGAAAGATCAATTAAAGAAATAATAGAACTTGTCTTTGTTGATTCTTGATATATCTTTCTTTCATCTTCATCGCTCTCGAAAGTGCTAATCTTAGCACAACAAAAGACAATCTGCTCAACACAAATTTCTTAGCTACATTACACATCCAACATATTGAACCGGACCTCTCAAAGAATCAAGGCTCTATCATAGTCCATGCATATAAAGAATGATATCAATGTGACCAACCAATCAAAATCAAAATTGTAGTTCTTTTATTTTAGAGTCACACTTAGAAATCTTCACAACTAGCATGAAACAACTTACAAAGAATAATTGGTATCTCAAAAGGATCTTATCCTAGTGATCACTATTCAAGAGAAACCACAATATTTACTAAACACACATGATTCAAATAAATGATGTTAGATCTGCACAACTCAACAATCTAAATTTTACCCTAGATTTCAAAAAGTATAAACAAAAAGAATACTTATCTCATTGAAATCAGAATCTCCTTAAGTGTTGCACTTGAACACTTTTTAGGTTTGCACTTATCTTTCATGAGATCTTTTTAGCTCCACCAAGGCTTCTATTACTCCAATTGTTAGAAATACCTAAAGCATTTTGATTGGATCTTGAAGGAGGAACAAGGCCTCTCCCATTGGTTCAAATGGTACCATAAGAAAACACCAGTTGTAGTTGATAGAAATATCTCACTAGAATAACACCAATTAGAATAACCCATCCAAAGAAGATGAATCTATTTTTCTCTTGATGTCACACATAAATGAATGACTTTGATAGTCCATGATAAGGATGCTTCTCATAACTCAGATATGTAATAGATTAAAAGATCAATTTCTAGACAGATTTCTAGATGACCGAAATCATATGGTCAAATCACATTAATCATCATATGGTCAAATCACATTAATCAATACCGAATAGATGTTCTCTCTTTAACTGGCCCAATAAACAACTAGACATCACACAACACCTTTTAATCAACTAAAGCTCCAATATGAATTGAGTTTCTTTAACCTCATACGGTGTCTTATGAAGGGAAAGGTTTAATTCTTCTTCTTAAGGATGTGAACCATTGTATTAGAAGTGGAAATGACTAGTGAAGGCCTTTGAGCCTTTTTCTCAAATGAAGAACAACTTAATAGTATTGACGGATTCTTCTCTTCAAGTCATTTGGTAGGTGATTTTCCCATATTAATGAATCTTCCTAGTAGGTGATATTTTATTAGAATTTTCCCATGAATCATTAATTCTCCTTTTCTTTCATAAATTTGGCACATGAAGGTTTCACTTCTCCTTAATGATACAATTATATAAATATAACTTCAGATGTCTCTTTATAAACTACTCTTAATAATCTAAGCTACTCCCAATGAAGTGGCAGAATGAAGAGTAGAAATGACAACTTAAAGGAAACAACAAGCATGCAAGGTGCACCCGATAATGGGCGATAGTCACATTGACAAGAATTTAAGAAAAAAAACACCACTAAATATTTTTACCATAAAATATAAGTTTCCTGAACATTATCGAACCTTTAGACTTGATGCCATAGTTATGTCATGATTCTCAATTTGAATACTTCCACGATTCTTTCCACCTAGGTTCAATTTCCATGACTTTAAATTTTTCCTTCATTTGATGGCCAACTCTTCATGATTTTGTCCCCATGCAAGTTCTGACTCTTTCAAAGAGCCATTGATTGGTATTCAACATTAAAAAATGGACTTCCTCTAGACTCCACATCACTCAACAATCTTCAACATAAATTCCCATAAATCAGAATACCACTTATGTTCTTACTGCAAACTGGGATATTAGCAATGGCTCAAAATTAACATTTCTCTCGCTTTCTTCAAATTTTTAGGATGATCCCGCTCCTCAATGATCATGATTCTTCTAGGAATAAATCACACTAAGTCAATTATATCCCAAGTGGCTCAATCTTAGTGCTTTGAATGCATGAAGGAAGGTGACATGTCTTCATTCATACTCATTCACTGTCTATACTACCATGTCCTTCTATGCTTCACACGTAGCTCCTAAAGTCATGCGATCTAAAGACTTTCATTCCTTGAATAGGAATCATCGACTTCCTCATACCACAATTTTCCTCACTATATATATACATCCTTATCCTTGAATAAATGATGGAGTTTGCAGTGCTAATTATGAACTTGATCATTTTATTCATTCAAAGAATTGATAATTTGCCCAGCCTCATCACATATTTTAAATTCCCTTATTCCCATTCCTTTTTCAACTTCCACATGATAGCCTTAAGTTATCTTTGTAACATTCATATATGACTTCCCTGGAGAAATACAAATTCACCTACCTATTCTTTGAGTGACATTGAAAATTGAGTTATGAAATACTTCAATGCTATTACTCAGACGGTTCCATGCAAATTCCTTAATTTTCCACTGACTTCCCTAGATGAAGAGTTGTCTTGACTGCTTAACTAGATCTGATTAGATCTTTTCTTAGACCTGCTTTGATACCATGTTAGTTTTAGGATCAAAAATGAATAAGCAAAAGAACATAGAATAATGAATAGCACATGAACAACATAACACATAATTTATCTTGGGAAAACCCTCCTTGAGGGAGAAAAACCCAACAAAATATATCACATATATTTATTGAATAAAGTAGCAATACATCTGCTTTACAACAAGGCCAATCACAAGCCCAAACTAATATGAAGATCATAGCACCACACTTATGAAAATATACTTCCAAGAATATCAATCTGTTGTAGATGAAATTCTCACTTGTTGTGAATCGAATGAATGAATATGATCTTCCTTATATATAATTCATTGGAGAAGACACACCCCTTCAAGATACAAGGTCCGCCTCCAAAATGGAAGGATATGTCTGAAATAAAAATATGTGAATATCAAGGAGAGGTCGACCTTTAATAAATAATAGTTATTCTTTAAGAGAAGCGCCTCTTCACTAATTGATAGCAATAAATAAATAGCCGAAGGCTATATGCAATTTATTGTTTATTAAATTCAAGGCATGAATTACGTAGCCTGTGGTTGTAAACATCAACAAAAATATATGAAATTTCAAGCCACTTTTTACTTGGGTTTTAGGCTCGGGAAAGGTTTGGCAACCCGACCCTTAGCCTCTGACTACAACTAAAAAAATAAGGTAGATTCAAGAGAAATATCTAACTTTGGTACATGATGGACTTTTTTTCATAATTAATTTATGAAATTAAAACCCATTATAGATCATGATGTCTATTTTTCAGATATATTTTCTTTTAAGATTTTATTTTTTATTATTATTTTTTAATTAATTTCTAAGAAAATTGGTCCATAAACTGGAAATATCAAGTTTTTTTAAATTTTTTTAATAACTTTTAATCTATTTTTTTTTGTTAAAAAATTATATGGCATCAATCTTCAAACATTTATCTACACAATGAAAAAAATTCAAAAAATTGATTAGTTTAAGTCAAATTATGTGTTTGCACATGTTGATTTTTAAAAATAAAAATCTAGGGCAATAAAGAATCAATGAAAAATATTTAGAAAAAAATTGCAAAAATATCCTCATCAATCTTCAAGTTGTTACATATCTTTCCCCAAAAGGAATTAGAACTAGCTATGGCACCTTGTGCAATGGGTATGCTGAAGAGGTGTGGAAGGTCAATTAGGAAAAAAATGGTTTTTTTTTTGCACACATTTGTATAGTAAATGAGATTAATTGGTAGGTCATTTAGAAAATGATTTTAATATTATTATTATTTTTTAATTTTTTTTAATTATAGAATAATATTATTATATTTATTTTTAAAATTTTATGTATTAACTATTATATTATTATATAAATATGTATTATTTATGTCATTATTATATTAATCTATTATATAATTTATTATTTATGTATTAACTATTGTATTAACTATTATATTGTTATATAATATAGAATTATATATTATAAACCAAATTATTTATTATATAAAACTGATTAATTATGTCGTAATATTAAAACCTAAATGTGCTCTTTATTAGGATTGTAATTTATGCTAATTTATACTTAACTATGTAGAATAAAAGATGTCAAAATTTGTAAACCTAATATATATGTATTTGATAATATTGTTAAAAAATAAGATATATAATAAATAATATAATTATATTATTTTTAATTTATTTTTAATTATATAAAATATACATTATATATTAATTATGCTAATTTATACTTAACTATGTAGGGTAAAGGATACCATAATTTTAAGGATCTTGGCTGTAATTTTCATTTTAATAAACATACTCTAAAATAGTGAAAGAAAACAAAAATAGTGAATGAAAAAATATTTGATAAAATCGAACAACCATTATCATCTTGCACTATACTCAGCAAATAGAAACCATTGATCTGCAAAGTGCCACTTTTATGTCTGTGAAAAGAAACAACGAAAATGAAAAATGAGAAAATGAAAAACTAACAAGATGAACGGTGGAAGATGATTTAATCGTTTACATACTCTAAAACCCTTTTTGAAAGCCTTATTTTCAGGCAACAACTTGCCAAATTGGAGATGGCGGAGAGGTGGGGAAAGCAGTGAAAAAGTGAGGGGAAGCAACAAAAATTGATAGTAAACAGCAAAAAAAATGACGAAAAATGATGAACGGTTGAGATTCGGCTGGAAAAATGGTAGCGGCGGGGAAAAATAGTCAGAAAATGGCAAAAAAAGTCAAAAAATGCCAAAAATGATAGACGACTAATATTTTTTTCACTGTTAACCAGGGCCTCTTATTACGTTTCAACCGTTGAAGAAGAAAATGAACTTGGAAAGTTCATACAGGGACACGCCTTCAGTGTAAAAATACTTTTATTTAGGTCAAATTATGGTGTCCATACATGTGCATGGTATGGTAAAAAATAACGACTTTTAAATAGTGGTTTTTATACATGCCTATTAAAAAATAATTTATATCGTCTGGGTATTAGAATAAATTACTTATTTGAAAACTAGATTCAAATTACTAAATTTTATATTACTGTCTTTATTTAAGATTCAATGTGTAAGTACTTGAAATTTTTAGTCCAAGTGTGAAAAATTCTAAAAAATAGAGAAAACACTTCCACCTTTTTATCTTTTTGCAGACCCAACTTCTTGCATCAACCTAAGAATGCTTAGGATACTCATGATATGGTAGAGATGGAAATATCGTAAAAAAAAAATTTAATCTTCTATTAAAAAATAGTCTATTACATTCATATTTGCTCCTAAATCTATAGACTAATGTATGTTTTTATAGTAATCACTAATGCCTATTTATATATTATCTTAACACTATTATATAACTAAGTTGTATCCATCATGTCGATCTCAATCATATAGGAGGATAATTTATTTATTTATAAATAATAACAAGATTATAAAAATATATTTTTCAGGAAGCAAGGATTGAACACGTGGCAGAATTGTAGGGACTTGAGAATTGAAGTCAGGGGTTTACTAGATTATGATGTTACACATGGGAAAGAAGCAAATACATTTAATGATTAAAGGGAAAGGGGCCAAGTACATCGAAATTAAGAGATTTCATTGGGCTGCGTCATTTTACTTAGAAGGGAAGAAAAAGTGACATGCTTTGTGGGTGCATTGGAATAGCTGCGTTATTCTGCAACAGGTGCCCGATGTTGGTAGAGTTTGCAGAAAGGTGCAAATGAAAATGGGGGGGGGATAGGAAAAGAGTTGAGCCAAAGAGCTATGAGGTGCACATGAGGAATGATAAGGTCTGGAAGCAGATTGTAAGAGGTGGGCATTTCCATTTTTGGAAGAACTTCATGGGCCTGATCCTATGGCCATAGAGTACTTCGAGAAGAACTAGAACAATGGCGAAATAATTCTTTTTGGGAGAAAGGTGAAGCTGGATGAGAAAATTATAGGGGAGGTTACTGGAATGTCCACTAAGGGTGTAAATTTTTATCATGACAGAAGGTTTTCTGATGAGGCGGTAATTAGATTTCCTAAGAAGGATAAGGAGAAATTGAAACTGGTTAAAATCTCCAACAACTATTTTGCAATTGACACCATCAAGGCGTTGTGGAGAAAGGTGCTTCATGTTATAATGGAGTACATCACCTTGGACAAAAGATTTACCAGAGTGTATGGTCATCATTTTTCCATTCTTAACCACTTCCGCCATAAGGTAAAGATATCTCTGCCTCACTACCTATTATGTTCATTGAGTAATAGCCTTGAGGACCATAAGAAAAATACTAGGAGATACCCTATTCTTCATCATGGTCTTATTAGGTTAATATATGAACACTATCAAAGTATGTCGGCCTTATCCAAACCTGTTTCCTCCACGACGTCTGAGGACTATGATACAAATAGTGGGGGTTTGGAGAATCAGCCTCACCAGGAGAGAATTGTTGAAGCCCACCCATCCTCTGAGATGTCTAGTAAGAAAACCCAGCCTAAAAAACCCCAACTTGTTAAAGGTAACCCTAAGACCTACCTTGACTTCTTTGTCCCATTAAAGAACCCTATTCTCAAGGGTTCCCCTGCCAATAAGTTGGTTTCCTACTTTGCTAACTCATTGGAAGACAAAGTTGAGAACCCTAATGCTAACAGAACTTCTGCGCCCTCCCCTCCCACTTCTTTCAGAGCTGTTGGTACCAGAATCCCTAGTTCCCCTAACCTAGATGATGTTAACTTCATTTTAGACTGGGTGCAGCATGGTGACATTCTTTCTTCTGCTAAAAGTGGCATTAGTGATATTTTTCAAGGTTTTGAAATGGGCCTATCAAGAAATTAATGATCTTAATCAAAGAAATAGGGCTTTGTATAGTAAGTCGAAGCAGCTGGATTTGAAGTTGGTTGCTCTCAACAACAAAGAAGGAAAATGGAAAAAAAATAGTATTGTTATGGGAGAAGGTGACATTGAGGATAAGCACAAGTCTCTGGAAGCTGAAATGGTCAAAATTAAAAACAACATGAAAACCGTTGTGGAAGAAAATCATAAAATGGCTAGGCACAATGCTATCATCATCAACACTATGTTTGAAAAGCTGGAAAAAATGCAATAGGGTTCGCTGGTGGTTGATCTGGAAGAGAACAATGATAATAGGAATAAGGACCAAGGGATTTCGAAAAGGACCTGTGCCAACCTTAAAAGGAAAGCACCCCCTACTACCCAAATGGTTCAAATATTAAAGAGGGGAGTTCAAGATATGAATGAGTTGGAAGCTAAGACGACGGATTTATTAAAGACCCAAATTTAACTGTTGTTGGCATTTTGTTTGGTTTTTTTGGTTTTGTGGCCCTCATTGGTCTTTTTGGTGGCTGTGGACTTTTCTTGTCGTTATTTTTACATCCTTTCTACTTTTGGTATCTTTAACGATCTTATCTTTAGTCTGTAAACTTTATGGTTTCGAGTCCCTGTAAAACCCATTTTTTCCTCTTTCAAAAACAAGATTATAAAAATGACTCTTGGGCAAGTAGGAAGATCATTCCCATTAAGATAATGCATCATACTCATAAAAAAGAACCTTATTGAGAAAAATAAGGAAAAGTGGGTTAAGTTATTCAAACTTATGAAAAATCTATGTGTCCATTTGAATAATCAATGTTTTCCATCTATACAAGATATTTTCTTCCTTTCTTTGTTACAAGTACACTACAGTCCTTGGATACATGAAATTTATTGTCATAGTTGCATAGTTGATACTACCATAGCTATAGGTATGCTATAGTCACAACTATAGGCTTGCTACAATCATGACTATAGGTTGTAGATCTTGATTAAAATAAGAAATTATTAACTCTACTAAAATCTTTTTTCAACACTTTAATAATCATGATCATGTCAATTATCATAATTAAGATGAGAAATGCTATATTATTTTATAAATACTAATTTAATATATAATAATATAATAAATAGTATACATTAAAACTTGTTCTTTATCAAAGTATTAGTTTAAAAGGATGTTCAAGGGATGTAATATTTTAGTTTTAATAAAAATAAAAATAAGTGAAATAAGAATAAAAGAAAGGAAATATTTGGGCTCATCAACAATCATGGATGGAGAGGCTAAGATTTCTTGACTTGATTCATCTATCTAGACATATTTATTTTTTCACAAGGGATGGTTTTGTAGTTGGGTAAATAGTTGGATTTTAACATTTATTCCATTAGAAATTATCATTCCCCTACCTAAAATTTCCAACCATGATCTTCCTAATATTATGGGTTAACTTTATTTTGGTGTTTGTAATTAGACTATTAAAAACTCCATAGGATACTAATATGAATCCACCATAACAAAAATGTTTTTAGTGACTCCTTTTGGTATTGCAATAAACTAATCTACCATATGTAGGATGGTGCTTGTAGGTTACACACCCATTAGGAATAAAGTATCCATAAAATCAACAATCATAATATTGATGAAATCACCAAGGTCAACTAATGTGCTTAGGATTTACACACTCCTTTAATCATTATAGGATGATAGGTCTTCCTCAATAATTGTATTTAAGTGGGAGAAGTTATCCTAAAAGAATATCAACTACGTAACCTTCCACTTGAATTACATTGGCTCTATTTTTTTCCTACTAGGTTTTTTAATACAAAGTTTTTTTACTAGTTGATTAAATTCTATGATTTATTTAATTTCCTTTAGTAGTGAAGATTTAATACTTATTATTTTTAGCTCCTAGATAAGCCTTGTATCTACCATTGGCTTGGGATTTAGAGAGGGTTTTTGAACTATCATTTTGAATACTTGTATAAAAGGGGAGTGATTTGGAATAGGTCTAGCCTTAAACTCAAACTTTATTAGAGATATTATATCATTGGATATCCCAAAGTTTAATCCCAAAGAGCTCAAATAGTCAATTCTAAAGTTTCTTTGAGGCTATTCTTAATTATTACTGAATGGAAGTTTTGAAAAATATCTAGAGGGATGTCCTAAAGGAACTTTGAGAGATGAATTCAATATGTCTCATGAGGAGTTTCTTTTAGTGATTCTTGGGGATAAATTTGAAAAATATTTAAGTGAATAATTTCATGGAATTCAAAAATATATCATTAAGGAGTCTCTAAGATGCTACTTCTTGATGTCACTAGAGATTAGTTTTGATGGAAATCTCGAGGAGTACTTTAAAGTGACTCTAAAAGGTATCTTTAGATAATATTTGAATATTATTGGCATTTGATATCAATGCATTTCTTCTTATCTTTGAGAAGGATGATTTCTTTATCATTTAATATCTTCAATATAGTAGGTTTAGAAGTTTTAGGGAGCATTTTTCTTGAATGGAGTTGAATGTTCCCACAATGTAAAATATTAATGCTAAACATATTCTAATACTCAATAGATTAGACAAGAGTGATTGACATATTATTTTTGGGATTGGAAAGTGGTTAAGTTGGAAGTTGAGGTTTTGTCATTATATCTATTTGGGATTGTTTAGAAGTGTTTTGTGGAAGGGCCATTTTTTTTTTGTCTAGTGTTGTATATATCACAGACCTTGGTAAAATTAATTATATGGTGGATTCCAAGGTACTAAAATATTTGAAGGGTACCATTGTTGTGGTTGCTAGTTAGATCAATAAGGAAAACATTATGGTCGATTGGTCCATTCTTGAGGTGTCTATAGAGTGGACCCCCATTACTATGTAATCTACTATTTAGTCCATGAAAATTTTAAATATTTATTTTATTTCATTAGGGGATGTCAAGAGGGTTCATGTGGAGAGTAGTTATAATGAAAATTTCCAGTTTGGCACTAATACCATGTAATCTAACTCTTATTTGATGAGTGAATATTTCCATTTTGTGCTTTTAATTTAATATATATTTTTAGAATGATCTAGGGGATTGTTTTTACCATATATTTGGTAGATGTCAATTTGGTCCAAAGGTGATTACTTTAGTTGATGTTTGTTCTTATAAATTTGAGACAATAAAAAAAATGGTTTATGTTTTTGATCCTTGGTTGGATCCTACCAAATGAATTATTTAATTAAAGTATAATAGAAGTTCTTAATTTTAAAATTTCCTTCATCAATTGTCCAATTTAATCTTTGTACTATTTACCATATTTGAAGTTTTAGATTCCATCTTGATTTTGTGAGTAGTTTTATATATAATCTAGACATATTTAGAAGACTTAGTTTAGTAATATCCCCTTTTATCATGTGGTCAATATGTTGAATTATTTATTATTTTAATATCCTTAAAATACCATTTTAATGAGGTTAGGGGCTAGGACATCTCCATGACATTTTATGAAAAATAGGAACTGATCCAAATAATCTTTAATACTTTTATCTTCTTTTCAATTCAAATAGAAAATATCATTATTTATATCTCTCTCCATATGTTAGTCCTTGTATTTATCAAAAAATTCAAATTACATTTCCTCCTATGTATGAATCAACCCAACTAAAATTCCCATGAACCATGACATTGCTAATTCTTTTAAAGTTGAGATAAATTATTTAAGATTTTGGTTGTCTATTTTACAACCATAATTTTTTCATGAATAGGCATAGTATGTATATTAATTTAAAAGATAAAAGTACATTTTCAAAAAAAAGAGTTGGGTGGTAAGACAACACACCCCGAGAGTCACATGGGCTATGCCTAGAAAACCAAAGTTTCATGAGCTGAGCCTAGAAAGCAGGAAATATTAAAAAGAAAAGAAAAAGAATAGGCCATCAAGTGGCCATGGCAGTGCCAACAGAGGGCAATGGGTCCTTCTCATTTGATTTCCCCCATACATCAGTGGGGTGTGGAGTGATGTTAGGGGGAGTCCAAATTTCATCATCTATTTCAATAACTTTATCTTTTTCTTCACAGTGAGGTGAAATCACCAAATCCAACCATGGGAGCCATTTAGAAGTATCAATAGAAGGCCAACCAGAGCCACCTCTAGGAGTATCAACAATAGGCCACCTAGAAGCACCACTTCCACCCCATGCTGCCCATCTAGAAGGCCACCCCAAGTCATCCCATAGAGGAGAGGGTGACCAATGATGAGGTTGAGAGCCACAATGAAGAGGAGCCTAAGAGCGGGGGTCAAAATCCCTAGTAGAGCAACTTTGTCGCCAACCCCATGAAGGCGACCGACCTCAGGAAGAAGTGGGTGAGGGAGGAACACACACCATAGTATAAGGGGAATTTCCCTAGTGGTATGAGAGCTCTCGAAGATGAGAAACTTCCAACCCAACTTTCTTAGCTTGCACTTGAATTTGCAAAAGAACATTAGAGAAAATAATCATTTTAGAATATAAAGAAATAAATTTATCAATTTGGATATGAGAAAATATGTAGGAATTTCTATCTTTCCAAATAATATAGAGGATTTCCACCCTAAAAGTGTGCCAAATCTAAGTATAATTTGTGGGGATCCTGGGAGATTTTCCTAGAAAAACCATATGCTAAGAGAAGGGCTTTGGCTGAAATGACTGGAAGAAGCCATGAATCCAATTCCATAGCTGTTGAGCTTTAGTACAAAACTAGAAGAGGTGCTTAAATGACTCAACCTTCCCAGAAAAAGGGAAATGAGGGTCATATAACCCCAAGTGAGCAAGATGAGACCCCACTAGTAAGCCTTGGAAAAGAATATACCAAGAAAAGTGGGTGAGTTTTGGCTTAACACTTGCAAACCACGTAGTAGAACATATTTTATGCCAAAAAAACACCAAAGATTGGAGGTGCCATCTTTGATTCAGGATGTCATTGGAAAATGAGGCAAAATTTATTGATAACCAAGCCAAGGATTGTAATTTTTGAAAGGTGTGTCTGGATACCACTTCTAGTCTTTCCACCAAGGCTTGGTGGCATGAATACCCACCTTATGAAGCATATCAAATGGAATAACACTCACCAGGATATTGTAAGTTTCACGGTCATGGTTTTTAAAACCATACTAAGCATGAAAATATTCCCATGAAAAAATATGTATGGTGTGTCTAGGTGATCCCACAAAACTGGTTTAAAATGTTTGGAAGATTCTAATTTTTTGTTGAAATCACATATTTTTAGAAAATATAATTATTTAATCCTTAAAAAATTCTATTTAAATCATCCAAATTGAAAAGGGTTTGATCAAACTACCTTAGATCAAACCCCCTTAGATAGAGGGTATGTGCAGGAACATCATGGAAACAATATGCCCTTAAGTGGCAAAAAATTCAGAAAAATTAGAGTTAGGCAACTTGACGTAAAAATTTGAATAAGTTATCTATATTATTTCAAAAAAATTTAAGAATAGAATCTGGAGAAAATTGAATGTAGTTTCTAAACTACTAGGTTTATTTTTAAAAAAATCTATTTGGTGAAAATTTGAAATTTCAATGTAGTAGCACTTAAATTTAGGAAAAATAAGAAGTAGGTGTCTGTCTAACCACCCTAACCAGAATAATTTAATGATAATATTTTTTTATAAGATTTTAGATATAAGTATTGGACTCATGTCCCAATGTGATGCATTTTTAAATTTTTTTTTTTCTAAGTAAATAATTAATTATGAGTTTTTTATTACAACTTTTAAAAAATATAAAACCTCATATGTCTGACCACCTTAACTTGGTCAAAACTTCATGAAATTCATTTTTTTTAATCCTATAGTATGTGAAACATAGAATGTGACACGTGTTTCAGGTTCAAAAAATGTGATACCGTTTGAAAGCTATAGATGTTTTTGAATCAACCTATTAATTAGGACTTTAGTCATAATTCAAATAGAAAATGAATAATAATTATTTATTAAATTCAAAGTAAAGCATAATTTATATTGGTGGAAAGTTAAGAATCTCCTTTAAAAAACTTTTTTGTTTAATTAATTTTGGGTAAAAAAAGTCGTTAGCCACATACCCTACACATACCCATCATATCGCCACTTTTTGGCCCATCATGACCTTACACATACCCTAGAACCCCGCTAGTTTTAAACCATACCTATAACGAAGTATCCTTTAAACCTATCAAAATGTTGATAAAAAACCAATTTTGATTTACCTTTTGGGGGATCAAATGAATTCATTTAAAATTTATTTTTGTAAGTATGTACTCCTTATTATAAGCTTCCCAAAAAGTATAATTTTAAATAAATTTAATTTTATTATTATATTTATTTTATTTCTTGTGAATGTAGGTTTTTCACTAAAAATCAAGCTCTCTATTCTACACATGTGGAAAAATAGAAGATTATCATTTTTTTTTTCAAAAATATGAGTGCACTAGATATTGAATTTCTTGATCCAACAATTTTTTTTTTAATTTTGATACATACAAAAGAAGTTGTGTTATATAGTTTACCTATGTTTGAATTGTAATTGGTTTGACTTCGAAACTTTATTAAGGAAACAATATTCAATAAAACACTATGAAAATAATTGGAAGCACTAGATATCATAGTTACAAATCTAAATTCAAAAAACAAAAAGAATTTTATCCTTCATGGAAAAAGGGTTATGTGTTATACGGTGAGCGTCACTCCTTAAAAATGGTGTTTACTAAAAAAACTAGTTTTCGAAGGTGATGGAAAAAGAAGTGTAATATGATTCCAAAAATTTTGAAAAAAATATATTTAGAATCTATAGACAAAATGTCACAAATCACTAGTTTTCATCATCTCCAAATTCCTCACGGTTTAGCCGCTATAGGTGCTCAAAAGTGAAGATTTAGTTAGAAAAAATAAGTTTAGTGTCCAGTTTGGCCAAAAATTGTAAACCAGTATTGTGGGATCACCTGTCTATGAAATAAATTTTGAAGGGTCTAGATACCCTTCTTGTGAAACATGGGGGACATAAGCCAATGAAGCTTGGCCAATGGCCAACCTACACTAGCAAAAAGAGGATCGATTCAAAGATAAATTGATTAGATTCCTTCATAGCCATGCATAAAAAATAAGGTAATATAGAGGGAGAAATATGTTTTTCATGAGGATGTCTTCATGAGGATCGAAGTTAATTAGATAGGTGATATTTTCTCTACATTTCTCCCTTTAGGTTAATCATTATTGTCTATGTTTTCTATTGGAATATCATTTCTTGTTTGTTCATTTTATGGGGCTTAATAAGGAGTTTCAAGTTACTCTTTCCTAAAACTACTTCCCCTTGATGTTTTATTATTTCTCATTTTGGGAGGATTTGTCTTAGAATTTTTTGTGTGAATAGAATATTTTTTTATTATACATGTAAAATAAGTCTTCTAATAAAGGCCAGTAGCTTGATATACCTACACTTGACCCTAATGAAAATAATGGGTCATTGTTAATGGTGTTAAAATGTGATGAGTATCATTGCACCTTGTACTTTAATTGATAGTTGTCTTGTTAATCCAAGTGATGTCCAAAGGCAATATGCAAAAGGGAAGTTTAAGATTATTTTCTTGTTCTTGTTCCACTCTTAATAAAAGAAAAATATTCCTAATATCATACATTAATTTTAAGAAATTAATCTAACAATAAAAAAATTATGCTAAATTGAGTACATTAACTACAAAATATTAAAGTGTTTCTAAATAAAAATATTATCTATAGAATTTTAGTATAGAAAAATGTATCCCTTTACATTTTCACACTTTTCTTGGGCCCTTCTAATTAAAATGGACTTAATAAAGCCTTAATGTAGTGTTGAAAAATGTATTCCTTTACATTTTCACACTTTTTTGGGCCCTCTTAATTAAAATTGGACTTCATTATGCCTTAATAAGCCCTATTATGAACATTTACAAGACTAATAAATTAAATTTTCCAAAGGGAAAACTTGACAATAATTAATGCTAATACATAACACTTTACCTTAAGCAATGTGTGTTCTAGGAATAGGGACTTAGGGCTAATTTGCCCATGGGTGAATGAGTCCTCCCTAGGCTATTGAACCTAAATTTAAAATATGTTTTTGGTGGTATTTTAAGGTCCCTAAATCCATATTTCAATGTCGCCTTGAAATATTTTAATTTTGGGAAATTAAGGATACATACCTATAAATACAAGGTTATTTTACTAAGTTTCAACTAAAAGCTAGCATTTTCAGGAGAACTTCAATAGAACTTTGAAGAGAATATTAAAAAGAGAAAATTTGATGATCAAGAGCATTCAAGAGTAGATATATCAAAGATTTATTGCAACATTCAAAATATAATCATCATGTCAAAGTCTTCTTGCATCATGCATGTTTTTGGAGCTAACATTGCAATATAGGTTTCAAGATCAAGTTCAAGCATTCAAAGCATGATCTCAAGCATCAAGATCCACATCCATGTAATCCATTTCATGAAATTTGTAGACCTTCTAAGATCTCCATTCAAATGTTTCTACAATGGTTTGTTGAGTGGTAACATAACATTATTTATTCTTCATTCCCTCTTTCATGCTTTATTTCAATTCAAGGTTTGTTTACAAAAATGAGGTTTGACCAAGGAAAACCCCCCATCACCAAAAAAAAAACATTTTTTATCTCTTTTGTTTGTGTTGTAGATTTAGGTTGAAGAAGGATTGAAGACCTCTTGAAGAGAAAGATTGGAATTTTTTTCAAAGTTGCAAAATTTTTGAAAGCAAAAAATCTCACCTACACATTTGTTTTACGACTTTTAGGCACTAAAACCTAGAAAAATCAAAAGCTACAGATCAGTATCAGAGGCTCCCAAAATTTTCTAGAAATCCTTGACAAAAGACCCATTCATCCATGGGTGAATGAGTCTAAGACAACCTCTTGAAAGTAACTTTTGGTGACTAGTAAACATCATTTTTCCCTTCTCAGATCTGTAATAAGTTTTTTTTTTGTTTCTGTCAATATTGAGCTTTATATTGTTGTTGCAAGTTTGAATTGGAATAATTAGGTTTATTTTATATTTTTAGTTTTTCTCCCAAAAGTGATGATTGAAATTTATACCCATCCTCAAAGCATAAGGAAATTTGAAGATTCTCACATTGAGTTGATTCACCTAAAGGTTGTCATTCAATTCTTTGTGGGGATCTCATTTCCTAATGAAATAAAGGAAGATAAGTCCATCATTTTTTATCAATCCATTTTGGTAAACCTCACATATTTTTTGTTGTTTCATTTTGGTGAACCTAACTTTTGAGCATCATAATTTTTTATTTTGGAGTCCATTTCAACCCTAGACCTAGGATTTGCATTACTTTGCATTGCATTACATTAATTTGCATCTCATTTAGGGTTGTTTACTTGCATTACTTTTCATCTCATTTAAGGTTTTAGGTTTGCATTTTTTCATTCTTTAAAATCTATAAAATTCAAAAATCTCAGTCATTTTGCATAGTGTTTACATAACATTACATGATTAGTCATTTACATCAGAAAATTGAATCAAAATTGCATCTCAAATTAGGTATTTTTGCTTGTTATTTAGCATCATTTTGCACTTGCATTTAGATATGATTTTACATAAATTTGAAACTATAACCACTTGTTTGAACCCATAATTATCTAAAAGCATAAAAAATTAACTCAGAAAGATGTAAATTAATTTTTAAAAACCTCGAAGCAAGACCCATTCGCCCATGGACGAATGAGTTTAGTTTGTTGTTTTAGTTTCTAGAATTTTTTATTTTTTGAAATCATTTACATTAAGGTTAATTTATCAAATTCAGTGCATTGTTTGAATTCAAAATTCACATTTAGAGTATGTGTAGGATCATGATGGGCCAAAAAGTGGTGATATGATGGGTATGTGTAGGGTATGTGGTTGACGACTTTTTTTTTACCCAAAACTGATGAAACAAAAAGGGTTTTTAAAGGAGATTCTCAACTTTCCACCAATATAAATTATGCTTTACTTTGACTTTAATAAATAATTATTATTCATTTTCTATTTGAATTACGATGAAAGTCCTGATTGATAGGTTGACTAAAAAATATTTATATCTTTCAAACGGTATCAAATTTTTTGAATCCGAAACATGCTTCACATACTATAGGATTACAAAAAAATTGAATTTCATGAAGTTTTGACCAAGTTAAGGTGATCAGACATACAAGTTTTAATATTTTTATAAAGTTGTAATAAAAATTCATAATTAATTATTTACTTGGAAAAAAATTATAAAAAAATATGCATCACATTGGACATGAGTCCTCTACTTATATCTAAAAACTTATAAAAAAATATTATCATTTTATTGTGGTTAGGGTGGTCAGACATACACCTACTTCTTATTTTTTCCCTTAAATTTAAGTACTATTGCGCTGAAATTTCAAATTTTCACCAAATAGATTTTTTTTTTAAATAAACCTAGTAGTTTAGAAACTACATTCAATTTTCTACAGATTCTATTCTTACATATTTTTGAAATAATATAGATAAATTATTCAAATTTTTATGTCAAGTTGCCTAACTCTAATTTTTCTATTTTTTTCACCACTTAAGGGTCTATTTTTTCCATGATGATCCTGCACATACCCTTTAAGTATACATCATTTTTAGGCTTTTACATAGTATAATAAGAAATTTATCTTTTTTAAAATATGGAAATTAATTTTTACATACTTGCATTGCACGTTTACATTTTAGGACTGTGTTTGATTGCATTTTACCTATTCTCCATTTTGGGTGCACCTTGGGTTTGTAAATTTTTTATGAGAATGACAACTTGGTGTTGGAAATTAATTTTACATACTTGCATTGCACTTTTAAATTCTAGGGTGTTTGATTGCATTTAACCTATTCTCCATTTTGGATGCACCTTGGGTTTGCAAAAATGTTTTGAGCTTCACAACTTGGTGTCTTATTTCCAATACTATCATGAGATGTAGTTCAAGAGTCATGTCATCCCATGATACATCACTCATCATGAATCTTGGGTTTTCTAACTCTTTCACTCATAGTGTTGATACTAGTCAACCCACTATGGACCATACCCTTTACACTTAATTTTCTATGACCTCAGATTTACCAACAACAAATGTTACTAATATTGAATGGATGTAGAGTTAGAAAAATTACAAAAAATTGTAAGTTCTAAATACATTGTTGGTAATACAGTTCCTATGATAGAAAACATAAGAAAGTTGACTAAAAATGAACAAGGGTACGTGCAAGATTATCATGGAAAAAATAGGCCCTTAAGTGGCCAAAATTTCAAAAAAATTAGAGTTAGGCAACTTGACATAAGAATTTGAATAAGTTATCTATATTATTTCAAAAATATGTAAGAATGGAATATGTAGGAAATTGAATGTAGTTTCTAAACTACTAGGTTTATTTTAAAAAAAATCTTTCTGGTGAAAATTTGAAATTTCAATGTAGTAGTACTTAAATTTTGGGGAAAACATAAGAAGTAGGTGTCTATTTGACCACCCTAACCACAATAAAATGATAATATTTTTTTATAATATTTTAGATATAAGTAGAGGACTCATGTCCCGATGTGATGCATATTTTTTTGTATTTTGTTTTCAAGTAAATAATTAATTATGAATTTTTTATTACAACTTTAAAAAAATATACAAACTTGTATGTTTGACCACCTCAACTTGGCCAAAACTTCATGAAATTCATTCTTTTTAATCCTATAGTATGTGAAGCATAGAATGTGACACATGTTTTGGATTCAAAACATGTGATACCATTTGAAAGCTATAGATGTTTTCTTATCAGCATTTCAATCAAGACTGTAGTCATAATTCAAATAGAAAATGAATAATAATTATTTATTTAATTTAAAGTAAAGCATAATTTATATTGGTGGAAATTTGTGAATCTCCTTTAAAAACTCTTTTCATTTCATCAATTTTGGGTAAAAAAAAAGTCGTCAGCCACATACCCTACAGATACCCATCATATTGTCACTTTTTGGCCAATCATGATCTTGCACATACCCACAAGGAATAGAAATTGTGTGTAACCTTGGTGACATCATGCAACAAAACATAAAAAATAAAGAGAAGTATCCTATAAACCACTTGGTCAACTTCATTGAAGTTCAACCTCATAAGGGCCTAACAAAAATACCCTTTGACATTGCTTTCTCACAACATGACATAATCAAACATGCACTTGATGGTCCTCTTTACATAGCCAGAAGAATCAATGAAAATATTACTAACGGGATATTAATTGATCCCATCTATGTAGAGAGTGTGATAATTGAAGAATTCTTGTTTGTGCATGAGCTTTATCAAGATACTTATGAAAAATAAAAAGCATGGATCAAAACATATAATGGTTTTTCTTGCCTTAGGATAGGTTTAATAAATTTTTAATTAAAATTTGGACTAAAAACATTAAGTGTCCCATTATCCATTATCCTATCGTCAGAACAATTTAATGTGAAGTTAGGCTACCCATGGATTTACTCCATGAAATTCATCTCATCAATAGTACATAAATGTTTAAATTTTCCATTTGTCAACAAGATCATTATTGTGCACCATAGTGGCTTTAATCTTGTGTCTTCTCGTGGAAATTTCTCATTGTATTTATTTTGGCCCAAACCTATGAAACCTATTAGGCCTCGTGAGGAATTCTTTTTCAAATCTTATCAAAATTTTAAGGCAAAGAACATAACAAAATTATCCCCTAGCAACATGCCTCAACCCATGATTGAGCCTCCTATCCTTGATGAAAACATGATTAAACCAAAATCCCTTCCAAGTAACCAAGACCAAAACATAGAAAATCCTCCACCTATTTCTTATAAGATACCACGACATAACCAAATAAGTCTCGCCGTGCCTCCTAATATCAAAATTTTTTATAAAGCTAAAGAGAAAGTGGTTGAACAACCTCCCATGGTTCCTTCCATTCGTCCCTTAAGGGAATAAAATAAACCTATGGTTGATAAAACCACTACTACACAATCACAAATTGAAAAATGAACAAAAATAAACTAAAATGCTAGAGAGCATAGGTGTAGACATCATGCTATTTCTTATTTGTTACAAGAAAAAGAAAAGAACAACATAGAAAATAAAAATCCAAACTTACCTTAAGTAATGCATTATGATTCTCATGCCTTCATCAAAACAAGAAAAAAATATATCTCAAACACAACAAGAATAAGCACCTTCTATGGATATTATCATTAAACCTTCTATTGTGATTAACTTGGATGATGATAATGAGTTTGATAAAATTGATGAAGAAGTGTATAATGAGATGATTCATTGTTTTCTTCTTCTATGAGCTTAAATGATAACAAATATGATGATCCTCCTACAAAGAGTGCTTCACCATGTGTTGAACTTGGTGATTGTGCTAGTTTGGCACTTGATGTTGTCCCTTTGGCTAGTTGTCTGGCTTCTACATATGATGAACAAGATTGGGATGCAAATGACCTGCTATAGGTTGACTCGCATGTGCCTTACTACTCGTCTTTTTTTTTTATGTTCTTTTTGTGTGATTCCATGTCTGTAATGTGATCCCCCGTACTATTCTATTTGGCATGTATTTATGTTCATTCTTCTATTTATACCTTCATTCTTCTATATGTCGTAAACCTTTTATCTTTTATTTTATGTTGTGTTTCCTTTTGGATATGACACAAGGCATAAATACATTTGGGTCTCTTATATCTTGACCCAAAATCTTTTATTTGTTTTCACTCTCTATGTGTCATTCTTACCATTCCATGAGTTATTTGGGGAATGGTGACATTTTCGAGCTCTATAATATCATTATAGCCAAGACATATGGTAACCCTAAATCCATGGATCCCTTATGTGTTATGTTAGGATTTCATATGGGGTGAAACCTCCTTTTCATGATGCAACTTTAGGAAACATATTCTTGAAATAGGGCTTTCCAAATAATCTTTCATGTCTCCTTTGTTATTTAGCATTTATCATTGGCTACTTTAAAGTAATTGCTCACAACATGGTTTTTAGCAATTTCTTTAAAGTGGGGGCATACATTGGCATTATCATTTTAAATTTTTTGATTATATTTTATGTTTCATAGTCTGGTCTTCTTACTTCTTGCGATGTCTCTTCTTCTTGGTGGTGTCATCGGGTTTTATCTCTTGTAAGAGTGCAACCTTTCTTGGCATACAAAATTTCTCTTAGTGGTGATGCTATGCATTGCATTCCCTAAGTTGTGAATCTTTTATCCTATACTTTTCTTCTCTTGGAGACATTAGGCATGATGTTCCCTAAGAGGAGACCTTACATAAACTAAGAAAAACCCCTTTGAACATGTATTATCCTATTTCATTTTGTTCATAATTTTTTAGCATAACACAACTTACTAATCTTGTGAAGCTCAAAGTTACAACCCTTTTTCATGGCCACCAAGTATAACACACTTTTCTTGCTTGTGGAACCTTATTTCTTCATAAGTGTTTAGCATAACATAGCTTGCTAAGCCTTATGAATCTTGAAGTTCATATTGTGTGGTTCCTTATCAAAGTTATCAAGAGGTATAACTTTTGTATGGTTATGGGAGCCTAATAAGATTCTCTCATTTTCCGCTTTTGGGGGCTCAACTAGTTGAAAATGGATTTCACTAGCCTATGTGAGTGCATTGGTTATTTACATAGTGGACATCACATTTCACTTGTAAACATTTTTGGACAAACAACTAAGGCTTGATGCACCCCTTTTCTTTTTCTTTCTTTCTTTGAGTCTTTGATATTGTATGATTGAGTATCTTGTTATTGCTACATATATATGTTTAACATAGTCCTTGTTCCTTTGTTTGCTTTGCCATGAGATCTTAGATCTTGGGGGCTTGATCATCCTCCTTGATCTTTGTCATCTTATCCTCCCAATAATTGTACAATTAGACCTCTCTTGATTGTCTACTTTAGTGTGATTTTGATGCAAGGTTATCCTCTCACTAAAGTGGGGGCTAAATTTAGTGTAGAAAAATGTATCCCTTTACATTTTCACACTTTTTTTGGGACCTCCTAATTAAAATGGGCTTGATAATGCCTTAATGTAGTGTTGAAAAATGTGTCCCTTTACATTTTCACACTTGTTTGGGCCCTCTTAATTGAAATTGGACTTAATTATTCCTTAATAATACCTATTATTTATTTACAAGCCTAATAAATTACATTTTTCAAAGGGGAAAACCGACAATAATTAATGCCAACACATAACACTTTACCTTGAGCAATGTGTGTTCTAGGAATAGGGACCTGGGATCCATTTTCCCACAGGTGAATGGGACCTCCCTAGTCCTTTGAAACCTTAATTCAAAATATGTTTTAAGTGGTATTTTAAGGTCCCCAAATCCATATTTCAATGTTAGCTTGTAATATTTGAATTTCAAGAAATTAAGGATACATGTCTATAAATACAAGGTTATTTCACTAAGTTTCATCTAAGAAGCTAGCATATTTAGGATAACTTCAAGAGAAATTTGAAGAGAAATTTCACAAGAGAAAATTTGAAGATCAAGAGCATTCAAGAATAGATATATCAAATATTTATTAAGCATTCAATATCCAATCATCATGTCAAAGTCTTATTGCATCATGCATGTTTTGGAGCTAACATTGAGATGTAGGTTTCAAGATCAAGTTCAAGAATTCAAAGCATTATCTCAAGCATCAAGATCCACATCCATTGAAGCCATTTACTGCAAGTTTCAAACCTTATAATATCTCCATTCAAAGGTTTATACAAGGGTTTTTTGACTTGTAACATAACATTGTTCATTGTTCATTCCCTCTTTCATGCTTTATTTCAATTCAAGGTTTGATTACCAAAATAGGATTTGACTAAGGCAAACCCCCATTCACAAAAAAAAAACAATTTTTATCTCTTGTGTTTTTTTTGTAAATTTAGGTTGAAGAAGGATTGAAGACCTCTTGAAGAGAAAGATTGGAAAAATTGTCAAAGTTACAAAAGTTGTCAAAGTTGTCAAATCATAGAATCTCACCTACATATCTAATTTATGACTTTATGAAAATGAAACTTGGACAAATTAGTAGCTATAGATTAGTATCAAAGGCTCCTAAAAGTTGCTAGAAAATCCTGGTAAAAGACCCATTCTCCCATGGGTGAATGAGTCCCAGCTAGCCTCCTGAAAGTGACTTTTGGTGACTAGTAAACATTGTTCTACCCTTCGCAATCTGGAAATAAGTTTTATATTTATATCAATATTGAGCTTTATATTATTGTTGCAAGTTTGAATTGGCATAATTAGGTTAATTTTCTATTTTTAGTTTTTCTCCCAAAAGTGTTGTTTAAACTTTACCCCCATCCTCAAAGCATAAGGAAATTTGAAGATTCTCAAATTGAGTTGATTCACCTAAGGTTTGTTAGTCAATTCTTTGCAAGGATCTCATTTCTTAATGAAATAAAGGAAAATAAGTCCATCATTGTTCATCAATCTATTTTGGTAAATGTCACCTATTTTTTGTTGTTTCAAGAATAAATTGCTTATGCCTGAACAATAAATATTATATATATGTAGAGAAGGGGGATTTATTGCCCCCAAGACTTTCAAGAGCCTAAGGGAGAAAACTATCGTAAAATACCTCAAACTACCTAATAAGATGAAAAGGAAAGGCAAACAAGGCTCTATTTCCCTTATGTGTTACGATATGAGTTTTTTTGAATCAAGTGAGTAGACATAGAGGTTTCAAATTGTAGACAAGATGAATCTCTACCAGATGATAACAACATGGGTGTCATACTTCATTGCACTATAATGGAGTTTTAGAGATGCTGACATCTTGTATAGACAAAGGTTCAAACAATAGCCAAAAGAACACAGAGTTTATTGGAAACTCAAATGTTTTGGTATCATAGTTTCACAAAAATATGTGGAAATGCAAAGTACATCAAGAAGAATAGTTTAAATAGGAAATATAAAATATTCTAATGGAAAATGACAAAGAAGAAAGAAGAATAATGCCAACTTACTCCCGTCGAGGTCTAGTTCTCCTGCTAGCTCCAAGCACACGAATAACACCTACACATAGTAACAACAAAAAAATTTGGGACCATGTTTTGGAACTTGCCTTAGTCAAGTCCCCATTTTAGTGTTCCCACCTCCACGGGAAAATAATAGAACACAAGATGTAGAAAATAAATAACAAAGTAGATAGAATAGACACAAAGAAGTAGAGAGAAATGACAATCTAAATGCTACTCTACAATTAAGATAATGCAAATAAGAAAATAGACATAATGTCACCTCCCTTTCTACAAGTTCTCAAGGATGGTAAAGAAAGGAGAAGAACAAGATCACCATGCCAATGAAGTGGATCCTCCAGAACCTAGAATAACAATGGTGCTAGAGCAAGAAGATGATGTAGAAGCCAAGTATGAAGTTGATAGAAGCAATGAGTGATAGAGATGCAAGGACAAGTGTTAGAACCAAGATTGAGCTGACTCATTGGATTGACCATGACACCAATCACAACGTTTCCATCAATCCAGGTAGGGATGTAAAATGGGGAAGGCTCCTTGTTTATTATGTCAGGAATAACACTCACATTCAAAGCAAGAGGAATATGTGTGAACACGACCATGTTCACGTACTTAGATAGAATGAACTCGGACTATTTAGAAGACTATGTGACTATATTAGCAGGCAGTGACCTACCTAGATTCCATTTTCATATGTCATAGATTTCTTCTAACAATGTGTCTAGAGGTTGTAGATTGGGTCGTAAAGCTCATAAAGCTTCACAACACATGAATATGTAATGCACACAAGACCTGAGAGAATAATTTCTAACACACATAAATGAAAAGAAGGATGTTGACATTGGGTTCACCAAAATGTAGAGAAGGGGGATTTTTTTTCCCTAAGACTCTTGGGTCATGGAAGAGCCTAAGGGATCGAACTGCCCTAAACTACCTTAGACTTCCTAATAAGTTGAAAAGGAAGGGAAAACAAGGCTCTATTTCCCTTATGTTTTATGACAAGAGTTTTTGGAATTGGGTGAGCAGAGGTCATAGAGGTCTCAAATTAGAAACCAGATGGCTCTTTGCCAGATGAAGATAGTGTGGGTGTCAAACTTTAGTGCATCGTACTAGAGTCTCAAAGACGTGCTAGTATTCTAGATATAGATAGAGGGTCAAGTAGCAACTAGAAACAAAGAGTGTACTAGCAACTTGAATGTTTTGGTCTCACAGTTTAACAAAAATATGTGAAAATATAAAGTACAAAAAGAAGAATACTTTAACTAGGAAATATAAACTATTCTAATGGAAAAATGACAAAGAAGAAAGAAGAAGAATGCCAACTTACTCAAGGTACAGTTCTCCAACTAGCTCAAAGAAAACTAATATCACCTACACACATAGTAACAAGACCAATGTTGGGGTTGTGTTTTGGAACTACCTCAATTAAGTCCCCTTTTTAGTGTTCCCACCTCCATGGGTAACCAATAGACCACAAAATGTAGAAAATAAATAAATAAGTAGATAAAATAGAAACCCAGAAGTAGAGAGAAATGATAATCTAGAGGCTACTCTACAAGTAATATAATGAAAATAAGCAAATAAACACAATATCACCTCCCTTTCTACGAGTGCTCAAGGCTGATAGAGAAAGGAGAAGAACAAGATCACCACGCCAATGAAGTGGAGCCTCAAGAAATTGCAATAAAAATGGTGTTGGAGCAAGAAGATGGTGTAGAAGCCAAGTATGAAGATGATAAAAGTAGGAAGGAGTGATAGAGATGCAAGGAGAAGTGTTAGGACCAAGAGTTATCTTGTGAATGAAATAAAAAATTTCATAGTAGGAAAATTGGAGGAAAATAGTCATTCCTGATGGTCAAGATTCGAAGAGGGACATTACGCTTGCAACTGAAAGAGATCCATAATGTCCCTAATGTCTTCTGACGTAGGAATATTTTCAGGATGATATCGTGGCACACAAATGTCTACATGATGCGTGTGCGTCCCTAATAAGAAATCTCTTAATTGACACTAAACGACAAGGACACATAAGGAGAGAAAAGGAAATGTGGCAGATTTTTGTGTTATCAAACTTGTAAGGATAAAATGAGGGTAAGTTAATGGGAAGTTGCACGGGGTGAAAATTTACACCATTACACTATAGTATGAAATCATTTAAGAAGAATAATAAAGAGTACCTATATAATAATATAACAATAGAATATTTATGTATGTATGTATGTATGTATGTTTGTATGTGTGTATGTATGTATGTATGTATGTATGTATGTATGTATGTATGTATGTATGTATGTATGTATATGTATGTATGCATATATGTGCACGTATATACACACACACAAGGTGATAAATAATATATAATATTCCTGTAAGTGTTTAATATAAGCAATACTATGTAACTAACCATGCAATAAAAAATACTTACACTACTCCTATATGTTCTTTCTCTCTAAAAAGGTGGCTACTTCTTTGGAGATGAGAAAATGTCATCAAACTATTTTTTCTAATAGTAGTATTAAAAAATTGAAAGAAAAAAATATCTCATATCTAATTTTAGATGTCCATATTGTTAGTTTTAGTGATAAAATTAAATGCACAAAAAATTAATTCAAAATCAGACACAATGACATAGCAGATACCCTGGGAAAACTCTCCTTTTGAGGGAGAAAAACCCAACAAAAATATATCACTTATATATTGAATCTCAACAAAGAAAGTCTCCTTTTACAATAGGCCAATATGAAGGCCAATATGAGCACCAAAGAAGAATGCAACACAACCAACTTAAGACAACAATTTGCTGATACAAAATACAACCACAATAGATATCGAACTGCCTTGAAGACTTCACACTTGATGAAGGATAATCAATATGAAACTAATAACTCAAACTTCTACTCTTGACTTGAACTCGCATATGAAAATCATGAACTGAATAATGAATTGTTACAAAGAAGTGAGACATCGAATATATATACAACATTTGAGAGAGGAGGTTCCTCTTCAAATGTTCTCAAGTCGGCCTTCACCAAGAGTCAGCCACCAATAAATGATGCCTTTGTATGGAAGATCACGCCTAGTAAAGTTGTGTCTCATGGAGTATGGAAGTCGGCCTCAATAACCAAATCATAATCCTTCTTAACAAATGAATTCGACCTTAAATAAATTGCATCTTCTTAGGAATAGGTGCTTCTTCATTAAATTAAAACATATATATAAATTAGATAGTGAAATACTATCATCTAATTTATTCGAATATGTAAGGAGATTGGCTGGAAGTCAAGAACGACGCTGGTATGAACATCAACACATATGTACTAAAGAAAGGTATATTTTTAAAATTAGAATTGTATTGTGCATAGTGAACTTCAAAGAGTAATAAGAATACTTAACATTATATCTAAATGACTATTAGAATATATCAAAAGAACAACTAACTACTTCTAAATCCTAAATTACAATGGAAGACTAAGGAATGCATATGCTATTGTAGTTTAATTAGAGTTTTTATTTAAATCCAATTATATGAATTTGTTATACAAATAAATACAACATTAGTTACTAAAAGAATGCATGAGGAGAATTCTATTAGTCATGACCCCCAATAGGATTCCTTTACCAAAAAGGGATAATCTATGTATTTATTGAATTGGAGAGTGAACATTAGTTTATTATTTTTGCTAGAAATTTGGAATTTTGTGTAATGACTAGAAATTATTGAGTGAACATTCTACTCTAGAACTAATAGGGATTGGATGGTATAATGATTTTCAGATTTTGTAACCTCTAGAGTTATTTGAATAGTTTTCCACCACATTCTATTTCAAAACCATACTTGTTCATAGAAAATTATCAATATTTAACTTCCATTAATCAATCACTAGTGGACCAAATTATGTAGTTTATTTAACTTTAAATAATTAATAATTCCCTTAAAAAACACATTAATTTGGTATGATTCATAGGCTAATCAAGGAAAATAAGGAAAACTAGATAGAAAATTGAAAAGACTAGATTTACTCTCATTAGTTAGAGTTCTATAAAGATAATGTGGGCTATAGTGCAAATTTTCATTAGTTTAAAATTATACGAAGCCTAATTGAAAAAATGCACACCTTTAGTTTGGCTAGCATTGATCTAGGAAGATCTAGAAGACCTTAAAAATTAATAGTCTTGGAATCATATGTAACCATCTCCATCGCATAGGGCTTTCCTACATAGTCCCAACACAATTTGAATCACGTCAAAAGGAGATCGTACGCCCGAGATATGCTTGGTCAAAGTTTGGTCAACATGAGGTCAAATCTGGTCAACCAAAAAAATTAATGATCATGGAACATTTCTATACAAGTTTCATCATGTAGATCTCGTCGAGAGATTTTTGGCACATTTTGAACAGACCAAATCCGAGTCCATATGTGGAAGTTATGACCAGTCAAAGTTGTAGTCAAACTTAGTCAAAGTGGTGATGTGGAATCACTAAAACTTGACACTTGGCAGGACACGTGGCAAATGACATGGTAGGACTAGTGATCTGGCACTGACATGGACCAAATAAGTGGAAAAAAAAATGGATTAAACCATATTTGTTAAAGATAAACATATGGTTTAAAAATTTAAAAAAGAGAGGATTTGGTGGGATTTTATCCCTTAAAATACTCTTGCCTTGCCCATAAAAAAGGAGAGAAATAAAGCCTGTAAACTTATATTTCAACAAATTAAGCCCTTTAACCACCTTTCTCATTTTTCAACGAATTATGATATTTTAAGGGGCTTAAAATAACTGGTTAAAGATTTTTATGATTTAAATGAGGTTTATGAATATTTTCAAATATTTTTATATGTAAATTAGGGGGATTATGGAAGATTATTACTTGTAATGGAAGATTGGGTGATTTTTGTAAATCATTTGGTTTTAAGTAATATTTGGCAAAAATTATGTATAAAAAGGGGGGATTTTGGCTTTGAAGGGGCATATTAGAAATTATTGGAAAATTCTCTTTGAGAGAATAATTGTATTATTGGGAAATTATTGTGAAAGGTGGAGAATTTGATTTCTTTGAGAGAGAGATTACAAGGTGTTGATTATTACACCAAAAATTGTAAAGGAGAGAGAGACTATGAGAAATTCTTATACAAGTGGAGCTTAGATATTGTAACAAGGAATTTTCATTGCTTGGTGATATTAATAAAGCAATCTACCTTGAGAAGTAGACTCGGAGACATAGTCCTGATTGGACGAACTCTATTATCAAGCTCCTACATTATCTTCTCTTCTGTCTTGTTCTTCTATCTTCAGTCTAATTTTCTCTCTATTTCATTTAAGTTTATTTTTCAATTCAGTATTTGATTTCTAATTACAACATTTTAGTAATTAGTAATTTCATTAATTTATGTAAAAGTGAACCTAGTTTGTAATTTCAATGGTTAAACATAGTCACGTAATTCTGTCTGGATTGGGAATAATTGTAATTAAGGTTAAACATTTGAATTTTTTAACCTCTAATTATGGATAAAAGTGGTATTAGAGCCTCTTAATAGGAAATTGAAAAAGTGAAAGTTAACTAGGTTGAAATGGAAGCAAGGAGAAGGTGCACTTACAAAGTTCAATCTTGAGATCGAAAAATGAAAGTTTTTTCCACGATAAAAAATGGCAGCTGAACAAAGTCCTATGGAGCTTGATGAGAAAGCTTTGCAAAAAGAATTTCTCTAAATGAAGGCTATGGTGGAAATTCTTTTCCAAGAGAGAGAAGGACAGAAGAAAAAGGAACTCAAGAATAGAAAGAAGAATGAAGGTGAATTCACTTCAAAAGATGATAAAGGTAAAGGAGTAGGAGGTGGTAGTGACCGTCCAAAACCTCCATCCCCATCTTCTTCTTCATCCTCTTCATCTTCTTCATCTACTTCTTAAAAGAAGAAACAACCTGTATAGTCTGAAGCTAATACACCTTTGTTAAAACTTGATGTTAAATTTGATTTTCCAACCTATAATGGAGAACTAGATGTAGAAAAACATGATAATTGGATTAAAAAAATTGAAGTTTATTATAGAATTCAGAAGTTTACCGAGGATTCTCAAAAGATCCAATTAGCCACTCTTCACCTAGGAGGCACAACCTTAATATAGTGGGGGAGCAGAACTCGAGAAGGTCTAAGCTAATATGGTAAAATTATTTCTTCTTGGTTTGAGTTTATAGTTGGATTAAAGGAACAGTTCTATCCATTAGGTCATATGTAGAAAGTAGTAATGAATTGGAAATTATTAAAGCAAGAGAAAGGACAAAGTGTAGAGGATTATACATAGGAGTTTAGGAAAAGAGCTTTAATTTTGGGCATTCCATTATATACACAAGAAATTTTGTTAGAGTATATAGGTAGATTACATGAAAAGTTGACACATACAATACTTATCTTTAATCCAACTAATCTTGATGAAGTTAGTGTGCAAGCCATTCATCTGGAAACAAGCTCGAGGAATAGCCATGATGGTATCTTAATGGACTACAATAAACACAAAGGGAGCAAGAAAGGGAAGGAGAAAATGTAGTGGAAAACTACTATAAAGAAAGAGGAGGATAAGCCTTATTGCTCACACTGCAAGAAGAAAGGGCACGAAGATGCAAAGTGCTGGAAATTGCATCCAGATCAGAAACCGAAATGGTTCAAGAATCGAAAGGGTAAGCAAAAGACCGCAGCTATCGTGCATGATCTTAGATCAAATTATAATGATGAAACCAAGATCACAGTTATGGGTATAAAAGGTAACATTCCTGTTGTTAGTACTAGTTCCTATGCTTCTTCTGTAAAGTGTAATAAGAAACCTGTTGAAAGTAAGAGGAGTGAATTGTTTAATATGAGGGCTATTGCAAAAAAAAAAAAGATTGATACACTCATAAATAGTGGATCATAAGTGAATCTAATCCCTAAACAAGTTGTTAAGAAATTGGGATTAAAAACAACTCTTCATCCTAGACCCTATCCATTGGGTTGGGTGCATGATAATGCTTGACTACATGTGTCAAAGCAGTGTAAACTAGCAGTCCTTATTTGTATGACAAAAAATACATTTTCTACAAGGAAAATAATAGGTATCATTTGTTTAAAGATGGAATTGAATTCAATGTAAAAGCTCATCACATGAAGAATGATAGATCTGTTGTAAACACAAGGCATATGAAGATGATTGTAAATGCAAACAATGCTTTAACTCTCATGTCTGTAATAGCTAGTGATACTAAGCATGAAGATGATAGGGTGTCATAGACAACACAGTGTGAGGATCAGTTGTAAGCACAATCAAGCCTTCAACCAAAGGTGGTAAAAGAGGGTTTGAATGATTCATTTTCTAACAATGTTCCTCTTCAGGAGATCCAACATGTTGATACTTTTTCCTTTGCATCATTTTATTTAGTATTGTTTTTTTCTATTCTACTAGTTAGTTCTATGTGGATGGTGGATGCGAAAATGAATATTGGTGGATATATAGTTGATTGTATCAAAAATGTTATCTCATTTTTCATCTTGTTTGTGATGGGTCAAATGTTGAAGATTCCAACAGGGTGGATAGATGGTATTGAGAAAGTGGGGCGACAATTCCCTAGCTCAAATTGTACATAAAAGAAAACTTTTAGAGGTCTAAAAGCTTCTCAATTGGGAGGAATAATCTAGGAGGATCCAAAAGACCTTAAAAATTCATAGTCATACAATCATATGAAACCAACTCCATCACATAGGGCTCGCCTACACTGTCCCGACACAACTTGAATCACCTCAAAAGGAGATCGTACGCCCAAGATATGCTTGGTAAAAGTTTGGTCAACATGAGGTCAAAGCTGGTCAAATAGAAAAATTAATGATCATTGAACATTTATATACAAGTTCCATCATGTAGATCTCATCGAGAGCTTTCTGGTGCATTTTGAATGGACAAAATCCGAGTATGTATGTGGAAGTTATGCCTAGTCAAAGTTGCGGTCAAACTTGGTCAAAGTGGTGACATGGCATCACCAAAACTTGACACTTGGAAGGACATGTGGCAGATGACATGGAAGGACTAGTGAGTTGGCATTGACATAGACCAAATAAGTGGAAAAAATAATGGATTAAACCATATTTGTTAAAGAAAAAACATATGGTTTAAAAATTTAAAAAAGAGAGGATTTGGTGGGATTTTATCCCTTAAAGTCCTCTTTCCTTGCCCATAAAAAAAGAGAGAAATAAAGCCCGTAAACTTATATTTCAACAAATTAACCCCTTTAACCACCTTTCTCATTTTTCAACGAATTATAATATTTTAAGGGGCTTAAAATAATTGGTTAAAGATTTTTATGATTTAAAGGAGGTTTATGAATATTTTCAAATATTTTTATATGTAAATTAGGGGGATTATGGAAGATTATTACTTGTAATGGGAGATTGGGTGATTTTTGTAAATCATTTGGTTTTAAGCCATATTTGGCAAAAAATATGTATACAAAGGGGGAATTTTGGCTTTGAAGGGGCAAATTAGAAATTATTGGAAAATTCTCTTTGAGAGAATAATTGTATTATTGAGAAATTATTGTGAAGGGTGGAGAATTTGAATTCTTTGAGAGAGAGATTACAAGGTGTTGATTATTACACCAAAAATTGTAAAGGAGAGAGATACTATGAGTAATTCTTATACAAGTGGAGCTTGGATATTGTAACAAGGCATTTTCATTGCTTGGTGATATTAATAAATCGACCTACCTTGAGAAGCAGACTCAGAGACGTACTCCTGATTGGACGAACTCCATTATCAAGCTCTTGTGTTAACTTCTCTTCTATCTTGTTCTTCTATCTTCTGTCTAATTTTCTCTCTATTTCATTTCAATTTATTTTTTAATCCATTATTTTATTTCTAATTACAACATTTTAGTAATTAGTAATTTCATTAATTTATGTAAAAGTGAACCTAGTTTGTAATTTCAATGGTTATTTAACAACGTAGTCACACTATTTTGTCTGGATCAGGAATAATTGTAATTAGGGTTAAATACATTTGAATTTGTAAACCTCTAATTACGGATCAAGCATGCACCCACTATCAATCTTAATTCCCTTTTATTAGCCACCATTAGTATGACTCAAAGTTTAATTAATTTAACAAAGGTTTGTGCTAGTCAATTTTTAAAGGGCTATGCACCATTTTTAGGGTTATGCTACACACGTGGAAAAAAATAAGAAAGGAATGTATAAAAGCTTATTGTTTGGGATATGATGATGTATTTTGGGCCCAAAAAAATGTTTGGATGCTATTAGAATTGTTATTGAATTGATGTTGTGTAACCTTATATGAGAAAACTAATTGTTGTAGTGTCTTATGCATGGGGTTTTCCATATAAGGAGTATATGAGGAACCTATATATAATTTTGTGTAGAGTTATGGTTGTTGTGTGATGATTTAAAAAGGTTCTTATATTATATAACTAATCAAATTTATTGCCATTTAAGTATTAGTTTTTACATGGGCTCCATTATTGCATTGAATGAAAACTATGAAATAAAGAGGCCTGTTGTAGGTGATTGAGTGTATCAACATGTATTTTTTATCTTTTTTATCTAGAAGAAAATTTTAAAAAATAATCCTTATTCATGAAGGTTCAAATATAACTATCTTGTTTCCTAATGAAATTGACACTAGTCTCAACTAATTAAATAACCCATCATTTTTATTTTGATTATATCTTAAAATCTTTATTCCTTGTTAATCATGGATTAGATCTAGGTTTTTTCAAATATATATATATAAGTCAATCTACATTATAACTATTACTAGACCTTACGTAAACTTGAGAATGATAAATTGTAAGAGAGTTGCACTAATTTTATTTTCGCATCTAAGGTTAAGGGGACTTGCGAGAGGGAATATAAATGTATTTCACATTTCATTGTATGTGTAAATATTTGATTTGATTAATTGAGGATAAAAAAAAAAAATTTCTCAAGCAAAGTCAGAGGAGGATAATAAGAATACATTTGCGAAACCTAAACAAACACCATATCAGTAAATATTACTACAATATAGCAAGATGATAGAAACTTAAGCTATGAAACATAGCAGGGACACTGGAAGGGAATAATTTTATTAATATTTTATTACTGTAGATTACATAGGATCAAGACCAAATAAAAATGGCATTCAACTTCGTTAGCAGAGAATATGAATTAGATCATTTTAATCCCATATGAATAGGGCCAATCTCCAAGAAGAACCATATGTCAAGAGAAGGGGGAAGATTTGAATGACTCAAAAAATTCATGGATCCAAGTAAGAGTTTCTTGAGCTCTACGATGAAACTAGAATATATTTTTGAATGATTTTGTATAGCCATATAATGGACATTGAAGATTAGGAACATCCTTATGAGTTGATTGGCTACCCAAAGGGAGGCCTTGATATAAATTCCACCAAGTAAAGTGAGATGATTTAGGCACCAAAACAAATTATCAAACACACTAGAACATTTGATGCCAAGTCCCAACACAAACCTAGAGCTACCACTAGTGATTACATTGATTCCCCATGGGAAGATGGGGGGAAAACTACATTGAGATTTTGTGTGGCATGCAACTATGAAGGGATATTCTTAGGCACCACTTCCAATCCTTCCACCAAGATTTGAGAGACATGGCCCTAATTTTGTGAAGAATTTGGGGAAGTATAACATTGATAAGAAATTGAAAGGTATCCTAATCTTGGGTATCCAACCTAAATTATGATTTGAATTTAGGTCAAGAGAGGAAATTCTTGGATTTTCTATGAATAAAATCTAGTGACATGAAAATATTTCACTTAAAGAACTTCAAGGCATGTAACCAAGGTAATTTTCCCAATAGTCAATCTTGAGAAGACAAAACTAAAGATCATTGAATATAATATTAATGCTAAAGAGGCTCTAGAGAGGTCTGTTGGTGGGGTCACATCCTTGATAAAATAAATGCAAAATGGTGACAACATGACCAAATCCAACTTCATGTAAACTACACAATATATGGATACAAGGCCAAATCACACAACAAGCAACATAAATAATTTTTTTTGAAAAAATTCTTGTAGATAGAGAATGTATAAACTTGTAAATTATGGCTGAACATCATGAAAAAAGTATTTGCTTCAAGGGTCAATCATACCTAGCTAATCTAAGAAGAATACATATTTTGTATGGCCACTTCTTGAGCTTAAAATATTCCAATTGATAAGTAAAGCAAACTTGTTTATGATTGAATGACAATTCACCACCCTCTAGCCACCTTAGTAGACTACGAGACCTCCTTTGCTTGGTAGAAGGAGGTGAATCAAGATGAGAATTAGCAATATTTAATTGATTCATGAGTGAGGAACTAGCCAATTTTACCACACTAGATTCTCCCCTAGAATAAGAGGGTATAACCCTACTCAAGACTATATTTTAAAAAAAATGTTCCACATGATTCCCTAAGCTAGAAGGCATAGGGATAGGCTTATTTTGACCATAATTCTTGGGCTTGTGGCTAGAAATAATAAACTATCCTTCCTCCTCTTTCAAATTAGATGGAAACATATAAGGGGGCTAATTAGTCTCCTTTGGGTGTGGAGAGGCTAGGGTAGTCCTCAATCTTGTGGTCTAACAATTGACATCGATAAAAAGTGTTCAAAAGGGTGATTTAATGAACACATTATGAACACCTAGTTTGAAAAAATTGGATATGAATAGTTTCATCAAGGTATTTGGATAATCCCACCTCAATGCACTCACTACTAGGGATGGGTGGAAGAAAACCTCTCAAGTTCAACATAAAGAGTGAATTGTAAAGAAGAGGCTATCTATCTTAGGAAATTTTAGCAAGACAGAGGAACCTAGGGAATTCAACCCAAATAGGAACTTTAAAAGACTTATCATCTAAAAAAAATATATCATTTTTTATTATTTGTAAGACAAGATAAGGAGCATGACAAATAACTACCTCACTTGGGAGCTCTTCACTAAGAGATATTTTATCTTCTAGACCTTCTCCTTCTTTGCAATCCAATAGATGGTTACCCCCCTGCTGAGGATAATCCTTCTTTACAAATTTTTTCTTCCTATTATCAAAAAAGTTTTCCATTTCAATATTTTTCTTCCACAAGCTTGATTTGGATAAGAACTCTAACTCATCCCAACATCCATCTTCTAGTTCTATTAGAACAAAAATTCTTGGGAAGGATCTATTGTTCCCTACAAGTGATTCCTCATATGATTTGAAAAATGATCCCAACTCCTCTCCAATTAGTCTCAAAGAATCCTCACTCCAATATTTTATAGGAAGTTTATAATGTCTGATCCACATTGGAGTCCTACCCATCTTTTGCTTGAATGGGTTGAAATTAGGTTCCTATTCCTTGATAAAGAAACCCATTCCATCCATCATATGTTGTCCACCCTGCATTATTTATCTTTTCCATTTTGGGAACAATACTCAATTATAAAAGCCATTGGGAAGAGCCCTGATTGAAAATAAAACCCCCCAGTTCTCCTTCCACCATTCAATAATTTTGGATCTTTGTGCCCTCCTTCCAAACCACTTGACAAAAAAGGATATTTCTTCTTTTTGATGAATAGGTAGAGCTATCTATATTAATATAAATAAATATAAGGATACATATTCACAAAAAAAAGGTGGGTGGTAAGAAGGCACACCCTGAGAGTCACATGGGAAAAGCCCAGAAAACCAAAAAAAACTAGAGTCACATGGGCCTAGCCTAGAAGTCCATAAACATTACAATTATAAAATAAAATGGCCATCAAGTGGCTAGAGTAGTGCCAATAGAGCCAAGAGGGTCTCTGTCATCCATGTGCTTCCCCCATACATCAGTGGGGTCTGAAGTGATGTTAGGAGGAGGACCTCAACCATCATCAACATCTTTTTATTTCTCTTTATCTTTATCCTCGTGCGGGGGTGAGATTTCAAGCACTAGACGTGGAAAGCTTTTGCTAGAATCTAGCCAACCAGAGCCAATAGCAGGAGTATCATCAGAGGGCCACCCAGAACTACCACCACTACTACTCATAGCTCCTCCCTAGAGCCACCCCTAGCCAGCCTATGGAGGAGGATAACGAGTCTGCCGAAGAGGAGGCTGAGAGCGGGGGCGAGCAAAGCCACTCCCCTGCTGGCCGTGAGAGGAAGTGGGCGAAGTGGGAACCCAAGCAACAATACATGGGGCATTGCCCCAATGATCCAAAAGCACCTGAAGGTGAGCCACCTCAAGTGAAACCTTGTTGCCCTAAACTTGAATTTGTAAGAGAATATTATAGAAAATAATAGCTTTTGAATACAAAGAAACTTTTTTATCCATTTTTGTGTTAGCAAATATGCAGGCATTTCTATCTTTCTAGATATTGAAGAGTATTTCCACCCTAAAAGTGTGCCAAAGCTGGGTATACTTAGCCAAAAGTTTTGGCAAGTCTCCCAATAGAAGCATATGCCAAGAGAAAGGCTCCAGTCTAAAATGTCGAAAGAAGTCATGAATCCAATTCCAAAACTGTTGAGCTCTAGTACAAAACCATAAGGGATGCTTAAAAGACTCAGCTTGCCCACATAAAGGGAAACGAGGGTCTTGGAACCCCAAGTGAGCAAGCTGAGAACCCATAGGAAAGCCTTGGAAAATAATACACCAAAAAAAGTGGGAAATTTTTGGCTCAACACTTCCAAACCAAGTGGCAGAGAATCTTTTCTGCTAGACATGAGTGAGGGATTGAAGAATCCACCTCTGGCTCATAATTTCAATCATAGGAAAGTATGGTGAAAGTCACCTATGACCAAGCCTAGGCTTGTAATTCCTAAAAGGGGTGTCTAGGTACCACTTCCATTCCTTCCACTAGGGCTTGGACCCGTGAATTCCCACCTTATGAAGCATTTCTGTAGGAATAGCATTCACCATACCATCATAAGTAGCACGGTCCTGGTTTTGAAGTTTGCAAAGGGCACAAAAATCCTTCCACTACATGATATGCATTGTGGGTCTATGAAACACCTGCTGCAAAATTTGAACAACTTTCTTATGGAATCTTAGTGCCTTAAGCCAAGGTGACTTAGCCAACAACTGACCATTGCTAGAAAAGAGAGGTGACCACCAAACATTTTGTTGATTGAGAGAAAGTCCATCATGGAAACCAGACTCGGCCTAGTCGAGCCAGATTTAACCGCCTCCAAGGCTCTCCAAATGCTCTTGGCCACAAAAGTTCCCACAATTTGAACTAGTTCCTTCATGACCAAAAGGGTTTAAAAGCCAATCCCCTTCCAGGCAGATCTATGGATAGGAAAACTGGACTAAATGCAATGCCTAAGGAGAATCTTCCAAGATTCATCTCTAGTAAGAGCATGAATTATCCATTTCACACACAAGGAATTCCCTTGTAGTTGAGTGGAGAGAAACCCAAGTCCTCTAGAATCTCTAGGAAGCTAGAAAAATTCCCAGGCAACACAATGGAAGCCTTTGTTGGTCTCTATAGAGGCCCAAAGAAAGTCCTGAAGCAAATTTTCAAGTTTTCCATAGCCAACTTTCAAAGGGGCCCAACAAGAGGAGTAGTAGACATTTGTGGTAGCTAAAATTTTGGAGTACACTTGGAATTTCCCTGCTAGAGAGAGAGGTTTAGTAATCCAGTATGTGAGCTTCTACTCAATTTTGGAGAGAACAACTTGCCATAGCTCAACTAGAGAGGCTTGGAAGGAAAAGGGAATGCCTAGGAACCAAAAGATTTCCCCTGGCCCAATCTATGTCCAACCGTACTACTGAAGCTAGTGAGGAGTGAGTAATATAAACTATCTGTAGCACAAAGTTTTATGCCACCAAATGGAGGAACCAAACACAAGGAAATTTTTTTTATGACATTTAAGAGTTGCCTTGATATTATTCTCTTCCTCCAGGAGAGTGAGGAAAGAGTCATCAACAAAATGGCCATTAACTAGTTGAGCCTGAGAGTTAGGCAATGAAATTCCTTTGACACGCTATTGAGAAATTACGTTGGAGAAGAGATAGCCAAATCCTTCGGCAACAAACACATAAAGAGAAGGAGCAAGTAGACATCCTTGTTAAATAGAGTGGAAAATGCCAAAGGAAAGAGATTGGTGGCCATTAATGGTGATACAAGCAAAGGCGTCTGAGAAGAGCATTTGGGTATGTGCAGGATCATGAGGGGCCAAAAAGTGGCAATATTATGGGTATTTGTGGGGTATGTGGCTGACGACTTTATTTTTATCCAAAATTAATGAAATGAAAAGAGTTTTTAGAGGAGATTCTTAGCTTTCCACCAATATAAATTATACTTTAATTTGAATTTAATAAATAATTATTATTTATTTTCTATTAGAATTACGACTAAAGTCCTAATCGATAGGCTGATTGAAAAACATCTATAAATTTCAAACGGTATCACATTTTTTGAATCAAAACATGTGTCACATTCTATGCTTCACATACTATAGGATTAAAAAATAAAAATTAAATTTCATGAAGTTTTGACCAAGTTAAGGTGGTTAGACATACGAGTTTTATATTTTTTAAAAGTTGTAATAAAAATCATAATTAATTATTTACTTGGAAAAAATTACAAAAAATATGCATCACATCCGGAAATCTCCTACTTATATATAAAATCTTATAAAAAATATTATAATTTTATTATGGTTAGGTGGTGTGACACTCTTCTTCTTTTTCCTCGAAATTTAAGTAGCATTGAAATTTAAAATTTTCACCAAATAGATTTTATTTATTTTTAAATAAACCTAGTAGTTTAGAAACTACATTCAATTTTCTACAGATTCTATTCTTACATATTTTTGAAATAATATAGATAACTTATTCAAATTTTTACGTCAAGTTGCCTAACACTAATTTTTCTGAATTTTTTGCCACTTAAGGGCCTATTTTTTCCATGATGATCCTGCACATACCCATTTGGACAACCTGAATGAAATTAGGCCCAAACCCCAAGTCTCACAACATAGCTAGAATAAAAGGCCATTCAATGCAGTCATAAGATTTAGCAAAGTCTATTTTGAGAAAAATAGCTTTTTGGTTTGAGTGTCTGGCCCACTCCATTCCTTCCCACACAACAATGATGTTGTCCTCCAAGATAAATCTGGACTTGATAAACCCAATCTACTCTGGGTGCACAATTTGAGGCAAAAGATGGGAGATCTTCAAAGTCAGAGCTTTGGCGATGATTTTGTAAGAAACATTGAGGAGTGTGATAGGCCACCAGTTACAAATATCCTTAGGATCCCTAGCCTTATGTATGAATTTAATATTTCCTTTGTTTATTAAGTTACCTAGTGATTTGGAATGAAAATCCTCAAGATAGAGTTTACGCATATCATGCCCAACACAGTCCCAAAGGGCCACATAAAATTTACAAGGGAAACCATCAATCCTGGGGCCTTGTCATCAGCCATGGAGTGAATGTCTTGCTTGAGGTCTTCAACTATCAGTAATTGGTCACAAAAAGCTCTCTGGGCTGAAGATAGCCTATTTGGAACGACAACAAGACAATCTTGAAGGGCTTGTTTTCACTCAGGTGTATACTCCTGAGTAGTGAAAAATTTCTCATAGTGATGAACAAAGGCCTAGAGAATGTCAAGTAGCTTATAGAGCACCTCAATTCCATTTTATTTGTTTTAATTCCTAGAGATGAGTTCCTGGCATGCAGGGCCAAAAAAAACTCCTTGGAGGCACAGTCACCAATTTTTAACTAGTACAATCTATCTTTGATTTAAGCACCTCTGGTGCCAGGGTATGTGTAGGATCATGATGGAAAAAATAGGTCCTTAAGTGGCAAAAAATTTAGAAAAATCAGAGTTACGCAACTTGGTGTTAAAATTTAAATAAGTTATCTATATTATTTCAAAAATATGTAAGAATAGAATCTGTAGCAAATTGAATGTAGTTTTTAAAATACTAGGTTTATTTAAAGAAAATAAAATTATTTGGTGAAAATTTGAAATTTCAATGTAGTAATACTTAAATTCTAGGGAAAAACTAAGAAGTAGGTGTTTGTCTGACCACCCTAACAACAATAAAATGATAATATTTTTTATAATATTTTAGATATAAGTAAAGGACTCATGTGTTGATGTGATGCATATGTTTTTATAATTTTTTTCCAAGTAAATAATTAATTATTATTTTTTTATTACAAATTTTAAAAAATATAAAAAACTCATATGTTTGACCACCTTAACTTGGTCAAAACTTCATGAAATTCAATTCTTTTTTTTTAATTCTATAGTATGTGAAACATAGAATGTGATACTTGTTTCAGATTCAACAAATGTGATACCGTTTGAAAGCTATAGATGTTTTTCAATCAACCTATCAATCAGGACTTTAGTTGTAATACAAATAGAAAATGAATAATAATTATTTATTAAATAAAAATTAAAGAATAATTTATATTTTTGAAAATTTGAGAATCTCCTTTAAAATCCCTTTTCATTTCATCAAATTTGGGTAAAAAAAAGTCGTCAGCCACATGCCCTACACATACCCATCATATCAGCACTTTTTATCCCATCATGATCCTGCACATGTGCAATAGTATAATTGTCTGCAACTTGCTTTTTGTGTCTTAATTCCATCACCCTAACTTGTAATGATGGGGAGAAAGGGTTGGCTGCCAAAGCCTTGGTTGCTGAATGAAGGTCAGTTGTCATAGCCTCATAAGACCACCAATAAAAAATAGCAAGCTAACACTCATAAATGAACATAATTCTTGTCGTGTGAGTGATAGCATCATTCCACCAATTAATCCAGCTTGTATGATGAGCTGGTCTGCACTCCAAATTATAGACCCTACAAATGTGGGTTGTGGGTTAGTGACAAAGTAGAGACGTGTTAAAAAAGAACTATGTTTTGCAAGCCTGAGGCTATCTTGTCTCCCATTCAATACAAAAAGAAATGGGGAAATGATATGGCAAAGTCAAATATGCTAACAGATTAACTAGGAGTGAAGAGCTATCAAAAAAGAAAAAAGATTGAGCCGAGATCATAGCATGATCAAGGCGTTTAAATATCCTGTTAGAACTGGCCCTGTAATTACACCAAGTGTGCCAAAGGTAATGAGAATGGGAGTAGCCAATATTGGGATCAAAGAGCCCCAATTTATCACTAATGTAGAACCACACCTCCCTTTTATCAACTGGCCATCTGAATGGCAAGGTGCCATCTTTATCATAGGCCATCTCAACCATATTGAAATCCCCACACAATAACCAAGTAGCAACTGGAAATGAATCAACAATCCAACATCAAAGCATAAAGCTTTCCACAGTATCATTATAAGCATAAACATTAATAATCCCAAAGGAGTGACTATCAATATTGAGAAGGATCTAGATGAGTCGATGTGTGGGGTTAGACCCGTGGTCGACCACAATAAGCATGCCACTATGGGGAAAAAAGGGTGATAGCTCCACCATGCCCAATTTCATGATTGGTACAAAAAAATTGACTCGCTGGCCAAATAGAGCGACAAGTTGATGCAAGCAAAAAACTAGAAATTTCAACTTCTTGGAAACAAAGAACTTCAATACCAAAATATTTCTTCAAAGTATTTGTAACAGAATAATTTTTGGAGAGGTTTGTTAGACCTCAAAAATTCTATGAGAGGAAATTCATGAATGAAACTCCTCCATATCATCATTGTCTGGCTCCTCTTCATTTAGAGAAGAGAAGCGATTTTGCAAAAACTTTAGCAGAATTGACACAATTTGAATAGGAGGAGAAGAAAATATTCATTTATCTTGTACATATTCACCTTCTTCCAATGGTGGGGAGGGACTACGAGACCTCCTTTGAGCTCCTGACATAGGAGGAGAAACGTTCGGTTGCGCTATCATAACAACAGCAGGCTAAGGTGTAGTCTTCAGCCTAGGCCACGTTGGAACATTATCAACCCTGATCAGAGCCTCTTTCCCCTTTGCTGAAGGGTTTGAAACATTCTTGGCTAGCATAGGGGCTTTGGAAGCCAACCTAGAGCCACTGGACTTATTTTTACGGTTTGTAACCATGGTCCATTTTTCATCAAGTTTGGCAACAAAATTATCTTCCTGACACAAATTTTCAGATTCTCATTGTGGAGAAGGTGTACGATGTACTACCAAAGGGAAGTCCTTGATCTTGTGGTCTACGGATTGACACCTATAACACGTGTTAGATAGATTAAAATAAGTGACCTTCTAGGTATGCCTGAGAGTTCCAATTTGAATGTCAATGGAGCCCTTCAAATCTTGTCAAAGGTCCACTTCAACACAAACTCGATTATGGGGTCGGGCCTTAAAAAACCTATTTGGCTCAATATAAATGACCCTCCCTAGAGAGGATGCAATATGATTTAGAAAAAGGCACACAAGGCCAAGATAAACCTGGAAATTCAATCCAGACTGGGACCCGCAACTTGTTGTCATCCAAGACAGTGAAGTCCCAGGTCCATGCTTGGAAAACCAATAAAGAAGACCAGACATACCAGGGACCATGTGCCAGGATTTACTAGACATGATTGACCTCTACAAAGGGGAACAAGAAAAAACCCTTGGTTAAGTTTTGGACCATATCAAGGTAGACCCCATGAGTGACCCAAGCCTTGTTGATCCATTCCTTAAGCACACTTTTAGGGGGAGTCCTCCCAACAAAATACCCAACAAGGGTGTGTTGCTCAAGCCATTGACAAGCAGAATCAAAATCAGGCAAAGGTAAAACCACATAAACTAGGGAGTTAAAAGACTTACCTCATGAAAGACTTTCGAAACAAATTTTTGGGATCATTTGTTTGGAGGAGGAGCCGTTGAGCAGAGCCATCAAACTGTCAACACCAGCATGAACTACATGGTTAAAGCCAATTGAAGGCATACTAAAACAAAAAAACTATAGTAAATGCGATCATACACACAGGAAAAGAGGAAATTCATGCACAGTAAGCATAGTATGATGCAAGAGGGGCCAAGAATGACTGTAGACACAAGAAAACCCTAGTAGAGCTCATACACCTTCCCTCTCCTCTTGGGGATTTTTTCATACCTTGTATTATTCGAAAGGCTATTTCTTTAAACCACTCCTTAGTTGGTTCGAGGATTTTAGCAGGGATTATCATTGCTTTACATATCTATATCCTAGGGTATCTTGATCCTTGTCTATTCCCATCCTTTTCATTGAAATCAAATTTATGGATCCTCCAATCCCTAAATCTTCCAATGTTATGCTACTTCATACCAATCAACTGCCTCCCTCTCTTGTTTGTCATAGGAGCATTCCAAAGCCTATTCCCTAAAGGAATCATGTTATCTCCTATAGCAAAGGGAGGAATGTCCTCCTGCAATGATGCTTGCTAATTATTTTTACTCCTAGAATCCCTTGAGCCATCACACTATGCCCATTGCTTGCTCTCTACTTTGTTTCTTTCTCTTATCTCCTTTTTCCACACCATTTTTAGAATTGTTGGCTAAATTTTAAATTTATTTTTGTATCATGACCTCATTATTATTAACTTAAAGATAATATTATTTATTATTTACTTCTGCTTTGTATATATATATATATTGGTTAGTATTTCCTTGCATTTTATTATGTTGTGAAGAAAAGAAAAAGATAATATTTAGTGAATATTTCTTAAGCTTCTTTAAGTTAGCTTACATGAAGGAGTGTTTTTGTTTCCTTGTTATTATTACTATTGAGTGCTCTATAAAAAAAAGAAACTTATTCCTTTTTTTTGTTGAATTCATTTAAAGAAAATGTTTTTATTATAATGTTTGAAAATGTATAGCTTGTAGTTATATGATGTGTGTGCACACACATGTATTACATTTTATTTATTTTTAAAATTACTGAAAAAAATATACATAAATGTATACATATCTACACACATATACATACACATATATAGACATATCTATCTATCTATCTATGGTTGAATATATTTCCATTGAATTAAATTTATAACTAAATATTTATAAAAATGGTTATCTATTAAATAAATATTTTATATATTTTTAAAAATATATTGAATAAAAATTATATATACATTTTAAAATAGAAATAGATATACTTAAAAATACACATTTTAGCATATTATTTTATTTTTCTTGTACTGAACATATACAAATTAAATAATTTAAAAAGTTTTTAAAATCTTTTTAGAAATAGTGTTGTGTCTTGAATGAGTGTAAATCGACACAAACCTAGTTGTAGCCCTATTGTGATTGGGTGGGGCTTTCCATACCTATCAAAAGAAAGTTGTAGTTAGGAAGGATCTACATCCCTTCAAAAGGGGGCTTGACCCCTTATGGGTATAATAAATCCCCTAGCAAGGGTCATGAAATGCCACAAGGCCATGATCCCTAAGCCCTCTTTCCATTTCCTTTAAAATTAAAAAAAATATTAAAAAAACATAAAAATTAAAAAGAAGGTTGTGATTTATTTCAATGTATATTTTTTCTATATATAATGGCTTTTAAAAATATGGTGACAAAAATATAAAATTTAGAGAGTGTTAGGCTATTAGATATGTCAAAAAATGTATAAATAATGATTGTTAAATAAAAATTTAAATGTTTAAGTTGACAAAAAGGGAAATGTACAAAGGGTACATGCATGGAAATGAGGAACCAAAATAGGGTCTTAAGTGACCACTTATTTAAATTAGTTAAAAAGGATCTTGGATGAGAAATTTAAGATAGTCACACTAAAACTTACCATGCTATCATTTGCATCAACTTGAGTTGCTTGATAAGCACTGATTGCAGGCCCTCAACCACCTTCAAGCTTATCAATGATCACTTTCTAAACACTACAATCAGGGTGTTCTTACTAGGAATTTCAACATAGGTGACCTGGTTCTCTATGAGAATATGAGAAATGTAAATATGCATCCCGATCAAAAAGGGATGTTCAACCCTAATTGGTTAGGCCCTAATGAATGAGCATCTAGGGTGTAAGAGAAACATTGCATCCCAAAAAAATGTTATTTATTTTTATTCTAGTTAGGTTTGGTGAATTAATTTTGAGAGCTAAAAATGATAGGATTACATACCATTTTTAGTAATTTGGAAGGGCTAAAAATAGTAGGTTTCTAATTTTAGTAAGATTAGATGAGCTAAAAATAGTAGGTTTCTATTTTTAGTAAGTTGGCATTTGTACACATATGGGCATGAAATCTTATAGAGAGCTCCAGAATGGTGAAATGAAGCTAACGGTGAAAAAATCACTTCAACACCATTTGTCACTAATGAGATATTAATGTTTCATTTTCAAAATCACTTTAAAACTATTCAAAGTCAATTTTGAGCCACCTAGAGGTTCGAATCTACCTGAAAAGTGGCAAAAAATAAAAAGGTTGAATTATTGGCCTTTCGCAGCCTTATTTCTCATCAAGATCTATCCAACATGGATGGTTTGTTAATTTGATGCACGAGTCAAAAGTTATGACTCTCAAAATTTGGACTAAAATTTAAGAATTTTCTTAATTTAGAAAAAAGGTAACTGAATCTATTGGGCACCAAAAATAGAAGTGACTATTCATTGGAAAGTGAAAAAGTCTTATAAAGTGGTGATGAATGAAAAGGGATTGGTTCTGGATGAGAAGATAGAAAAAAAATTGGATTTTAGCAAAAAAAAAGTTTAGGGTTTTAGTGGCCATTATTGGCATTTGAAGACTTGCATGTCTAATTTTCTAAATGTATTTGCAACCCATATTTCTATAATAGGGGTCTTGCGACTAGATAGTTGTAATGCATTTGATTGCATGTATGGAGATGATTTCTGAGAATATAATAAAGTTGCATGTTTTTTGTTCTTGAATGTTATTTTCTATGTAAGGTGTGTTTGAGGGAGAGTCTCCCTTCATCAAACCCTTACATTGTCATCTTTGTGTATGGTTTTGATGCTTATGGATTTTCATCTATGGATGGAATGACTCTAAAAGAACCTATCAATGTGATGCATCTCCATCGATTATATGCATAATGTCTATGTGTGATGTGTATAACACTCATCCCTCATGGATTCCAGCTTGGTATACTATTCAATATTCATTCATTAACACACTATTGCATTTTGTGTTATGATGACAACACGTGTGTGTGGGGTTAATTTATTTAATTAGGAATTACATACATACATGTTTCTTACTATGCTATGTGTCCATGCATTATATTTGATTATATATTTTGGTTAGGAAATTAAATCATCATTGTATTTAATTAACCTACATATATGTGTTTTTATTATATCGTGATAAAATCTAATCTAAATATACATCTATAAGTATAGCATCCATCACGTAATTATACATGAAGTAGAACTATACACATAAAATGAATTCCATGATATTGGAATGAAAATCTCATATATATATATATATATGAGATGAATGTAATGTACATGTATCACACCATTGTAATAAAAAATGAGTGAAGACTGTATATCAAAATGGGCATCTAGCCCTTGGGCACATGGCTCCTCGAGCCCTCTAGTCCTAGTGGACCTCTTGGTCAAGGTTGGACAGAGGTAGCAAAGTGTGATCTATGTGATTGAGAGACTAACATTCTCACCCGTATTCCTTGAATCTCACCTTGTAGCTCAGCTATCTCCAGTTGGGCCTGCCTCAGGTCCTCCTATAGCAGTGGATCCATTGTCGACCTCATAGTTGTTTCTTACCCATCAAGGTCATCAAGCTATATCTGTACAGTATCACATGTCCTCTCAAAACTCTCGACTCTCATCATGGCTTGGTCTCACTCGATGAGTGTAGTCTGCAGCTTTGTCAACCACTGATCCCTTTTTCTAGTGAGGGTGGTAACACCAATAGTCCTCTACATTTCCTCCACTCATGCATCCTCATAGGCTATCTTGAGAAGCACTGTAGGTTTGAAAAGATGGGCATGTCACCCAGTTAAAGATGGCTTGTAAGCCTCCAAGATGCTCCCATGAACCAACACAAGTGGGGACACCTCTAGGATGCATTTTGCAATTAATGTCATCCAATCCTACATGCCCACTACAACCATAGAGAAGTAGATCACATAAGTACTGCATGATATATCAAATCATAAACATGTACACACATATATGAGATGAAACTGAAATATTGAAAGCAAATAATGTAAATCACTCCTATACCTAAATCCTTGGCTTGCTAGTGTGGATTAGGAGTGATTCTAGGAATTGTGCCTCCTACACCCATTGTTGTTGTTGGTGCAACAAGGCTGATGGATGCTGATGGTGGAAGTGGTGTCGTTGAAATTGGGAGAATGAGTGGAGGAGATGAGAGCCTCCATCACTACCTCAGCCTATGTGTCGCCACACCTGCCACCTCTCCTTCCTACTCATTTCCACCTCCCCTGTCTGCTCCTCCTCCTAGTGGTACCTACTCTTGAACACCAAAATCACCTCTAGGGAATCTATTGGGAAAATCAAAGCAATACCATGCCTCAACCACTAGGTCATAAAGGCTTGGGCAATCCCTACATCATCCACTGGCAGTATTAGGGGCCAATCATCATTGTTTGACCCATCATTACTAATGATGACATCTCATGTGGTCAAACACCAAAAATCACCTAGCCTCACCACGCTCCTGACTGCTCATGTGTATGATGGGGGTGTTGGGAGGATGGTCTGTAAGATCCCAAACTATTGCATGACCCTATGCAATTGATAGGGTATGATAACATAATTGATGCGACTAGCTAGGAATCAATTATTCTACATGTGTTGCATCTGACATTGGTTTGAGACCCACCACATGCCTCTATATGGTCACCATCTTATTTGGTCATCCCAAAGGGTATCAAACTGTAATCTTCAAAATTGGAGGTATTTAAACCTCCACTAGTGTACTAACTTGTATGCATGGGAGATCAGTGTATTGGGGGCTATCCCTTGAGGATATCAGATTGGATAGGTGCATGTAATGTGTGCAAGCACCCACACCTATAAAAGTGTGGAAGCAGTAAGTATCGAATACTCATAGTGCACAAACCTTCCTAGCTTGTGGTATAGGTGTGTGAGCATGCTATGACCCCAAGCATAGATGCTCCACTACTCCTCCATCTCCCTGATTGTGTAGACAAGGTCCTTGTGTAGGTGAGAGCTTCGTTCATCCATGGTCACCTAGAGGGTGATAATCACTTCCAATACCCTCCTTAACATAGGGATCATCACCACCTAGCCACACTTGAACCAACAAATTTAGATGTGGTCAGTGTCGCTACACTTGAACCAACAAATATAGATGTGTTCAGTGTCGCCGCAAGCCCTCAAATCTCTCCTAGGTCAAGCATGTCTCATCTAGCACCACTTGCCATTCTTAGATGTGTAGGCTGGTGATCATGTAGATGTCCTCCAATATGATACTCATCTCTCTTGTCGATAAGTGGAAGAATGAGGTGGTAGATTCCGAACGCTCCATCAACACCATCAACCTACGATCATGGTATAACATCTCTAGCAAAGTGAAGTCCCACCATAGGCCTACTCACCATAGTTGTGCCTAGTCATCAGGGTTCATTTGCTATGCCTAGTCATGCAAAATCCTAAATACACACTCACCTCCATGTTCGCGCATCTCAAGGTAGTCCTACAAAAAGGTGAAAAGGTTTAAGTTAGTTCCATCTACATCAAAAATTTTCTAAACATAGCCTTTGGGATAGGAGTATGCTACAAAAAATTTTATGCAACATGCTGCTGTATGAGGTTGTTTTCCATTGGAGCTTCTAGAGGAGAGTGCATCTAGTAGATACCAGTGTGTCCAAAGGCCGCCAATGCATTAGCGAGATGATAGTACTCTGGTTGGATGCCTTCGTGTCGTTGGAATGTTTGTACTAGGAAAATTGAGAAAAACTATAAAAAAATTCAAAATAAATGTTAATTCGAACTCACCTAGTCAACCTTGCCTCCCTCCACCATTGCTTAGCATAGCTTCTTGATCCTAGGCTCCTCAAACTCTCATCTATGAGGAATTTTGCTAACTTTTCTCTCACAAAAGTCAACAAATTGCTCACAATGAATAGTGAAAATGACCCTTCTAGCGGCCCACTTGGGTATATATAGGTCCCCTGAGGCCCATTTTTCCCAGCAATTGTGGTATTGTCATTTTTCCTATTTTAACCCCACCAAACTAGGGGGAAAACCAGGAGGGGGTATATACTCACCTCTTCATCATATTTTTCTTCTGAACCATTGGATTATTCTTGAGAATTCTTCTCACCTTGGTAGATTCTTTTAATTTTTGAGCTGACCTATATTTGAGTTTTGTAGAACAAAACAAGTCACAACTAATGCTATAGTTTCTCGCTAAGCTCAATTGGTGGGGGCATCATCGGTACTCAACTGCTGGACCTCACAACCTTTATAGTATTATTTTGGCACATAAAATCTGTAAAATTTTCAATCTTTTTTGTGTTCACTCTAATGTTCTCTTTTCTATTTTAGTGTAGCTGATTTTTCCCAAAAATTAGCTCACTAAAGTGGGGGAAAAATGTAATGTTGTAAAATTGCACCCCATGGAAATTTCACATTTGCACATTTGACCTCCGCATTTATGGTGCCTAGCAGCATTTATGACAAGAACCTTATGAGTTAGAATTTCAAAATTTCAACTTCATAGAGACCAATGATGAAGTGACCATAGTTGACCACCTTGTTTCTTGTGAAATGATGAGTTAGATACCTATGTAGCGCATAGACATCTACACAACACACTAGCATCCATGTACTTTCATGTGTTCAAATGAAGAATCTTGGAAGTCGGCCCATGACATGTGTCATCATGAAAGAATTTCAAAGGTAATGACTCTTCCCACCCATGCAGCTTAAAAATACTCATCTTTTTACTCTCATTTGTAACACTTCTCACTTGAATTCTCTCCAACTTTCTCTCTTCTTGATCTTCTCTTCTACAGTATGTTTCTACGATGAAGCTCTATTAGATTGAAGTCTGTCCAACTACCAAAGCTCTCTTGCTAGCACTCAATACCATGTCTATCAAGCCAAGAGAGAGCCATGGGCTGTTGGTAACACTCTCGTGCTTCTTGTCAATTTGATAGCATAATATCTATTGTGTCTTTATTTTGTGATATAGGTTCTCCTCCATAGTGGGGTTTTCTTTTATCACTTTGGTGTCTATTTTCTGGTCTAGGTTTTCAACTGTAGCATGGTTCACTTTTATCACTCTTGTGTCTATTATTCTCTATCTGTCTGGCTATCCATGGAGGTGGAAACACCAAAATGAGGGTTTGACTGAGGAAAACACCTAAACAACACCAACATTCTCCTCATTCACCTTGCGTGCAGGTTTCTAATGTGGAGCTTTGTAGGAGCCTTCGAAGCATATGACCTCTTGTAAGTTAATCCTTAGCTCTCTTTGTCATTTATATGCATTCTTGTTCTCTATAAAGATAATAGATTTAAACAAGCCTCATATCTGGAATAGTTATTAGATCCTTTAAGTTATGATTGAGAGTTTAGTTCTCTATCCGTACAAGACACTAGCACATACTTGAGACATCATCGCACCATGCTAATGTCCCACTCTCACATTGTTGTCCTTTGGCTAAGAGCTTCTCTGCTTGCCTCAAAAATTTCAATGATTTTCTCTTTCGGTTCCCGAATTTTTTTGCCTATGATGATCGCTAGAACTCTGTTTTTAATACATTTGTGCAACCTCTTTCATTTTGTTCAACTTATTAGGTAGTTTGAGGTAGTTTAGGGTAGTTCACTCCCTTAAGGCTCTTTGGTGTCCTAGAGACTTAGGAGTAGCAAATCCCCTTTCTCTACAATGCCAAAGAGTCATAGAAAATATATATTGAAAGAAAAGGTGAGAAACATCTTCCTCATGGGCTCTACAAAGGACACACTTAGAGGGTCCATGAAATCCCCTCTTTTTTATATTGTCCCAAGTAAGAAATTTATTGTGATATAAAAGCCAAATAAAAAAGTTACGTTTGGGCCAATAAAATTTATTCCAAATCTTTTCCACCAAGGGAAGTCCTCCAAACCATTTTTGTTGGTCATCTATGACCTCACATCCCTTAGAAATAGAGTAAACTCCCTTTTTATCATATCCCCAGGCTAGGACATCCTCCATTTGTAGAGAAGAAATTAACAAAGGTTTGTTCTTGTATTTTTTGCTACATAGGTGGAAAGAAATAAGAAATACATGCATGCAAGTTGATTCGTGGGGCTATGATGATGTATTTTGGGCCCAACAAAATATTTGGATGCTATTGGATTTGTTATTGAATTGATGTTGTGTAGCCCTATATGGGAAAACTAATTGTTGGTGTCCTATGCATGGGGTTTTTCATATAAAAAAGATATGAGTAAACCTATACATCATGTTTATTGTAGATCTATGACTCCTATGTGATGATCCAAGAAGGTTCTTATATTATACAATCAATCAAATATATTGACATTTACGCATTATTTTGACACAACCTTCATTTTTACATTGAACAAATACTATGAAATAGAGAGGTGTGTCATAGGTGGTTGAGTGCATCAGCCTATATTTTTTCTCTTTTTCTTTAAAAAGAAATCACAAGGAAATTTCATTATTCATGAAAGTTCAATGAGAATGGAATTGGTCTCAACTAATTAAATAACGCATCTTTTCATTTAGATGATATCTTAAATCATTGCTTCATGTTAATCTCAGATTAAATTAGGGTTTTGTTTTTCATTCATGCATGTAACTCGATATAATAAATATTGCTAGACTTTATGTAAACTTGAGATAATAAACTGTCATTTGCACATGTGTGTAAGGTTAAGGGAACTTACCAAAGGGGATATAACGTGTTTCACATCTTTCATTGCGTGTGCAAACTTTTTTGGTCTACTCAATTGAGGATCAAAAAGCACAATTTTCTCAAGCAAACTCACAGGAGGATTGAAATTTGCGAGAACTTATACAAACACCATATCAGTAAATATTTCTACAATATAGCAAGACGACAAATATTTGAGCTGCGAAACATAGGTGGGACAATGGAAGAGAATAGTTTTTATTGCTCTTTTATCACTGCAGATTACACAAGATCAAGATTTAATAAAAACAACGCTCAGTTTCGTTAGTAGGAGAATGCGAATTATATCATTGTTACTGTACATATGAGCCAGAATGGTAGACTCCCATATATTGCAGATTTGATTTATTGTTTGCAACACTTAGGATCTGGAATATGGCCTGCGCAATTGGTACAAGATCATAAGCTATCCACAACTTGAAACAGATTATAACTTTCTTTCTTGTAGTCACTATCTACACCAGCATTTACATTAGTCTTAAGGTTATATCGAGCAGAGACTTGCAGGGCAAACAAGACGGTTAGAACAAGAAGCACTATCATCATTCTTATAAGCTTTGATCCCGCCATATTCGCTTCTGGAGAGCGTTCTTTCACAAAGAAAGTTATTCACGTTACAAATGAATAACTCAGCAGAAACAAAAGAGCAGTTAATGAGAAATAGTGAAATGTAATACTACTTGGGAGAGAGCAGATGAAGATGGTATACAACCCATACAAGGTAGATCATATTTATAGAGAGGCTGCGGAGCGTCGATCGGAATAGTTGAATATTGTAAGTCGTCCAAGGAGGACACATTCAAACTTTCAGTCAGACAGGGGCATGTGAGACTCCGAAATCCGCGTTTTCCATTGTTCAACGGGTGTATAATTTTGGTGATGGTGTCTGATTCATACATCAAACCGAATATTATCAAACCGCAAACGTGTGAGGGAAACATTAAATCTGCGCTTTCTCCTTTGATGGTAGCAATTGCATTCAACTTTTCTATTGCAGAGTGGGAATTCTTAACGAAGTCAAGTAAAATCGTGTTCAAAACAAGCGATCGGTTTCGCTGGGCAGCACTCCACATAAAACCACGGAATATCATTTCCTGTCAATACGCCTAAAGGTATCAGCTTTGGTTTCTTTGTCACATTTTTGTCTAACGTAGCTATACGCAATGATCTTATATTTAATATTTTTTTCTATTTGACTCTGAAACGTGGTCTCTTATCGTCTTCTCTTTATGAATACAGTGTATTATTATTATTGTAATGATGGATTTTGCATATTCATTTTCATTTGCTTTTGGTTTTATTTGGATTTATATATATATTAATATAGATAAATAGTGCAATTATGTGTGAAGATATGTCTTTTGTTCTATGTAACTTATTTATCTATTATACATACTGTTATATATGTTTTATTTACTTTTATTCATATGTTTACATATTTCTATATATTTGTGTTATGTAGTTATGTATTAAACTTACGCATATGATAACAAATGGTCTATTTTGCATATTTTAGTGATTTCTTATGTGATATTTAAGGGTGATCTTCAAATTACTCGTAGTGTTTTTCCTACTTCTAGAGTTATTTGTATAGACCCATAAGTCTAGTAGTATCAAATACTAAATTTGAATGTTATGTAGAGATCACCATTAAAATGAACATATGCTAGCAAGTGGAATGGTGTTCATCACATTTTCTATTAAAGAAAGAAAGCATGGACTATTTTCGTGACATATATAATATATATAAGTATATATGTATTACTTAGTGCAACACACGCAAATGTGAATGTCACAAACAAAATGAAATGCTAATCCATTTTTTATATCAAGAAGCTTTTCAAAGCTTGCTTTGTGTTAGAGCTCATTTGTCTAATGAGTTTCGATGGACTTTTATATGGAGATGGGAGTAAGTAGCTCTAGGAGCCTTGAGCCTATGACTTCAATAAAACCAAATTATGAAGGCCCAAGATTGGTGGATTAAGTGCACTGTTAGCAGTATTAGGCTAATTTTAGTTCTATCTTTTGTGAGTGTAAGAAATATATTAAAAAATATTTTAATTAGCTAAAGGAAAAGATATAGTAAATATAATGTGTGATTTTAGTTGAAGATCATATCATCACCTTATGACATGGCAAGCTCTTGGAATTCCTAGTATGTGCCTAAAATTTTGTGTTCCTAATTTCCTTAAGGTTGTCTAGATTAAAAATATAATCTAAGCGTTCTTAGAGCTTTAATATAATACCATTAAAGATATCAACATCAAGGTTTCAGATCAATCAAGATTTGATTAGTCACAAGTGATAAACCTAGCTATAGTACATGCGATAGTGGAGTGAGTGTATAGATAAGGGTGAAGGTCCATGAACTCACTTAGTTTTTAATAGCCATTTGATTCATTTATGAGCTAAGAAATTTTATGGATTTCTAAAGTTTTATTTATTTATTATTGCATCAAAGAAAGATCCCAATGATTGTGTCTATGACCAAATCAATATTGAATTAATCATAAAGGGTAGACTCAATACTCAAGATCGATGACACTTGTCAATTTGAGTATATGAATTGGGAATTAAAGTGTCTCAAAATTTGCAAGTTTGCAATCTTATTTATTTATTATTCAAATTTTTATCAAGTAAGTATTTTGAATTTTTGTGATATATTTAATTTAATATTTATGCTCTACCTAAAGTGGGGTGTTAGAATTTTTTGAAGGAATTTGGTGACATGTGTGAATAATTTATTGGATTATTTTTTATGTTTTCATAAGATGGATATATTTTTGTATTTGGATTAGCCCTTTTATTAGGATACTATTGCAAGTTATGAAATAATATTATAATTTCTAAGGTCCAAGAATAAGGGGTGTTACTTCAAAATCTTCATTAGATATGAAAAATTTATTGTTTATCTTATAGTAGCCTTTTTGAGATGGTATGTCATCACACGTTGGGCACCCATGTCAAGTGGGTCAAACTAGAGGTTAAATGATATTTATTCACTTTATTTTTTCTTATTGTCCTTTATCAAAGTATAGGTTAAAAAGGTTGTTCAAATGATGGTATTTTTAGAGGAAAGGTGAATAAAAATAGGAAAAATAAGAATCAAAAGAGGAAAATTTTGGGGTCATTACTAGTCTTGGATAGAGAGGCTAAGCTCTATTCATTGCTTCCTTGTCCTAGTTAATCTATCTAGATATATTTATTTTCCATAGGGGTTGGTTTTTCGGGTGGGTAAGAATTTATATGTTTAACTTTTAATCCATTAGAAAATGTCATTCTCATAGATATACAATCTAGTGAGGTAGCAAATGTTTCCAACCATTGTTTTCCTAATGTTAAGGGGTAATATTCCTTTGGTGTTTGTGGTTGGAGATTCAAAAAATCCATAGGATAATACCATTAATACACCATCACAAAAATATTCTCAATCTCTCCTTTTAGTATTGCAACAAACTATTCTTCCATCTTTAGGATGGTGATTGTAGGTTGCAACCCTATTGGGGATAAAGTCTTCATTAAATCAACAGGTTTGTTATGAAAGGTTGGGTACCCATGTTAAGTGGGTCAAACTAGAGGTAAAATGAGATTTGTTGAATTCTTAGAAAATAATTTATTAGGATATAGGAAAGCGGCATAGGGTTTTTGAAGCCTAAGTTGGGTGCCATATGAATAGAGGTTTTGAACATGGCTTGTAGGCCAAAAGTTTTGATTAGATTAAGAAATGAAGGGCCAATACCCATAACAAAACAACCATTAAGGAAAACAAGGTGCTCACGAGAAGTGAAGCACCCAACAAACTAAAGCAAAAACTTAAAACTTAAACAATCTAACCAAAAAAAGAAATAGAGAAAACACACAGATGAAAGACCAACACGAGATCACCAAACACCTATAGGTCTTCCAAAAACTTGAGACCACTAATAGCCTTGCACTCCTAAGCTAGGAAAATTTGAGCTTCTCCTTGAAATATATGAGGCATTTCTAAATAGCCCGAGTGTTTGCCATGGCATCTAGAGTTGAGCTAACTACCACCTTACCTTTCTTCTGCATGTGACTAGCATTATGACCTTCCTTAGCCAACCATTTTCCATGACTTTCCCTTATCTCTTGTTGTAACGTAGAAAAAAGGACACCTTTTCCTTGCTTGATTTGGGAATAATTCATGACAAATTGGACTTAATGAGGCCTTGATTTAGTGTTGTGAGGTATTTTACACATCCACATTATATATTGGACCCTTGCAAATACATCTAACAATGTCTTGTAAAGGTGTTCTAAAGTGTTGTAAAAGACTTTCACACTTCTCTAGACTTAATGAACCCATTTTCCCCTAATTCAACACTATAAAATGTATTTAATTGCATTTTTACATCAATCTAGAAGGCTTGTAAACTAAGTTTGACTTTAATCTAGTGTTGTAATGTGTCTTACACATTCACATTGGATATTATGCCATTCTAGGCTATGTAGACCTCATTTTATTATTGTAAAGTGTATTTAATCACACTTTCAGATTGAATTATTTGTCCTTGGTCTTATCCACCATTTACATCATCACTAATAGGCCCCTATGACCCCATATTGTGCATCTTGAGGCTTGATTTGATCAAATAACCGACCAAGTCATCATATAAATCTGATTTTCTTATCTCCCGACATTCTAGCTATAGAAAGGACCCCTCTGGGACTAATTCACCCATCTGGGAGAATGAGTCCCTACCAAGTGGGACTGATTCACCGAAGGTGGTGAATTAGTCCCATTTGCGTTATTTTTGAGTATATAATAGGAAAAACTAGAATTTAAGTTGATTATTCTTTCATGTTGGCCTCACGGATCCAATTAACGGGAAAATTAGGTGAATTTCCTATAAATACAAGCCTCTAAACCCTAAATATCAACCACCAGACACATCTTATCATTCATTCATCATTTTTCTTCCACTTCAAGCCAAGAAAGCTAGGGTTTTATCATTCCAAGTCATAAAGGAAGCTTCCTAAGACATTCAAGGATAGATTTCTTCATGTTTTGTGGCAAAAATTCAAGATAAAACATCATGGAAAGGTACTAACTCCATTATTCCATGCTTCATTACATTGTTTCTCCATTTTGGTTTAATTACCTAAAAATGGGTTTGACCAAGGAAAACCCCCATGCCCTAACAATAAACAAGTTTTTCCTCTTTATATGTGATTTGTAGGTCTTGTAGGAAGATTTTGCAAAGAACAAAGGTGGAAAAGTCTTCATCAAATTTTCAAAGCTATTCAAGATGGTAAAGCCCTAAAAGAAGTTTGGAGAACACTTACATGTTAGATTCTGCAGTTTTAGATCTGGCAACCTATCAGGAATAGAAAGGTAGACTAAAGGCTACAATTTCCAACCCTGAGTTTTCAAAAATTTAGAGGTGGAATAATTTTCCAATGAAAAATGGTTTTTGCATAACTAAATACCCGATATCCAAAAACTTGTTCCAATAAACTTTGTTAGAAATAGGTCTAATTCACCCAGAATGGAAAATTATTCCTAGTGGGATTTTTCAGTGTCTTTTGCAACATTTCAGACCTCCATCGCATCACTTTCCAACCTCCAAGTGCACTTTTTTTAGTTTCATTAAGTCTTGTTATAGTTTGCTTTCATTTCTAGTTCATTTCTGCATATCACAATGTGTTTTCAAACAAATTACATTTCTTGAGTTTTACATTTATAATCAATTGGCTTTATCAATTATTTGCATTTAGACAATCTCATTTAGGCACATTTCATTCACATTTCCATTATACTTGCATTAGTTTGAGTGAACCACCTAGATTTTGGGGTCTATCTCTCTCCTTTAGGTGAAAACCCCTAAGAGTGCAAGAGAGCCATAACAAAACAAAAATATATGGTTCATTTTGGTGAACCTACTTTTTTGAATACTTTCTTTTCTGATATGCAGTCCATCATCATCCTAGAATTAGCTTGCATTTCATTTTGCATTAGTTAAGTTACATTCTAGGGTTTCAAATTTTGTGTTAATGAAAAGTGATATAGGTTGCATTTCTAGCATCTTAAACCATGGAAAATGTCTAAAATTTTGCACTTGCATCTTAGGTCTACATCATAGAACTTAGAAAACATCCAAATCACTCATAAATTCCTAAAAAATCTGACAAACACCCACACTGGGACTCATTCGCCACCTTGGGCGAATTAGTCCCTTTTCACCTCTAAAATTTCCTTTTATAGAGCTAAAAACCCTATTTCTGCACTTTTTTTTCCTACCATTACCTGCTTTTATTAGTTATCTAATTTTCTGTAACATACATTTCATTAGATCCACCTTAAATTAGCTCATTTCATGCATTTCTTAATTTCCAATTTGTGTTTTCTTTCAGATTGTTACATAGTGTAATAAAAAAATTACCTTGTTTCATATATGAAAATTGCATGTCATTTTAAGTCATTGCATTACACTTTCTTTCATTTTTCATCATAGCATGTTTTCTTTCAAAATATGTGGCTTCTTTTTCATTAATAATGGATTGGATAAATACAACATCCCTTCTTATGAGTTAAATTTTGATTACAATGATGAAGTCATTAAGAAACATGTTAGTCATAGTCAAACCATTGATAAAATCCTTAACATTACATTACCCATTGGTGAGAAAGGTAGTTTAGAGAATCATAATGCTCAAACTTGTTCTTCTCTTGATATCTCTCTAATTAATGATGAAGGTATCTTGGTGAAATAAGATGCAAGCGTTGAAGGTCTTGATTGTCTCTCTCTTAATTCCCCTTTGGAAGACATTAGACAACAAGAGGATGAAATCATAGAAACATTTCTAACTGTAAGGGTTCAGATAAACTCAATTGCTAATTAAAGTCCTCAATTCCAAAATAATTTAATAGAACCAGAAAATTATATGGTGATGAGAATTATGAGGAATAATTATCTATAATTTACTTCACTTACAAGAATTGAGTAGCATGCTCTTCAATAAAACAAGATCTATCAAACAAGATAAATGATTTGTCAGTATAAATAGAATCATCTTTACTCAAAGTAAATAACTTACAGGTATATCATATTTTACCAACTTAATGGTGCAACCACAAGAAAAGGCTTGCTCATCTATGTGTCAGTAGCTTAGACCTGCAAAAAAAAACGTTAGTGAATAGGGGTTTGCCTTGGTCAAACCCCGTTTTGGTATTCAAACCTTGAAATGAAATGAAATAAGATACATGAACGAAGAATGATCACATTATGATATTGCTACTCACCAGAACTCTAGCCTTAAGCTCTTGCGTAATTGTGATAGATCTTGACTTGAATGCTTCAGGAATCATGAAATTTTCTTCAGATATGTAAGCTCATATATACACATGATACATGCATGATGATTTGGAAAAGAGAACCTTACTTTTACAACCATGACGGTAAGAATCTTTCGCTTATAAAGGAAATAGTTAAAAGAAGGTTTAATAACATTAATAAACAAGTTTCCTAGTTTTTCCTTCCAAGAGATGAGCTATAGAATAAATGCATTATATTTGCACATGAAAATTATGGTAATGTCAACATTGTCATAAGCTAATCCCTAGTATTTGCAAATGAGACAATTCTACCTCCAGCAACCTCTCAATTACCACAAGTATACTGAGAACCATAAGCCAATCACATAAAGCTTTAAGGAAATAATCCTAGCATTGCTAAAATGCATTCATTCCCAAGCAATTTATAGCAATAATATTTACTTCCAAAAAAAAATCATTGATTCGTCAAGAGTTCAATGATAAGAGAGTAAAAATATAGAAGAGTCATACATATGTTTACACTTGCTAAAGATAAAAGGAAAAAAGAACAAATGAATAAATAAAATATGATATGAAACATACGTAACAACAGTTGTCCTTCTCATTGTATTCACTATAAAACAAAGATCCAACAAACAATATTGATTTCATCCAATAAATCTTTTATCTGATGAATAATGCTTAATTTTACATAAGTCACATACCATTCACCACTTACAAATTCAAGAATTCTTTCATGAGAACCCATTATATTTCTAAATTCTCTAATTGATTTGCTTAGGAAAAGTAATTCATTAAAGATGCATTTTATAACTGATCTACTTTTCCCTATGAACTCATTCCAATCAATCCACTACACTCCAATGAAATAAAGTGATTATATGCATACAGGCTGAATTCTATTGTCGTACAAGGAATCCAAGAACTCATTTCAAATTTTATAACGGATTAAACTAAATATTATAGATTTATACACAATCGAAAGAAATACTTTCAATTCAGAAATACATATATATATATATATATATTTTACTTTAGAAGGTAGTATTTTCCCATTCACGAATTTTGCATATGTATTTATTCATACATTACTCTAAATCAACTTTTTATAACTGTTCTTTTCAAAATATATTTTAAACTCTTACACATAATGTATATTAGTTTATAATTATACATATAAATAGAAAATCATAATTACAAACCGAAGCAATACATTTTCATATTCACTACAAGCATAATTTCTGTTATATTTTCATAGAGTGATATATATATATATATATATATATATATATATATATATATATATATATATATATATATATATATATATATAATCAATTATATTTATATATATACATATAGATATATGTATGTATATATATATACACTTTCAGAAAAATACATTTTCAAACAAAATAAAGTATATATTTTGAACATTATAAACATATTCTTTTAAATACCACAGTGCTAACTCTTAAGAACCACATACATAACTGTGTGTGTGTTTTACGAATAATTTGAAGCTATTCATGAACTCAAAACAAAGCCTAATCAAAATGACAAATGCTCTGTCCATGGTACAAGACGTCAGACTATTGGGTTATTGTATGTTTGTAAGTCTGGCAGACGGTATATGGAACCTGCATAACCAAGGGACTTGGTGTGTTTACACACGGTAAAAGGAGCTCTGAAGGAACCTAACTCTAGGCCAATAACGTACACAAGCCAACCTCACTCATAATTCAACGATCTTTGTGATTTTCAAGTGTTGTGGTTCAACATTCGTGTTCAGTGCAGAGGCCCAAAACCTAGAATGATAGAACCTCAATATACAGTGTACAAAAGAAATATGCATTCGGATTGTACAGACAGATTTCATATTGTCTTAAGAAGGTATCAGATAATTACATATTCATTGGACAACCTTGAAGATAAGGCTCAAAAGCTCGATAGAAGATGTCTTGTGGCCTAATTAGGGTAGAATCTCGGCTACCCGCAGTCCATCCTCCTTCTTAAAGGATTTATCTCACATTTATTAGATTATTAAATCTTTTACCGCCTGTTCTAAAACAAAAATGTGGAAGAATTGGCAAGGCGTGTGCACTGTTTTACACAGAGCCTCAACTAAGAGTGGTCTCATGCACCCGCCTCTCCCTCTCTCTTTCTCTCTGTACACACCTATATGGTAGAAATGTATGCATAATGCGAAATGAAAGTTAAGGCATGCAGACTGTTTGGAAAAATGCCTCAAATATGCACGTTATGTTATTCATGCAAGAAATGTTGAAGCATTAAAAAGGACAGTTGCTCGAGGAGCATGCTCAAGACGTGTTTGATAAAAAGGCTTTAGAAACTTTTAAGAAAATGCAAATGATAGGAGTAAGGCCAAAAAACATGGCCTTTTACCTCATCCTCGCTTCCGCACTGGAGTGTAGTTTGGAAAAGGGTATGGGCATCCATAATAAAAATATATGCCAGAGCTTAAAAGATAAGGATGGTAGGTCTAATGGGAACATGTATAGCTTTATGCAACTTTCAATCCTTCAGATAATTTAACTTTAATAAACAAATATGCTTGCATAGCCACTATGATAGTTTTCAAATAGTACCCAAAACCAGTTTCTACTCATAACTCTATTTTCAATCTGAATAAGAAGCACCACCCAGTAAAAATGTACAAACCGGTTGCTGATACAGATTCAGAAATAAAATCAATAGTCCTTATTTTGTATGGTTTGATTACATTAAAAGCATTGCTCAGCTAAATAAATTTCAATGTAGACAAACCCAAAATCATACAAAATTCCAACAATCTCTACCAACGAGAAATGTTGTAGAATTCTGCTTGTATGGGTTGTCCAGATGGAATCAAATCCTTCTGCTTCATTTCATACTCTGTTTCCAAACATTGGTACCCTGCTTTTATGTCTAAGTGTGTGTTATTTTCTATCGCCTCACCCCTATAAGTTTTTTTTTATATCCAGAGTAACCATAGCCCATTAAACTGATGCTAGAAAAAAATATATATATAAAAACTATTCTTAGCAGGACCCAATAAAACTAAAATGCAGAAACTGTTTCATAATCCTTGATTCCAATAATGTAACTGAATCGTCCTTGTCTGCTCAAGAACATGCATTAATATATCGGTTCTTGGACAGTTATTTCAATTTAATAAAAGAAATGATCATATATCTATTTATTCTTATTATTATTTTATATTTGTCTATCTTTACAACTTCTTCCCTCGGTTATATAAAACACCTGAACCGTCATTTATTTTCAAAGAAATTTTAGCTATTAATTATATTATTGAAAGGAATAATATTATCATATCAGTTACTTGAAAAAATACTACTTCCAAAGTTAACTAAATGTTTTAAAAGGGGTGGTCGTGACATCCCTTCCCCCTTAAAGAATCATCGTCCTGATGATCAACTAAAACTAAATAAATAAAAATGGTCATACCTCTTTAGTTCTATTTTACCTCAATGTCAAAGAAGCCCACCTAACAAAGATATCTTTAACTTCAAACACCTATTTGTTCATAAGAGCAAAATTTCCTGTGGCTAGCATCCAAATACTTGCACATCTCGTTAGCACATTATGGCTTCATCAATTAACACTATTTACCTTATCCAATAAAAACATGCAACTGATTTATTTCTTTCATATAAGCTACTATATCTTATTCGAATCCTTTCCATATACCAAGATATTTACTTCTAGAAAGAAAATAGTTATGATCATGTTGTCAACATGCCTTCTCGTGTGAGATACCAGAATAATTGCTTTTATGATGATAAACAAGCATCCCATACTACTTATTATCACCATTAACAAACAAAAGAAAAAGTCTCAACAATTTGAAAATTTAATTACAACAAGGTCTTGTACCACAAGGTCTTCATCTTGATCAACAACGTAAGAGATAGGAAGATCATTGTGTTAGACAATATCATCAACATAATTAGAAACATCAAAGATATGAAGATTATTTATTAAACAGATGGTTCAAGTTGATTACCATAGCAACCCGGTATACTAGATATCAGAAGGATCAACAAGAGTTCAATCCTACTTCAACCCATTAATAAATTTTACAACAAAAAGTAAATCTTATTCTATGACTAGAAAAGTAAATTTCTATTAACAAGGATTTCCATAATTGTATGACATGCATAATCCTTTACCTTTTTACAAATGCAACAAGAATGCCTCCAAGAGAAGTGCATTACATTAATTGACTAAACAAGTCATACAATGATTCATACTATGATACGTGTCTAGTTTATGAATTACATAAAGATAGTAAAACATTTAGTCAAACTTCAGGTGCCATAATCCAGTGCTCTTCCGCAAGCTAAAGGTAATAGCATGGTCAAGGTGTTTTTCCCACCCAACCATGAAACATAGCACTTCCTCGAGGTTTTTCCTAACTCGAAGAACACCCGACCCTGCATGAGGCGCCTAGAAACCAATAATAATAGGCAGGAGGGAAACTCTCGATGCATGCCTGATGCCTTATATGCACTCTTATACTAGAATGAACATATTTCTTGCATACAGGATGTGGCAGAGAAACATAAAAATAAATTCTAGGCATTCATTATCCATCTATTTCAATGGTGCAACTCGCTTTGGCCAAAGCATTTATAGGAGAAAATTTGGTTGATCTTGGAAAAGAATATCACCTTCTTTGTTAGTCCACATTCGACATCCTGTCCCGGAAGGTAAGCTTAAAATTTATCACATAACACACTTTCAATTAAGAAGATAGAGGTACATCCATAACATGAAATATATATCCACAAAATGTAATCGATGAATTATATATATATGCTTAAGAAATTTCATATAACACTGTCAATGTACATACACCAATAAGGGTGTTACAAATCATCTATTTCAATGATACAATAAACAAGGATACATAACCTCTGGTGCCTAACTCACACAAGGTATGAATACATGATTTGCCTATCGTGCCTCACTTGCACAAATATGGAACATATATCGTACACAATGTGCATTAATCATTCAAGTTTTCATAAAATGAATATGATAAGTGCATCTCTCTCACAAGTGCATTGCTCGCACACAAGGTGAAATATGCATAAATTATATTAGTACATTTATAATGATCATTACTCGATCTAGTAAACACAATGAGTATGAAAAGTATATCCCACACACAAAAGCAAAATGAAATAATTATTCAAGTGTTTTATCCACACAAAGAAATCAAGAACTTTTTCTAGTGCATCACTCGCACAAGAACAACAATAATATGAAATATGAATTACTCACATTAGTATAAGTGTATTTCACATTCAAGTATACATATCAAGGAAGCAAATATTCTATGATATGAATGCAATCATCCATATAGATGTGTCATTTACAAAACATAAGAAGTGCATTGTTGCACAAGCATACATGATTTAATCATGTCAATCACTTCTCACTTTGTCTGCTAGACAAATGAAGTTATTTATCATATCAATTTCTATCATAAGTTACCAATGAAGATTCTCAAGACATTAGAACCTTGTATTTTTGAAAGATCTCATGGATTCTATCAGATCCAATTCCTGTAGGTATAAGATGTTTCTCGACAATCAACTTGTCTTTAAAACTTCCACCTTAGGTTTCCCCTTCCTCAAGAAGGCTCAACTAAAATTTATCCATTATCATCAACTTTATTTACTACACTGGAGTCCTTCCTTCTTCCTCTCATCGGAAAGTTCTCCTTTTCTTCTTCCCCTTGTATCTTATCAACTCATTCATCCTTTAACTCATCAGAGAGATCTCTCTTCACAATATACCTCACTTTTACTGCCACCTCATCATTCATAGGTTGTCACCTTATTTAATCCCTATCGGTTCAAGTATATCTATTCATCTTACTTCATCATTCACCCTTTCTAATTCTCAATTCCATCACTCTCACAAAGTATCTTATGGAAACACACTTAAGGCGAAGAGGTCTTACACCTCAAGAGTTCTCACAATAATCAAACTATGTCAAAACATCAAATTGGTTTCGACCAACCATCTAAAATCTCCAAAAAGAAACATGACCCATAACTAGGGTTCTCTTATTCAATACCACAGGTTCATATATGATAATGCAACCTAAGCATAGGAGACTCAAGGCCTGAGCGTTGAACCTGAGTGCTCTGATAACAAATGTAAGGGTTCGGATAAAATCACTTGCTAATTAAAGTCCTCAATTCCAAAATAATTTAGTAGAACCGGAAAATTATATGGTGATGAGAATTAAGAGGAATAATTATCTATAATTTACTTCACTTACAAGAATTGAGTAGCATGCTCTTCAATAAAACAAGGTCTATCAAACAAGATAAATGATTTATCAGTATAAATAGAATCATCTTTACTCAAAGTAAATAACTTACAGGTATATCATATTTCACCAACTTAATGATGCAACCACAAGAAAAGGCTTGCTCATCTATGTGTCAATAGCTTAGACCTGCAAAAAAAAAGTTAGTGAATAGGGGTTTGCCTTGGTCAAACCCCATTTTGGTATTCAAACCTTGAAATGAAATGAAATAAGATACATGAATGAAGAATGATCACATTATGATATTGCTACTCACCAAAACTCTAGCCTTAAGCTCTTGCGTAATTGTGATAGATCTTGACTTGAATGCTTCAGGAATCATGAAATCTTCTTCAGATATGTAAGCTCATATATACACATGATACATGCATGATGATTTGGCAAAGAGAACCTTAATTTTACAACCATGACGGTAAGAATCTTTCGCTTATAAAGGAAATAGTTAAAAGAAGGTTTAATAACATTAATAAACAAGTTTCCTAGTTTTTCCTTCCAAGAGATGAGGTATAGAAAAAATGCATTATATTTGCACATGAAAATTATGGTAATGGCAACATTGTCATAAGCCAATCCCTAGTATTTGCAAATGAGACAATTCTACCTCCAACAACCTCTTAATTACCACAAGTATACTGAAAACCATAAGCCAATCACATAAAACTTTAAGGAAATAATCCTAGCACTACTAAAATGCATTCATGCCCAAGCAATTTATAGCAATAATATTTACTTCCAAAAAAAAATCATTGATTCGTCAAGAGTTCAACGATAAGAGAGTAAAACTATAGAAGAGTCATACATATGTTTACACTTGCTAAAGATACAAGAAAAAAAGAACAAATAAATAAATAAAAAATGATATGAAACACACGTAACAACTGTTGTCCTTCTCATTGTATTCACTATAAATCAAAGATCCAACAAACAATATTGATTTCATCCAATAAATCTTTTATCTGATGAATAATGCTTATTTTTACATAAGTCACATACCATTCACCACTTACAGATTCAAGAATTCTTTCATGAGAACCCATTATATTTCTAAGTTCTCTAATTGATTTGCTTAGGAAAAGTAATTCATTAAAGATGCATTTTATAACTGATATACTTTTCCCTACAAACTCATTCCAAACAATCCACTACACTCCAATGAAATAAAGCGATTATATGCATACGGGCTCAATTCTATTGGCGTACAAGGAATCCAAGAACTCATTTCAAATTTTATAATGGATTAAACTAATAATTATAGATTTATACACAATCAAAAGAAATACTTTCAATTCAGAAATACATATACATATATATATATATATATATATATATATATATATATATATATATATATATATTTACTTTAGAAGGTAGCACTTTCCCATTCACGAATTTTGCATATGTATTTATTCATACATTACTCTAAATCAACTTTTTATAACCATTCTTTTGAAAATATATTTTAAACTCTTACACATAATGTATATTAGCTTATAATTATACATATAAATAGAAAATCATAATTACAAACCGAAGCAATACATTTTCATATTCACTACAAGCATAATTTCTATTATATTTTCGTAGAGTGATATATATATATATAATCAATTATATTTATATATACATACACATATATGTATGTATATATATATACACTTTTAGAAAAATACATTTTACATATCTGTATGTATATATATATACACTTTCAGAAAAATACATTTTCAGACAAAATAAAGTATATATTTTGAACATTATATACATATTCTTTTAAATACCACAGTGCTAACTTACAAAGAACCACATACATAGCTGTGTGTGTGTTTTACGAATAACTTGAAGCTATTCATGAACTCAAAACAAAGCCCAATCAAAAATGACAAATCCTCTGTCCATGGTACAAGACGTGAGACTATTGGGTTATTGTATGTTTGCAAGTCTGGCAGACGGTATATGGAACCTGCATAACCAAGGGACTTGGTGTGTTTACACACGGTAAAAGGAGCTCGAAGGAACCTAACTCTAGGCCAATAACGTACACAAGCCAACCTCACTCATAATTCAACGATCTTTGTGATTTTCAAGTGTTGTGGTTCAACATTCGTGTTCAGTGCAGAGGCCCAAAACCTAGAATGATAGAACCTCAATATACAGTGTACAAAAGAAATATGCATTCGGATTGTACAGACAGATTTCATATTGTCTTAAGAAGGTATCAGATAATTACATATTCATTGGACAACCTTGAAGATAAGGCTCAAAAGCTCGATAGAAGATGTCTTGTGGCCTAATTAGGGTAGAATCTCGGCTACCCGCAGTCCATCCTCCTTCTTAAAGGATTTATCTCACATTTATTAGATTATTAAATCTTTTACCGCCTGTTCTAAAACAAAAATGTGGAAGAATTGGCAAGGCGTGTGCACTGTTTTACACAGAGCCTCAACTAAGAGTGGTCTCATGCACCCGCCTCTCCCTCTCTCTTTCTCTCTGTACACACCTATATGGTAGAAATGTATGCATAATGCGAAATGAAAGTTAAGGCATGCAGACTGTTTGGAAAAATGCCTCAAATATGCACGTTATGTTATTCATGCAAGAAATGTTGAAGCATTAAAAAGGACAGTTGCTCGAGGAGCATGCTCAAGACGTGTTTGATAAAAAGGCTTTAGAAACTTTTAAGAAAATGCAAATGATAGGAGTAAGGCCAAAAAACATGGCCTTTTACCTCATCCTCGCTTCCGCACTGGAGTGTAGTTTGGAAAAGGGTATGGGCATCCATAATAAAAATATATGCCAGAGCTTAAAAGATAAGGATGGTAGGTCTAATGGGAACATGTATAGCTTTATGCAACTTTCAATCCTTCAGATAATTTAACTTTAATAAACAAATATGCTTGCATAGCCACTATGATAGTTTTCAAATAGTACCCAAAACCAGTTTCTACTCATAACTCTATTTTCAATCTGAATAAGAAGTACCACCCAGTAAAAATGTACAAACCGGTTGCTGATACAGATTCAGAAATAAAATCAATAGTCCTTATTTTGTATGGTTTGATTACATTAAAAGCATTGCTCAGCTAAATAAATTTCAATGTAGACAAACCCAAAATCATACAAAATTCCAACAATCTCTACCAACGAGAAATGTTGTAGAATTCTGCTTGTATGGGTTGTCCAGATGGAATCAAATCCTTCTGCTTCATTTCATACTCTGTTTCCAAACATTGGTACCCTGCTTCTATGTCTAAGTGTGTGTTATTTTCTATCGCCTCACCCCTATAAGTTTTTTTTTATATCCAGAGTAACCATAGCCCATTAAACTGATGCTAGAAAAAAATATATATATAAAAACTATTCTTAGCAGGACCCAATAAAACTAAAATGCAGAAACTGTTTCATAATCCTTGATTCCAATAATGTAACTGAATCGTCCTTGTCTGCTCAAGAACATGCATTAATATATCGGTTCTTGGACAGTTATTTCAATTTAATAAAAGAAATGATCATATATCTATTTATTCTTATTATTATTTTATATTTGTCTATCTTTACAACTTCTTCCCTCGGTTATATAAAACACCTGAACCGTCATTTATTTTCAAAGAAATTTTAGCTATTAATTATATTATTGAAAGGAATAATATTATCATATCAGTTACTTGAAAAAATACTACTTCCAAAGTTAACTAAATGTTTTAAAAGGGGTGGTCGTGACATCCCTTCCCCCTTAAAGAATCATCGTCCTGATGATCAACTAAAACTAAATAAATAAAAATGGTCATACCTCTTTAGTTCTATTTTACCTCAATGTCAAAGAAGCCCACCTAACAAAGATATCTTTAACTTCAAACACCTATTTGTTCATAAGAGCAAAATTTCCTGTGGCTAGCATCCAAATACTTGCACATCTCGTTAGCACATTATGGCTTCATCAATTAACACTATTTACCTTATCCAATAAAAACATGCAACTGATTTATTTCTTTCATATAAGCTACTATATCTTATTCGAATCCTTTCCATATACCAAGATATTTACTTCTAGAAAGAAAATAGTTATGATCATGTTGTCAACATGCCTTCTCGTGTGAGATACCAGAATAATTGCTTTTATGATGATAAACAAGCATCCCATACTACTTATTATCACCATTAACAAACAAAAGAAAAAGTCTCAACAATTTGAAAATTTAATTACAACAAGGTCTTGTACCACAAGGTCTTCATCTTGATCAACAACGTAAGAGATAGGAAGATCATTGTGTTAGACAATATCATCAACATAATTAGAAACATCAAAGATATGAAGATTATTTATTAAACAGATGGTTCAAGTTGATTACCATAGCAACCCGGTATACTAGATATCAGAAGGATCAACAAGAGTTCAATCCTACTTCAACCCATTAATAAATTTTACAACAAAAAGTAAATCTTATTCTATGACTAGAAAAGTAAATTTCTATTAACAAGGATTTCCATAATTGTATGACATGCATAATCCTTTACCTTTTTACAAATGCAACAAGAATGCCTCCAAGAGAAGTGCATTACATTAATTGACTAAACAAGTCATACAATGATTCATACTATGATACGTGTCTAGTTTATGAATTACATAAAGATAGTAAAACATTTAGTCAAACTTCAGGTGCCATAATCCAGTGCTCTTCCGCAAGCTAAAGGTAATAGCATGGTCAAGGTGTTTTTCCCACCCAACCATGAAACATAGCACTTCCTCGAGGTTTTTCCTAACTCGAAGAACACCCGACCCTGCATGAGGCGCCTAGAAACCAATAATAATAGGCAGGAGGGAAACTCTCGATGCATGCCTGATGCCTTATATGCACTCTTATACTAGAATGAACATATTTCTTGCATACAGGATGTGGCAGAGAAACATAAAAATAAATTCTAGGCATTCATTATCCATCTATTTCAATGGTGCAACTCGCTTTGGCCAAAGCATTTATAGGAGAAAATTTGGTTGATCTTGGAAAAGAATATCACCTTCTTTGTTAGTCCACATTCGACATCCTGTCCCGGAAGGTAAGCTTAAAATTTATCACATAACACACTTTCAATTAAGAAGATAGAGGTACATCCATAACATGAAATATATATCCACAAAATGTAATCGATGAATTATATATATATGCTTAAGAAATTTCATATAACACTGTCAATGTACATACACCAATAAGGGTGTTACAAATCATCTATTTCAATGATACAATAAACAAGGATACATAACCTCTGGTGCCTAACTCACACAAGGTATGAATACATAATTTGCCTATAGTGCCTCACTTGCACAAATATGGAACATATATCGTACACAATGTGCATTAATCATTCAAGTTTTCATAAAATGAATATGATAAGTGCATCTCTCTCACAAGTGCATTGCTCGCACACAAGGTGAAATATGCATAAATTATAGTAGTGCATTTATAATGATCATTACTCGATCTACTAAACACAATGAGTATGAAGAATATATCCCAAGCACACAAAAGCAAAATGAAATAATTATTCAAGTGTTTTATCCACACAAAGAAATCAAGAACTTTTTTTCTAGTGCATCACTCAAGAGAAGAACAACAATAATATGAAATATGAATTATGTTTTATTTCTACATTCAAGTGGCGCTATCAAGGAAGTAAATATTCTATGCTATGAATGCAATCATCCATATAGATGTGTCATTTACGAAGCACAATAAGTGCATCATTTCACAAGCTTACACGATTCAATCACATCAATCACTTCTTACTTTGTCTGATAGATAAATGAAGTTATTTATCATTTCAATTTCTATCATAAGTTACCAATGAAGATTCTCAAGACCTCAAAACCTTGCACTTTCTAAAGATCTTGTGGATTCTATCAGATCCAATTTCTGTAGGAATAAGATGTTGCTTAACAATCAACTTGTCTTTAAAACTTCCATCTTAAGTTTCCCTTTCCTCAAGAAGGCTCAACTAATATTTATCCATCATCAACAACTTTATTTACTACCCAAGGGTTCTTCCTTCTTCCTCTCATTGGAAAGTTCTCCTTTTATTCTTCCCCTTGTATCTTACCAACTCATTCATCCTTTAAGTCATCACAAAGATCTCTCTTCACAATATACTTCTCTTATGAACTCACTTTTACTGCCACCTCATCATTCATAGGTTGTCACCTTATCTGATCCCTATCGGTTCAAGTATATCTATTCATCTTACTTCATCATTCACCCTTTTTAATTCTCCATTCCATCACTCTCACAAAGTATCTTATGAAAACACACTTAAGGCAGAGGGGTCTTACACCTCTAGAGTTCTCTCAATGATCGAACTTATGTCAAAACATCAACATCACCAACCATCTAAAAATTCCAAAAGAAACATGATCCAACTAGGGTTCTCTTGTTCAATACCAGCTGTGTTCATATACATAATGCAATCCTGTATGATAGAGACTCAAGGCTCCTGAAAGGCTGAACCCGAAGTGCTCGGGATAACAAATGGGTGGGGTTCGGATAAACTCACTTGCTAGTTAAAATCCTCAATTCCAAAATAATTTAATAGAACCAGAAAATTATATCGTGATGAGAATTAAGAGGAATAATTATCTATAATTTACTTCACTTACAAGAATTGAGTAGCATGCCCTTCAATAAAACAAGGTCTATCAAACAAGATAAATGATTTGTCAGTATAAATAGAATCATCTTTACTCAAAGTAAATAACTTACAGGTATATCATATTTGACCAACTTAATGATGCAACCATAAGAAAAGGCTTGCTCATCTATGTGTCAATAGCTTAGACCTGCAAAATAAAGTTAGTGAATAGGGGTTTGCCTTGGTCAAACCCCGTTTTGGTATTCAAACCTTGAAATGAAATGAAATAAGATACATGAATGAAGAATGATCACATTATGATATTGCTACTCACCAAAACTCTAGCCTCAAGCTCTTGCGTAATTGTGATAGATCTTGACTTGAATGCTTCAGGAATCATGAAATCTTCTTCAGATGTGTAAGCTCATATATACACATGATACATGCATGATGATTTGGCAAAGAGAACCTTACTTTTACAACCATGACGGTAAGAATCTTTCGCTTATAAAGGAAATACTTAAAAGAAGGTTTAATAACATTAATAAACAAGTTTCCTAGTTTTTCCTTCCAAGAGATGAGGTATAGAATAAATGCATTATATTCACACATGAAAATTATGTTAATGGCAACATTGTCATAAGCTAATCCCTAGTATTTGCAAATGAGACAATTCTACCCCCAGCAACCTCTCAATTACCACAAGTATACCGAAAATCATAAGCCAATCACATAAAGCTTTAAGGAAATAATCCTAGCACTGCTAAAATGCATTCATGCCCAAGCAATTTATAGCAATAATATTTACTTCCAAAAAAATCATTGATTCATCGAGAGTTCAACGATAAGAGAGTAAAACTATAGAAGAATCATACACATGTTTACACTTGCTAAAGATACAAGAAAAAAAAAGAACAAATAAATAAATAAAAATGATATGAAACACACGTAACAACTATTGTCCTTCTTATTGTATTCACTATAAAACAAAGATCCAACAAACAATATTGATTTCATCCAATAAATCTTTTATCTGATGAATAATTCTTATTTTTACATAAGTCACATACCATTCACCACTTATAGATTCAAGAATTCTTTCATGAGAACCCATTATATTTCTAAGTTCTCTAATTGATTTGCTTAGGAAGAGTAATTCATTAAAGATACATTTTATAACTGATCTACTTTTCCCTACGAACCCATTTCAATCAATCCACTACACTCCAATGAAATAAAGTGATTATATGCATACGGGCTCAATTTTATTGGTGTACAAGGAGTCCAAGAACTCATTTCAAATTTTATAACGGATTAAACTAAAAATTACAGATTTATACACAATCGAAAGAAATACTTTCAATTCAGAAATACATATATATATACTTTAGAAGGTAGTACTTTCCATTCTAGAATTTTGCATATGTATTTATTCATACATTACTCTAAATCAACTTTTTATAACCATTCTTTTCAAAATATATTTTAAACTCTTACACTTAATGTATATTAGTTTATAATTATATACATAAATAGAAAATCATAATTACAAACCGAAGTAATACATTTTCATATTCACTACAAGCATAATTTCTGTTATATTTTCATAGAGTGATATATATTATATATATATATATATATAATCAATTATATTTATATATACATATACATATATGTATGTATGCATATATATATATATACACTTTTAGAAAAATACATTTTTAGACAAAATAAAGTATATATTTTGAACATTATAAACATATTCTTTTAAATACCACAGTGCTAACTCACAAAGAACCACTTACATAACTGTGTGTGTGTTTTATGAATAACTTGAAGCTATTCATGAACTCAAAACAAAGCCCAATCAAAAATGACAAATCCTTTGTCCATGGTACAAGACGTGAGACTATTGGGTTACTGTATGTTTGCAAGTCTGGGCAGACGGTATATGGAACCTGCATAACCAAGGGACTTGGTGTGTTTACACATGGTAAAAAGAGCCTGAAGGAACCTAACTCCAGGCCAATAACGTACACAAGCCAACCTCACTCATAATTCAATGATCTTTGTGATTTTCAACATTCGTGTTCAGTGCAGAGGCCCAAAACCTAGAATGATAGAACCTCAATATACAGTGTACAAAAGAAATTTGCATTCGAACTGAGGGAGTGTACAGACAGATTTCATATTGTCTTAAGAAGGTATCAAATAATTACATATTCATTGGACAACCTTGAAGATAAGGCTCGAAATCTCGATACAAGATGTCTTGTGGCCTAATTAGGGTATAATCTCGGCTACCCACAGTCCATCCTCCTTCTTAAAGGATTTATATCACATTTATTAGATTATTAAATCTTTTACCACCTGTTCTAAAACAAAAATGTGGAAGCATTGGCAAGGCGTGTGCACTGTACACACCTATATGGTAGAAATGTATGCATAATGTGAAATGAAAGTTAAGGCATGTAGACTGTTTGGAAAAAAGCCTCAAATATGCACGTTATGTTATTCATGCAAGAAATGTTGAAGCATTAAAAAGGACAGTTGCTCGAGGAGCATGCTCAAGACGTGTTTCATAAAAAGGCTTTAGAAACTTTTAAGCAAATGCAAATGATAGGAGTAAGGCCAAAACACATGGCCTTTTACCCCATCCTCGCTTCCACACTGGAGTGTAGTTTGGAAAAGGGTATGGGCATCCATAATAAAAATATATGCCAGAGCTTAAAAGATAAGGATGGTAGGTCTAATGGGAGCATGTATAGCTTTATTCAACTTTCAATCCTTCAGATAATTGGACTTTAATAAACAAATATGTTGTATTAATTTCATGATAGTTTTCGCAAATAGTACCCAAAACCAGTTTCTAATTATAACTTATTATTTTTCAATCTAAGAAGCACCACCCAGTAAAAATGTACAAACCGGTTGCTGATACAGATTCAGAAATAAAATCAATAGTCCTTATTTTGTATGGTTTGATTACATTAAAAGCATTGCTCAGCTAAATAAATTTCAATGTAGACAAACCCAAAATCATACAAAATTCCAACAATCTCTACCAACGAGAAATGTTGTAGAATTCTGCTTGTATGGGTTGTCCAGATGGAATCAAATCCTTCTGCTTCATTTCATACTCTGTTTCCAAACATTGGTACCCTGCTTCTATGTCTAAGTGTGTGTTATTTTCTATCGCCTCACCCCTATAAGTTTTTTTTTATATCCAGAGTAACCATAGCCCATTAAACTGATGCTAGAAAAAAATATATATATAAAAACTATTCTTAGCAGGACCCAATAAAACTAAAATGCAGAAACTGTTTCATAATCCTTGATTCCAATAATGTAACTGAATCGTCCTTGTCTGCTCAAGAACATGCATTAATATATCGGTTCTTGGACAGTTATTTCAATTTAATAAAAGAAATGATCATATATCTATTTATTCTTATTATTATTTTATATTTGTCTATCTTTACAACTTCTTCCCTCGGTTATATAAAACACCTGAACCGTCATCATTTATTTTCAAAGAAATTTTAGCTATTAATTGTATTATTGAAAGGAATAATATTATCATATCGCTACTTGAAAAATACTACTTCCAAAGTTAACTAAATGTTTTAAAAGGGTGGTCGTGGACATCCTTTCCCTTTAAAGAATCATCGCCCCGATGATCAAACTAAAACCAAATAAATAAAACGGTCATACCTCCTTACTCTATTTTACCTTAATGTCACAATCAGTCCAGCTGACAATGATATCATCTTTTCAAGCACCCATCTGTTTAGGACAACAAAATTCTCTGTGGCTAGCATTCATAAACTTACACATCTTGTTAGCATGTTATGGCTTCATTAAATTCACTCTATTTAAATAATAAAATCATGCAAACTGATTTATTTCTTTCATACAATCTTCTATATCTTATTCAAATCTTTTCATATTCCAAGATATTTATCGTTAGAAAGAAAATAGTTATGTGCATTTGTCAACATGCCTCCTCATATAAGATGTTTGAATAATTTTCCTCTATGATGATAAACAAGCATCCCATACTACTCTCTATTATCACCACATTAACAAACAAAAAGAAAAAAGTCTCAACAATTTGAAAATTTAATTACAACAAGGTCTTGTACCACAAGGTCTTCATCTTGATCAACAACGTAAGAGATAGGAAGATCATTGTGTTAGACAATATCATCAACATAATTAGAAACATCAAAGATATGAAGATTATTTATTAAACAGATGGTTCAAGTTGATTACCATAGCAACCCGGTATACTAGATATCAGAAGGATCAACAAGAGTTCAATCCTACTTCAACCCATTAATAAATTTTACAACAAAAAGTAAATCTTATTCTATGACTAGAAAAGTAAATTTCTATTAACAAGGATTTCCATAATTGTATGACATGCATAATCCTTTACCTTTTTACAAATGCAACAAGAATGCCTCCAAGAGAAGTGCATTACATTAATTGACTAAACAAGTCATACAATGATTCATACTATGATACGTGTCTAGTTTATGAATTACATAAAGATAGTAAAACATTTAGTCAAACTTCAGGTGCCATAATCCAGTGCTCTTCCGCAAGCTAAAGGTAATAGCATGGTCAAGGTGTTTTTCCCACCCAACCATGAAACATAGCACTTCCTCGAGGTTTTTCCTAACTCGAAGAACACCCGACCCTGCATGAGGCGCCTAGAAACCAATAATAATAGGCAGGAGGGAAACTCTCGATGCATGCCTGATGCCTTATATGCACTCTTATACTAGAATGAACATATTTCTTGCATACAGGATGTGGCAGAGAAACATAAAAATAAATTCTAGGCATTCATTATCCATCTATTTCAATGGTGCAACTCGCTTTGGCCAAAGCATTTATAGGAGAAAATTTGGTTGATCTTGGAAAAGAATATCACCTTCTTTGTTAGTCCACATTCGACATCCTGTCCCGGAAGGTAAGCTTAAAATTTATCACATAACACACTTTCAATTAAGAAGATAGAGGTACATCCATAACATGAAATATATATCCACAAAATGTAATCGATGAATTATATATATATGCTTAAGAAATTTCATATAACACTGTCAATGTACATACACCAATAAGGGTGTTACAAATCATCTATTTCAATGATACAATAAACAAGGATACATAACCTCTGGTGCCTAACTCACACAAGGTATGAATACATGATTTGCCTATAGTGCCTCACTTGCACAAATATGGAACATATATCGTACACAATGTGCATTAATCATTCAAGTTTTCATAAAATGAATATGATAAGTGCATCTCTCTCACAAGTGCATTGCTCGCACACAAGGTGAAATATGCATAAATTATATTAGTACATTTATAATGATCATTACTCGATCTAGTAAACACAATGAGTATGAAAAGTATATCCCACACACAAAAGCAAAATGAAATAATTATTCAAGTGTTTTATCCACACAAAGAAATCAAGAACTTTTTCTAGTGCATCACTCGCACAAGAACAACAATAATATGAAATATGAATTACTCACATTAGTATAAGTGTATTTCACATTCAAGTATACATATCAAGGAAGCAAATATTCTATGATATGAATGCAATCATCCATATAGATGTGTCATTTACAAAACATAAGAAGTGCATTGTTGCACAAGCATACATGATTTAATCATGTCAATCACTTCTCACTTTGTCTGCTAGACAAATGAAGTTATTTATCATATCAATTTCTATCATAAGTTACCAATGAAGATTCTCAAGACATTAGAACCTTGTATTTTTGAAAGATCTCATGGATTCTATCAGATCCAATTCCTGTAGGTATAAGATGTTTCTCGACAATCAACTTGTCTTTAAAACTTCCACCTTAGGTTTCCCCTTCCTCAAGAAGGCTCAACTAAAATTTATCCATTATCATCAACTTTATTTACTACACTGGAGTCCTTCCTTCTTCCTCTCATCGGAAAGTTCTCCTTTTCTTCTTCCCCTTGTATCTTATCAACTCATTCATCCTTTAACTCATCAGAGAGATCTCTCTTCACAATATACCTCACTTTTACTGCCACCTCATCATTCATAGGTTGTCACCTTATTTAATCCCTATCGGTTCAAGTATATCTATTCATCTTACTTCATCATTCACCCTTTCTAATTCTCAATTCCATCACTCTCACAAAGTATCTTATGGAAACACACTTAAGGCGAAGAGGTCTTACACCTCAAGAGTTCTCACAATAATCAAACTATGTCAAAACATCAAATTGGTTTCGACCAACCATCTAAAATCTCCAAAAAGAAACATGACCCATAACTAGGGTTCTCTTATTCAATACCACAGGTTCATATATGATAATGCAACCTAAGCATAGGAGACTCAAGGCCTGAGCGTTGAACCTGAGTGCTCTGATAACAAATGTAAGGGTTCGGATAAAATCACTTGCTAATTAAAGTCCTCAATTCCAAAATAATTTAGTAGAACCGGAAAATTATATGGTGATGAGAATTAAGAGGAATAATTATCTATAATTTACTTCACTTACAAGAATTGAGTAGCATGCTCTTCAATAAAACAAGGTCTATCAAACAAGATAAATGATTTATCAGTATAAATAGAATCATCTTTACTCAAAGTAAATAACTTACAGGTATATCATATTTCACCAACTTAATGATGCAACCACAAGAAAAGGCTTGCTCATCTATGTGTCAATAGCTTAGACCTGCAAAAAAAAAGTTAGTGAATAGGGGTTTGCCTTGGTCAAACCCCATTTTGGTATTCAAACCTTGAAATGAAATGAAATAAGATACATGAATGAAGAATGATCACATTATGATATTGCTACTCACCAAAACTCTAGCCTTAAGCTCTTGCGTAATTGTGATAGATCTTGACTTGAATGCTTCAGGAATCATGAAATCTTCTTCAGATATGTAAGCTCATATATACACATGATACATGCATGATGATTTGGCAAAGAGAACCTTAATTTTACAACCATGACGGTAAGAATCTTTCGCTTATAAAGGAAATAGTTAAAAGAAGGTTTAATAACATTAATAAACAAGTTTCCTAGTTTTTCCTTCCAAGAGATGAGGTATAGAAAAAATGCATTATATTTGCACATGAAAATTATGGTAATGGCAACATTGTCATAAGCCAATCCCTAGTATTTGCAAATGAGACAATTCTACCTCCAACAACCTCTTAATTACCACAAGTATACTGAAAACCATAAGCCAATCACATAAAACTTTAAGGAAATAATCCTAGCACTACTAAAATGCATTCATGCCCAAGCAATTTATAGCAATAATATTTACTTCCAAAAAAAAATCATTGATTCGTCAAGAGTTCAACGATAAGAGAGTAAAACTATAGAAGAGTCATACATATGTTTACACTTGCTAAAGATACAAGAAAAAAAGAACAAATAAATAAATAAAAAATGATATGAAACACACGTAACAACTGTTGTCCTTCTCATTGTATTCACTATAAATCAAAGATCCAACAAACAATATTGATTTCATCCAATAAATCTTTTATCTGATGAATAATGCTTATTTTTACATAAGTCACATACCATTCACCACTTACAGATTCAAGAATTCTTTCATGAGAACCCATTATATTTCTAAGTTCTCTAATTGATTTGCTTAGGAAAAGTAATTCATTAAAGATGCATTTTATAACTGATATACTTTTCCCTACAAACTCATTCCAAACAATCCACTACACTCCAATGAAATAAAGCGATTATATGCATACGGGCTCAATTCTATTGGCGTACAAGGAATCCAAGAACTCATTTCAAATTTTATAATGGATTAAACTAATAATTATAGATTTATACACAATCAAAAGAAATACTTTCAATTCAGAAATACATATACATATATATATATATATATATATATATATATATATATATATATATATATATATTTACTTTAGAAGGTAGCACTTTCCCATTCACGAATTTTGCATATGTATTTATTCATACATTACTCTAAATCAACTTTTTATAACCATTCTTTTGAAAATATATTTTAAACTCTTACACATAATGTATATTAGCTTATAATTATACATATAAATAGAAAATCATAATTACAAACCGAAGCAATACATTTTCATATTCACTACAAGCATAATTTCTATTATATTTTCGTAGAGTGATATATATATATATAATCAATTATATTTATATATACATACACATATATGTATGTATATATATATACACTTTTAGAAAAATACATTTTACATATCTGTATGTATATATATATACACTTTCAGAAAAATACATTTTCAGACAAAATAAAGTATATATTTTGAACATTATATACATATTCTTTTAAATACCACAGTGCTAACTTACAAAGAACCACATACATAGCTGTGTGTGTGTTTTACGAATAACTTGAAGCTATTCATGAACTCAAAACAAAGCCCAATCAAAAATGACAAATCCTCTGTCCATGGTACAAGACGTGAGACTATTGGGTTATTGTATGTTTGCAAGTCTGGCAGACGGTATATGGAACCTGCATAACCAAGGGACTTGGTGTGTTTACACACGGTAAAAGGAGCTCGAAGGAACCTAACTCTAGGCCAATAACGTACACAAGCCAACCTCACTCATAATTCAACGATCTTTGTGATTTTCAAGTGTTGTGGTTCAACATTCGTGTTCAGTGCAGAGGCCCAAAACCTAGAATGATAGAACCTCAATATACAGTGTACAAAAGAAATATGCATTCGGATTGTACAGACAGATTTCATATTGTCTTAAGAAGGTATCAGATAATTACATATTCATTGGACAACCTTGAAGATAAGGCTCAAAAGCTCGATAGAAGATGTCTTGTGGCCTAATTAGGGTAGAATCTCGGCTACCCGCAGTCCATCCTCCTTCTTAAAGGATTTATCTCACATTTATTAGATTATTAAATCTTTTACCGCCTGTTCTAAAACAAAAATGTGGAAGAATTGGCAAGGCGTGTGCACTGTTTTACACAGAGCCTCAACTAAGAGTGGTCTCATGCACCCGCCTCTCCCTCTCTCTTTCTCTCTGTACACACCTATATGGTAGAAATGTATGCATAATGCGAAATGAAAGTTAAGGCATGCAGACTGTTTGGAAAAATGCCTCAAATATGCACGTTATGTTATTCATGCAAGAAATGTTGAAGCATTAAAAAGGACAGTTGCTCGAGGAGCATGCTCAAGACGTGTTTGATAAAAAGGCTTTAGAAACTTTTAAGAAAATGCAAATGATAGGAGTAAGGCCAAAAAACATGGCCTTTTACCTCATCCTCGCTTCCGCACTGGAGTGTAGTTTGGAAAAGGGTATGGGCATCCATAATAAAAATATATGCCAGAGCTTAAAAGATAAGGATGGTAGGTCTAATGGGAACATGTATAGCTTTATGCAACTTTCAATCCTTCAGATAATTTAACTTTAATAAACAAATATGCTTGCATAGCCACTATGATAGTTTTCAAATAGTACCCAAAACCAGTTTCTACTCATAACTCTATTTTCAATCTGAATAAGAAGTACCACCCAGTAAAAATGTACAAACCGGTTGCTGATACAGATTCAGAAATAAAATCAATAGTCCTTATTTTGTATGGTTTGATTACATTAAAAGCATTGCTCAGCTAAATAAATTTCAATGTAGACAAACCCAAAATCATACAAAATTCCAACAATCTCTACCAACGAGAAATGTTGTAGAATTCTGCTTGTATGGGTTGTCCAGATGGAATCAAATCCTTCTGCTTCATTTCATACTCTGTTTCCAAACATTGGTACCCTGCTTCTATGTCTAAGTGTGTGTTATTTTCTATCGCCTCACCCCTATAAGTTTTTTTTTATATCTAGAGTAACCATAGCCCATTAAACTGATGCTAGAAAAAAATATATATATAAAAACTATTCTTAGCAGGACCCAATAAAACTAAAATGCAGAAACTGTTTCATAATCCTTGATTCCAATAATGTAACTGAATCGTCCTTGTCTGCTCAAGAACATGCATTAATATATCGGTTCTTGGACAGTTATTTCAATTTAATAAAAGAAATGATCATATATCTATTTATTCTTATTATTATTTTATATTTGTCTATCTTTACAACTTCTTCCCTCGGTTATATAAAACACCTGAACCATCATTTATTTTCAAAGAAATTTTAGCTATTAATTACATTATTGAAAGGAATAATATTATCATATCAGTTACTTGAAAAAATACTACTTCCAAAGTTAAGTAAATGTTTTAAAAGGGGTGGTCGTGACACTAACCATCACCTTACCTACTCTTCATAACCATGAGAAGAAAAAATTCCCTTCTCTTAATACCCACCCTCGATGTAAGAGGATAGATTGGTGTTAGAATATATTCCTACTTAAGAATCATGAGAACCTTGATCCTCCCGTCCCTAATGCTCCTACCATTTGGGATAATTTATTTTAAAAACCATCATGGTCCTTCTCTTGATGCTTCCCCCACTTGTGATGAAGCTACTTAACAAACTTCAACCCTGAATGAACATATTACAAGCTCTCCTAATAGGGTAGATAATATGGAACAAAAGAATGAGACCTTACCAAAAAATAACAATCAAATAGAGTCTTCCCCTAATTTCCCCACTATCAATAAACACAAAACTCCAACCGTTGATCATTCCCCTACTTGCAATGTAGTCATTTTAGAAGAACTAATCAATGAATGTCAAGAACATTTGATTTGTAGTTCTTCTAAAACAAATTCTTCTAGGGAGAATATCATGGTGCTAGAAAAAGGCAACAATAATAATGTGTCTTCCTTAAATAAAAAGGTGAGTCTTGATTTCCCTTTATTAGAGATACATCAAACCAAGACCATTGAGGCTATGAATGTGAAAGTTTCCATTAGATCCCCCTCGATCAATGGACCTCATACATACCCAGTTGGACATCCTAACAACCCTCTAATTCTCTAACCACCTTCACACAAACAACAAACTCAAAATAAACCTAAACTTGTCCATTACCCTCCTAAGAATAATGTTTCACAACAACTTAGTCATAATACCATTGCCCATACGTATAAGACTCAAAATGATCGACAACCACTACAACCAACCTTGACACCTTTACCATTGCCTAATCCTATCCTACCTAATCTTTTATTGTCAGGTCGAAAGGAGTATGATCTTTCCAAGAAACTTAAGAATACTCCTACCAAGATTTCATTGTGGGACCTTATTCAAGCCTCCCCTCACTGTCATAACCTGATCCAAACAACCTTACAACAAGTTCTTGTCTCTTCTAATGCACAACCAAATGACATAGCAACCATCATTCAAGGAATAAAAAATGACATTGTTTTCCACCAAAGTGAACTCCCCCCTTTGGATTTGCAAAAAAAATAAAAATGACCCTTTCATGACCATAGTGTAATAAAAATAAAAAGAGATAAAGAGAACTCTTGTGGATATTGGTTTTTCCCTTAATGTGTGTAGTGTGAGCTTTCTGGATAGGCTTAGCATTGATCAATTGAAAATTCAACCTGATTCTTTATCTATTAAGGGATTTGAAAATGTCAAAAAGAAATCACTTAGGGTGATCATTTTCCCTCTTATAGTTGGAGTGGCCACATTGAATACACCAACCATGTTGTACCTCATTAAATTTCATGTAATCTTATCTTAGGCAGACTGTGGATTTATGAAATGAATACAGTGTCTCCCACTCTTCATCACAGAATGAAATACATCTACAACAACAAAGTATACACCCTTGACACTGATCCTAAGCCTTATAGTGTCTTACAACTTGAGAAAAATAAAGAAAATACCTTACACACATCAACATCAACTACACAAGTGGAACCCGTTGAACAAATAGACAATCAACAACATATAGAACAAGTTACAAATCTATTAGAAGATGCTTGGGGTTCTTTGGATTTGGAACATAAATTCATGGGTGAGTACAAAATCATCCACAATTATTGAAATAGGGAAAATGAAAAAGTAGATGACCCTTCGAAAGAATCCACCTCAACCACTTTAGACAATGAAACAAACTACACAACTACCTTTGACAATGCTTATCACCAACCACCACCTGATCCAAAGCAATGAAAAAGCTTTATGGAAAAGGTTGTGAACTTACGAAACAACTTGGCTACAGTTGAAAAGGATGTGGTGCTAATGAATAAGGTATCCATAACCCTAAAGACCCTATCACACAATAAACTGTTCATCGTCTTGTTATTGTCCTTTGATAGAGATTGTCAAACCTTCACTCAACATCAACACTCTCACACAACATTCTTCTAATTCAACTTTAACTATAAAGCATCCTGAGTTGATAAACACTGGTGGTCTTGCTTTTTCTCCTTTGCACCAAATCAAAAAAACAAATACATCTTCACTTAATGTCAATGTCATCTCACAAAAAACTAGTGATTTGAATTTGTTATATTTTACATCTTCCTATAAAGGAAAGAAAAAAGTCTCACAATCAAAAGATTCTTACGTAGGTATGACATCTTGTACATCTAAGCAAGAGATATCTTTATCACATAATAAAGAAACATCTTCTACCATTGATCAAGAGGGTATCTTGTCAAGAATCCTCCAAGATCACTTGATAACCCTTCCTCCCCAAAATTGAAAGAAATTATATTACAAGACATCATTATATGCATATAATAGAGTTCATGGTCATTCCACTAATGAGTGTAAGGATTTGATTCATAAAATCAAACATCTTGGGGAGTTTGGTATTCTCCCCTATGTGGGGACACCTAATTCCTCAAATTGATACCAATTTTCACTCTAGCATGCATCTTATCCATCCCTTCAACTCACCTTTGTCTTGCACTAAGTAGGGCCAAGAGGTTAGGTAGCCTTGTCCTCGTATATCACTTGTCGTTTCCTCTTTTTTCTAGTCGTTAACCTTTCATGAACATATAAGAGAAAGCTTGAGATGTGGACGACATGCCTTAAGATTGCTCACATGTGACATGCTACCTTTTTAATGACAATATATGACTTGGAATAGGGCTTTCCGAGTAAGCTCTCTTGTCTTCTTCTTCTACTTTAAAGAAATTTCTCACAGTACTGGTGTTCACAACCACTTTAAAGTGTGGGAATACATCAACACTTAAATTTTATTGTGTGATTTCTTTCTTCTTGCGATGTGTCCTCTTCTTGGTGGTGTCATTGGGCTTGATTCTCTCCAAGAGTGTGATACTTCTTTGACACATCCTCTCTTGGAGATGTTAAGCACAATGTCCCCTAAGATGAGACCTTGCACGAACTAAGAAAAATCCCTTTGAACATTCCTTACACTATCTTGCATTTACAATGTCTATGAGTGTCAAGCATATGAAGTTTTTCCTACCTCATAGAGATTGAAGATAATTTTCATGTGGCACCTTATTAATTTTATCTGGAGGTATAACTTTGGTATGGTTGAGCAAGAAGCCCATTCTGAGGCATGACTTTTTCCATAGCCACCTACATGTTTGTCAGTACATACCAGCCGAGTGATTGTTCCTCACCTTTTGGACCTTCTCACCCAATGGACAACCATGATTTTCGTCACCCCAGAGTGAGTATGCATTTCCTTTTTTTAGACAAACATCCTAGATCTAATCCATAACATTTTGGAAAAATGGTCAAAGCTTGATCCACCTTTTCAATTTCACTCTTCTCTTCATTCTAGTTCTTGTCATTGCATGATCATTTATCTTGTTTTTCTGCAAATCAATCACCTTGTGCATGTAATTTTTCGCTTATGACGGTTTCACTTAGGATCTTGGATCCTGGGGGCTTGCGAAACCTCCTTTTGTCTTTGTCATCCTTTTCTATCTACATTGGTATGATTGGACATCTCTTGAATGTCTACTTTAGTGTGAGTTTGAAGTAAGTTTATCCTTGTTGTTTGGTCTCAAAACAAACCCATTTTTCCTTTCAAGGAAAAATGTGGACCCCCTCTTCTCCTTTTCTTTTCCTTTCTTTTAGTTTTTTTTTCACTCATTTCAGCATTCTTTTGATGCTCAGTCAGTCGCTAATTGCCTCTTTCATTTTCACTTGGAATTTTTGTTGTTATATCCTTTTTGTTTCTTGGTTTTGGTGTTTTAGTATGCTATTAATGCTTAGTTTGTTACCAGAAACTAGAATCCCAGAGTCCTGTGTTTGAGCCAAAAGAAATTGTATCTTCATAAGATTCTAGCTCCACCCGATATTGCATTGATCAAAATTTTAATCCTAGTAATTTCCTTTCTTATCAAATTCCTGTATTTTATTGTTTCTTTCTAAAAGTTAGAAACCAAAGATTTTGCTTGAAAATTGTGTTAAATTTATCTTTTAGACTTTGTTTCTGGTGTTTCCTTTTGTTCTAGTTTTCTTTTTCTCAAAAGGTATTTCCTAGATCCCAGTGTTGTTTTCTCCTTTCAGAAACAATATCAAAAAACTTTAATCTTGGTGATCAGTAATCAATTACATATCTTTAATAACGTATACCTTGCAAAGAACCAACGTGGCATTTGATTGCCACGTATAATCACCACACCTTCTTTCTTCTCAAATAATGAGCTAGCACATAAATCTAGTTGTTCATGAATTGGACCATAATCCATAATGATTGCACCTTTATTCTAGGAATTAATGTGAAATAACTGGTAATTAATGAAGGCGGCGAACTACCTATGTACTTGGAATCATCTCAAGAATGCAATTGCTTTTTCAAAACTCCACTTCATGTCATATTGAAAACTTGCTAAGGACATTGAATTAATGAAATGACATTGGTGTGCAAAGAGAGGTAAAATTTTGAGAAACTAAAACGCAACTACCAAGGGTTTTGAAGCTGCATTATGAAGAATCACCATTAATAACCAGAACTAGGTATGTTCCGAATAACTGATACTTTGTTAAGAGTTTCTTAGAATAAAAATCTTGATAATGGTATTTCCCATTCTGAAATTGAAATGTTAATTATTCTTTGAATTGTTGAATTTAATAAAAAATGAATTGAAAATTATATGAAACGTAAGTTTTCATTGAATCTAACCCTAACTCGCACACAAGATACATATTCTAAAAAATTGTAGAGCACATTATATACAAAATGAGTACTTCTGACACAAGGGAAGAAGATGAATTCAAGTATTGTAATTCACAAGTAGTACCCATCAATGTAGTGGTTACATATACCCACATGGGATGGTCTTCTGACATGGAAATTCTATCACAGCTATTACAAGAGAATGCTTCCCAATGTATCAAGAGTGTTGTCACAAATGGATTACTTCTTGTAGGAGGGTTTCCACTAGCAATGGAAGCTCCTGAATTAGTTATGCAATGTATACATCATTATAACCAAGCTAAGATGTTTTTAAAGGAAGAAGCGAGAGTTTATGTAGACATGTCTTAGAAAGGAATCATATACACATTTGGTCTCCCCATTTACACACAGATGTTCAATTTTGACCTGAAGACCAAGACCAAGACCTATTAGAGTGCTGAAGATCATAATAGAGAAATTATGAGCACCCAAAGGTGCCAATAGCCAATTACACAACAAACCAAGGTAATTCAGAGGTCTATGTCTAAACAAGAAATTCCAGACATTATAAATTTTCTAAGCAAAGTAGCTGGTTTAAGTGATGCAAGAAAATTTGAACCCTGGACATTTGTGATAATATCTCGAATCATGGAGGGTCTTGTGGAGTTGCATTGGGGTAAATTAATAAGCGACAACATGAACATATTACTACATTCCCCAAAACTAGATGCTTCTACATGTCATCATATGTCATTTACTCCTGTGCTATAAGAGCCAGTAAACAAGGGTTGAAATAGATTGGTACCTTGGGCACAAAAGTCATCAATAGTTTGATATATGAAAATCTACCCTAGATCGCCATCCACGGGTATAAATATGATTATAGAAAAGGGAATGATTTGTTCTCTATTAAATTGGTGAGAACTATGGAAGGTGATAAAGCTAAGAGATTATCTCTGGAAGCACAAAGTGCCATTTGGCCTATGGGAGGCCAGTACATATAGTTCTGAACTTACTCCTACATTAGAGTGGAGGGATTTGATAGACACCCATTCATGTTTCCCAGGTATCGTACATATCAATTTTTTTTATTGGAATTAGTTAGACATTTAAAACCATCTCAAGCTCTTTATAGCCATGCTCGTAAAAATGATTCTTTAAAATTTCCCATTACAATAGGAAATTATAAGTGCAGTGCAATTAGAGTGACTGATTTGTGTGAAGAAGAATTGAGGACCTACCATTTTGAAGAATTTCATCTTCAAAGAGTTTGCTATGATATTGAAGGAAATATTGCTAAAAATATAGCTAGTTTTCATGCTCATGTGCCTCATTTAGAAGACTATTGGCTTAACTAGGAAGACAAGCACGTGGTAAGAAGAAAGTATGAAAGAATGACTTTAAGATTTTATCAAATGCTCAAGCTTTATGAAAACCTAGACCAATTAGAAGAAGATGATGGTCAGGTGTTGAACCAAATTTATAATGATGAACCCATTCCAAACCCAGTTGTTGATGATAAAGATATGACATCAATTGATGACTTCACTAGACTAGTTTTAAGGTATAATCAATACTAGATTAATGATTTTTTCAAAGGTTTGAGAGAAAGAGGAATTGAAGCTATCTTCTCAGAAGATATAAGAAGGAAAAAAAGAGATCAAACTGCTTTTGAAAGTGGAGAGCCTACCAAGAAGAAAAGAAAGACTAGTAAGGCTACTCTAGGTGTTAGGATTGAAGAAAGAACCCCTGAAACTAAAAGACAATAAGTTCCCATAAAACCATATAACAAACAAAAAGATGTAGATACAGGTAAGCATAAAAAAGAGAGAAAAACCTAAAGGTGCATCTTCCTCCATGACTAAACCTAGAATAAGAGTAATTATTGATGAAGGAACATGAGCAACATAAAATGTTGGTGCACAAGCTAGGTCTACAACTCAAAGGGTTGCAACATTATTTACCTCTCACCTTTCTGTTAATATGGCTAGTATGAAACAAGCACTAGGGGGGACTCCTATAGCTCTAGAGGAAGTTTCTGAAGAAGATGAAACAAGAATTAAAGAATAGATGGACAAATGGGATGCTATGTGGGAGAAAATGAAAGAAAATAATTATAAGAAAAACCCATGGTACACTCATTGATTGAAGAAATTTAGGATACAAGCTCTAACCCCATAAATGTTGAAGAAGAGTTTTTTCAAGGAAAACTCTCCTTAGAGGCATGAAACCCTAGCGTACTTGAAATGGAAGTAGGGGAGACTGCAGAGAAAAATCTTATTGATGAAAGAATTGTTGAAGATAATATTGATTCCCAGCCTTCATTTGGGAATGTGAAAAATGTTAATGAACACTCATAGGTATTCGAAGAATCAGAGAAAGGAAATGCTAAAACTGAAATTTAAATTGAAATTCTAGAAGAAGAAGCTACAAAGTTTATAGGAGATGGAATTGAAAATTTAGAGAATATTGGTGTAGTAGTGAATGAAGAAGATAATGTTCAGAGAGATGAAATGGAAGATTTCGATAGACAAGAAAATACAAGTATCCAAATAGAGGAGGTAGTGTCAAAGCCTATCAATCCTAAGTCTATGCCAGATTTTACTAAGGAAACTCCCATTTTAGAAAATGTGGCAAACCAAAGAGAAGAAGTTCCTGAAACTAGTGGTAAACAAGGAAATGTTACAAAGGTTTAGCAAGATGATGATACACCAGATTCGTTAATCAAGGAATTAGCTTCTCCAATGGAAGTGGAAGTACTACCTTTGAATCTTAATAATTTTATACAAGAAGTAAGTCTCCTAAACCTAGGCACAGAGAAAAGACAAAGCATGTCATACAGAGGAATATAGATGGAAATATAACTATTCAGGTAGCCACTCCAACAACTGACAAGGACAAACATGAGATAATAACTAAGTAGTATAAGATCACAAGTATCAATCTTGGACACTCATATTGGCAGCAAGAATAAGAGGAAATAATAGTAAACTTAAATGCTACTGTTGCTAGAGTACAAAATATAAACAGAAGAAAAGAGAATTGAAAGAACGGGTTGCTACCTTCAAACACTTTATTAAGTCATTGACTTTATTTGGTCGAGAACAAGCTGAGCTGCCCCAACATCTAGTGCTGATGTCACAGGAACAAGTGGATGTAATTGTTGCAGTTTGTCTTAAAATGAATATGTTTGAAGAATGGATTGAATACTAGGTAAAGCAAAGAGAATAATTTATTACAGATGTAATAATAAAGTACAAGGAAGCATGCCATTGTTCAGAGAAATTAAAAATATTTGAAGATGAATATAGATTTTTCTAGGAGCAGGTCATTGATGGAAGGTGAAACATTGAAATTCTCATGCAGAAAGACATCCAAGAGTTAATAAAAAATAATTTAATATCAGGACATGAAATTTCATTGCGAGGAAACTGGAAGAAATAGCTAAAATGTGAAGGTGACATGTTAGTACAATGCATTGAAGGATTTGAAAGAGTCACTATAGAGTGTAGAGGATTGATCAGTGAAAATCAAGAATTTATTGGAATATTGAAATGCCAAGGTTTTGATGCCAAAACATTAGGACATGAGGGAAAGGAAGCTAAAGCTTTCAAATAATGGATAGAAAGGATAAATAGAGATCCTATTCATCTGCTAATGTAGGAGGTCATTGATGAAATAATACAGTGTAGAAATGTTATAGCCAAGTATGAAGTAGATAAAGCATAGAAAAATAATCTCAAACTTTGAGTATTTGAAGAATATATTAGGCTCAAGCTCACATGGAGAGAAATATGAAGGATTTCAAAAGAGTGCATGCATCAAATATTAAGAGCTCTCTAAGAGTATCAACTGGAGAAAGAAGGAAGAGTCTATGAACCTGAGTCCTAAGAAAAAGGGAAAGAACCAAATATCGAATATTAGAAATATGATGAAGTTTACTTTAGTTTCAATTTTAAATTTGCAGGTTGATCATGGTCTCGGTAGATGTTCCTCATTCCGGTATTTTGGAAAAAGTTGGTAATTTTGAGTGACAAAATGTTTGTGTTGAAGTATGAAGAAAAGTGTTGCTATGGATGAAGTCAAAGCCTATTCTAGAATGTTCTTGATGATAGTTGGTAGATGCCACGTGCCACATTTTAATTTTTTGTTTTTTTTTTTCTCTAAAGACTTTTTTTAAGTTGAACTTCTAGGGCCTTGCTTCTATAAGAGGCCACCTCCTCCCACATTTTTATTTTAAGTTCAAAATTTTTGGATGTCGAAGGAGCATAGAATTTTTAAGTTTTGTTCTTTTTTCCTATTTTATAAACCATTCCATCGTAAAAATTTGTATGCACGTAGAAATTAATTAATATCAGAGCTTTATGGATAGCTACCTATCTTAGTATCTTAGTATCAGAGCTTTATGGATAGCTACCTATCTTAGTATCTTTGTATGTTCGGTCAAACAAGATTGTATGTTATGCCATTTAAGGGTGCATACAAAACCTACTCGGTGTCCATAAAAGAAACCCTCTCTTTAAAATATTGCACCATTTTATACGTAGTTGTGAAGAAATATGGTGAAATATAAGGCATTTTTCTCTTTTTTCATTAATTCTTTGGGGCATCCATGGAGAATAATTGGGAGAAACTTTTATTTTTCAGTATTTTTTATACTTTGTTTTAGAATAGATGTTTAATATTTTGAAAATGTTCTAAAAAAAAGAAAGAATATAAATGAATGGAAATAATTTTGTTGAAAATATTTTATTTTTCATAAAATTGTTGAATGCTTAATGCTAAATCTATTTAAGTGATATCAAAGAATTTGTGATGTTCATGAAATATTATGTTGAATCTTTTGATTTCATGATGTTATGCAATGGATGAGGAAATTTTTTATGTGAAATGTTTACAATTCTTAGCAAAGTTGGAAATAACTGCAGTCCCTTGAGATTAATAACAAATGTCACATCATTACCCGAGAGTGACCCTAGTACAACCATGAATTGGTTATTAGAGACTTGGGATTGAACGAAAGCCAATATTTGTCTTGTGAATGTAGAATCTACCTTTAGCTTGTCTTTGTTCCATATCTTTCAAGAAGGATAGGCTCTTCATGGTCTTGTCTGTGGAGATTTTATTTGACCTGTTTACTGTGAGTAAAATTGTCATCAACAGGAACTAGTGCTAGAAGGAGGGCCTATTGTTGTTATTTTTAATTTCGTTAGGTTTTAAAATAGATTTCCATAGAATTACTAGATCTCGGTCTAGTGATCCTCAGCTGACCTTAGTCGATCTTAGTGGTCGATCATCATCTAGACCTCAAAAGTCCAGAAGTTTAAGTGCAAGTCCAAAGATTCCAACTATTATTGCTTGATCACCTCCTATAGTGATGGTATTCTTTAATGTGGAGTCACCGATCCAATTTGTCGTGTATAACGATTTACCTAAAAATATTAATAAGTTGTGTCCTAAGTATTATTTTCACAAAGATGCTAAAGAGCATATCAACATATTCAAAGATACATGCTTTCGAGCAAGAATTCAACATGAAGATGTCATATGTCATTTTTTCCCATATACTCTGAGTGATGAAGTTTACAAGTGGTATATCTATCTGCCCCACAATTCTATTAGATCATGGCAAGACATGGAAACTCAATTCTTAGCTAGCTTTAGAACACTAACTGACCCTTCTTTGTTATATCATCAATTCACTCAAATCAAGAGGTTTGAAGGTGAACCTATAACCACTTTCAATGATAGATTTAAAAAGGCCTATTCTAGGTTACAAGCACCTTATGTAGTGGATAATTTATCTGCTATTGTAGTTTATTATACATCAGTAGATCCTTTAATTGTTATGTTTGTGAAGTGAAGAGAAAATCCTCCCACTAATTTACAAAAAGCCTATGCCGAAGCCATAAGTGTAAATTTAGAAATGAAATATCTTGGAAATGGATTGTTTGCAAATGGCAGAAACAGATCAAATATTTACCCTACCCTGCATGTAAATGGAGTCCCTGTAGGTCATCCTATGGCTCCTAATGCTTATCCTACAGTGGTCCAGAATGGAACATTTCCTCAAAATACTTTCTTTCAACCAAGAAATAGTCAAGCTTTAGTCCCTCACCCTGGTCCAACTATTCTAGAGTTGCATCCTATTGGAAATTATTTTTTCTCACAAACTCAAGAAAATCAAAATGTCAAAATTTTTGAGGAAAAGGAAGATATGAAAGAAATTACAACTCAACTCAAAATATTAACCACAGAGGTTACAAAATTATGAAATAAAAATTTGAAAAATCAAGTGTATAATGCTCCTAGGCCACCTAGACCTTGGAATACATGCCCTAATAACGAGGGAGTATCCACACCTTTAGATAATCTTGATTCAACTGATGAAAAGTATACATCAAAAGTAAACTTAGCTGACCTTGCAATGAACAATTGGTGTAGAATTCATAATACAAATGCTCATGTTGAAGTGGATTGTTCACAATTCAAAATCACTTTAGACATTTTCCTTACTGCTACTCATTATAATGAGAATTGTGATTCTCATCCTCCCAAAGGAAATGAATTAGTTCTAGTAGGATATGACTCTGCTTTAGTCCTAGAAAGTTATGAACACTTCAAATTACCTACTGTTATCACAAGTCATGCTCATGAATATGAAGGTGATAATTCGAGTATGACTTTGGAAACATATACTTTCCCTTATCAAGATGAAAATGAGCCTCAAGAAATTGATGAAATACATGCTTTCCAATAGTATCAGAAGGGACATAATTACAACATGAGGAACAATGTTAATAGTGAAGGTAAATTCAATGGGCCTTTAGCAACATCCATCCCGCCTAATAATGTGAGTACTCCACCTGATGACAAATCAACTAATAATCCCCGGTTACCCAAGGTGACCTCTTACTACAATTCATCAAATATTGCAAAGGGTGAAAAGATAGACTCCACCGACAAAAATAATTTGACTAACTATTTAGCAGAGGAAATTAAGATAAATATTAGCCTTTCTCTATCAGAATTGCTTAAGACACCTATGATCAAGAAATTTTTCTTAAGCACTTTAGAATATTTTCCTACATAAAGAAAATTTAAATACCTTCAAGTGAAAGATAGTTGGGTCAAAACAAAAGATAAGAACATTATTCCCATAGTGAATGCACAAGTAGCCTTTTACAAAGGAAAATTAGAGTCCCCACCATTTTTACTCACTTTGAGAATATTCAGTTAGAATCTTCATAACTATTTAGTAGACTTTGGAGCATCTACTAACGTGATGTCGCTATCCATATGTCAAACATTATGGTTAACCCCTGCAAATTATTTAAAGAAAGTCACTCAACTTGACAAGATAGAGGTAAACGTAGTAGGAGAGTTGACAAATATTCACATGCAATTGGCTTCTAATGCCATAATCTAATATTATATTGACATTCAAGTTGTGGAGATACCTGATACTTATGGTATGATTCTAAGTAGAGATTGGTCCAAAACATTGAATGGATACATGGCCACTGATTTCTCACATATGTGGTTATCGTGGAAAGGAGTTCCTAATAAAATTTGGATTGAAAGAGAACCATGCATGAAGTACATGGTCACAGATTATAATTAGAAAAATGAAGTTCTATATGCCGATGTAGAGCCTGGAGTTTACAAAATACGAAGTTTAGGAGTTAAAATTGAGGAAGTTTTTACTTGCAATGCTAATAAATCTCATGAACTAATTCCTAGAATAAAGTTTTTAATTGAATTAGACTACAATTCTTCTAAAGAAGAGAATAGTCCTTATGATAAGTTTTAGAAGAATATTATCGCAAAAGCTCATGAAATCAGTAAAAGTAAAATTTCACTGAAAGGTTTGTTTGTTACAGGATTGGTATAGGTTGCATAATGCTACACATTTAGAAAATAGTTGTACATATGATGTGTCTAGAGATAATTTGCAGGATTCAAAATTGATACTATCTAGAACATGATAACACTGAAAGAACTAACCCAGAAACATATAGAAACAAAGATCAAAACATACAAATCGAAAAGATTTAAACAATGATATTGAATGATGGTAAAATATTGGCTACACATGATCAAGCTTGGATTCTCAAATTTGACAGATCAAAATAAAAACAAGGATTTGGAATTGGAATTGAACTTATCAATTTGCAAGGTAAGAATTTTCTTGTTGCATATCGATTGCAATTTCAATGTACTAATAATGTGGCAGAATATGAAGCTCTTATACATGGTTTGATCCTGGAAATCAAGAAGAAAGCTAGAATCCTTAAAGTGTTTTGGTGATTTAGAATTGGTGATTAAACAAGTCTGAAGGAAATATGTTTGCCACTACAAAAGATTATCTAATTATTGACACAAATTATGGGATTTAATTAAATATTTCAATGGATTAAATATTACTCATATCCCTAGAAGATTCCATCAGAGAGCCGATGCTCTAGCTACTGCTGCTAGTACTCTAGAACCTTTAGAGACTTCAGATATGAAAAGATTCATAGTTGAATTGGTACAATCACCTTTGGTTCTGGATAATGTCACTAACCTGGAAGTATTTGAAGATGATCGACACATATTGGAATTCATTAATAATTCTAGTATTTTTGAAGGACAAATAATTGAAGAGATAGATAATCCTGATGGCAAAATTTGAGATGAAGAAATGAATCAAGCTAGAGATAATAATATTTTGAAAGGAATAATTGAGTTAGAACGATTGTTCGACATTGACCAGATAGTTAGACAAAAATATTTTCCTCAAAGTGATGGAGGACTATCTAAGCTATACAATTTTCATACTAAAGAAGATCCTAAGAATGTACTCATAGGGAAGGTTTGTACTAAAGAAGAAAAGAGAAATATTGCTCAAGCACTTAAATATTACTGGAAAGTCATAGCATGGACATATGACAATTTGAAGACGTATGAAACTTCCATAATTACACATACTATATCATTGAATCTTGAAGTGAAACATTTCCAACAAAACCAACATCCAGTAAATGCACTCTTAGAGCCTTTAATTCAAAAGGAAGTTCAAAATTTGTTGTCAGCCAAAATAATTTTTACAATCATACATTCCACTTGGGTGGAAAATTTAGTCCCTATAAGGAAGAAGAATGGATATATATGATTGTGTGTATATTTTCAGAATCTCAACAAAGCATCTAAAAAAGATAATTATCCACTACCCTCACTGGAAGAATTGTTATAGATAGTTAATGATTTGGAAATGATGTCCTTTTTGGATGGATTTTCTAGATATAACCAAATAATGGTAATGAGGGAAGATTAGATGAAAACAACTTTCACCATGAAGTGGGGAACTTTCACTTACAAAATAATTCCATTTGGATTGATAAATGTTGGAGCTACATTCTAGAGAGCCATGGACTATGATTTTCAAGAATTGATAGGAAAATGCATCATCATTTACATGGATGACCTTACAGTATTTTATAAAGATAGAAGAGATCATGTTCGAGAGCTTAGAGAAATACTACAAAAGTGTGAAACTTATGGAGTTTCATTAAATCATAAGAAGTGTATTTTTGAGGTGATTGAAGGAAAGTTACTTGGACATATCATTTCTAAACATAGTATTTCAATCAATCTAGATAGAGTGAATTCTCTACTCAAGTTACAACCCTTGGGAAGTAGAAAATAATTGAATTCATATTTTGGTAAGATTAATTTTGTTCAAAAATTTATTATAGGATTCGCTGAAATATTAAGGTCACTCAATGATATGTTAAAGAAAGATTCCAAGATAGAGTGGAAAAATGAAGCTATATCTTCCTTCAAGACTATAAAGACTGCAATCACAAAACCATCGATATTGGTAAGTCTAGATTATGTTAAGCCTTTTTATATTTACTCATTTGCTTCCGGTCACACTTGTGCGTCAAGATTATGTTAAGCCTTTTTATATTTACTCATTTGCTTCCGGTCACACTTGTGCATCAACATTAACACATAAAGGCAAAAATAAAGAAGAAAAACCAATTACTTTTATGAGTGCTCCATTCAAGGAAGAAAAATTGAGATACATAGACATTGAGAAACAAGCCTTTGCTTTGGTCAAAGCTGTATGCAAGTTCAGACATTACATCCTTAGAAGTATAGTTAAAGCCATTGTCCTAGATTTGACTATTAAAATGTTGTTGACACAAATTGAGCTCAGACAAAAGAGAGATAAATGGGTCATTGTTTTACAAGAATATGATTTAGATATCATACCCATGAAGTTGGTCAGAGGACAAGCTTTGGTCAAATCCAATGCAGAAATAGATCCACAAATATCAAGCCAACATTGGATGAAAAAGATCAAGAAGATTGGCATTAAGATATTTGGCATTATTTGGTTAGTCATACTTGCCCTGGTCATATGGAAATGAATCAAAGGAGAGCCCTCAAGATAAAATCATAGAGTTATATGATCAAGGAAGGAGCTCTATTCAAAAGAAATCATGAAGGAATCTATTTAAGATGTTTAAATAGAACAAAAGTTGATAAAGTGTTGCAGGAACTACATGATAAATTTGGAATAGCTCATGGAGCACCTCTAGCTACTACACACCTCATTTTAAGAGCAGGTTACTACTAGCCCATGATTTTGAAAGATACTTATGAACATGTCAAACATTGTTATATATGTCAAACAACATCAAATAAAGGAAGATTCAATGCTCAACCGCTACAACCGGTGATGGAGATGGGTCCCTTTCCATAATGGGGATTAGACTTTATTGGAACTATCAATCCTCCATCTTTCGTTGGCCATAGATTTATATTTAATACTATAGATTATTGCACTAGATGGACAAAGGCATGCCCTAGCAAGCAATGAACTATAGATGTGGTCATCAAGTTCTTATAAGAAAACATTATGACCAGGTTTGGAATGCCGTATGCATTGGTATGTGATAATGGCCCTACTTTTGCTTCATTGAAAATTTCTAATTGGGCATTTGAATATGGCATAACATTGAAATTTTCATCTAATTATTATCTACAAGGAAATAGATTAGCTAAATCATCAAAAAAAAATTGTTGGATATAATTAGAAAATTGATTGAAAAGAACCCTAGGGAATGTCATTCTTTGTTAAAATTCTCCCTTTGAGTATATCTTACTAGAATGAAAGTTGCATTAGGGAATTCTCCTTATTATTTAGTCTATTGGGTAGATCCTATCCTACCAATAAACTTAAAAATTCCTACCTGGTAGTTTGCACAAGAATATATTGGATTAGATGATCAAACAAAAGCTAGATTGTTGCAATTGATGCATTTAGATGAAAAAGGTACTCAATGTATACATCATTTTGCTAAACATAAATCTATAGTGAAAAGATGGTTTGATAAAAGAGCTAGATTAAATACCTTTAGAATATTCGATTTGGTCCTATATTGGAACAAATCTCATGAACATAAAGGTGAACATGGTAAGTTTGACAAATTGTGGACAAGCCCATACCAAATTTTTGAAATCTTGGGTGATAGTACTTATAGATTAAAGTCTTTGACTGGTGAAGATATCCCATTTCATGTGAATGGAAAATTCTTAAAACATTATTTCTAGTCATAACTAAATTGTTCTATAAATAGTTTTGTAAATAGCCCTATAAATAGTTTTGTAAATATTTTTGTAAATAGTTTTTTGTAAATAGTTTTGTACATAGTTTTTTTTAGTTCATTTTGTTTGTTTTTATCCATTTTTTTGGGTGTCGTGTCATTTGATTTTACATTAATTGGAAACCTTTGAAGGTACAAGTCAATAGAATGTCAACTCTGGAACTTTAATTTATATTCTAATTGAAAATAGTTTTCCATTTATAAATTGTTCGAGAATTATTCAAAAAAAATTATACCCTGATTAGCATGAATCATTCAATTGATGTTGAGCTAAAAATGAATACATTTAAAATCATAATACTAAAATTTGGGATAGCAGTTGTTTGCATTAATTGAAAAATCAAAAGACTACCTTTTCTACCACTGTAATTCTCAACTTGATAGTGGGCTTAAATGCTTGCAAGTTAATTTAAAAGATCTATTATTACAATATCAAAAGTGAAAAAATGAGCTATCATTTCCATATATAAAAAAAAGAAGGATGTCAACTCATTAGGCCATCCAAATAACCTTGTCGGGGCTATGGACGCTTAAGTAGAAGCAAGGCTCTATCCCTAGTTGTCTTAAAAGGAATTGTCATATTATGTAGGTTAATGCAAAAATTGCTATTTCTAAGTTTACTATAGTATAAATAATCAATTGTACACACGTGAGATCGGTAATACTTGATTTTACATGCTAACCAAAGTAAAATTTGAATATGGAATAAGGATCCCATGATTTATAATTAGAATACTAAATAAGGTTGGAATATTGATGTTAGATCTGGAATTGAATTTCTATTGTTTTGTTTAGTTTTTTTGGTTGCTAGCTATTGTGTGCTCTCACAACACACCCCATTTTTCCCTTCAGAAAAATATGGACCCCCTCTTATCCTTTTCTTTTCCTTGCTTTTTGTCTTGCTTTTGCTCATTTCGGTGTTGTTTTGATGCTCGGTTGGTTGCTAATTGCCTCTTTCATTTTCACTTGGCCGTTTTGTTGTTATATCCTTTTGTTTCCTAGTTTTAGTGTTTTGGTATGCCCTTAATGTTTAGTCCAGTGTTACTGAAAACCAAAATCCTAGAGTCCTGCATTTGAGCCAAAAGAAATTATATCTTCATAAGATTCTAGCTCCACCCAGTATTGCATTGATCAAAATTTTAATCCCAATAATTTCCTTTCTTATCGAAGTCCAATATTTTATTATTTCTTTCTAAAAGTTAGAAATTGGAGAGTCTGCTTTGAAATTGTGTTAAATTTATCTTTTAGATTCTTTTTTGGTCTTTCCTTTCATTCTGGTTATCTTTTTCTCAAAAGGTATTTCCTAGATCCCAGTGTTGTTTACTCCTTTTAGAAACAATATTGAGAAACTTTAATCTTGGTGATCAATAATCGATTACATATCTTTATTAATGTATACCTCACAAAGAACTAGTGTGAAATTTGATTGCCACATATAATCACCACATCATCTTTCTTCTCAAATAATGAGCTAGTGCATAAATCTAGGAATTCATGATTTGGACCATAATATGTAATGATTGCACCCTTATTCTAGGAATTAATGTGAAATAACATGTAATTAATTAAGGTGGAAAACTACCTTGTACTTGGCATCACCTCAAACGTTCAATTTCTTTTTCAACACTCCACTTTGCGTCATATTGCAAATTTGCTAAGGACATTGAATAATGAAATGACATTGGCATGCAAAGAGAGGAAATTTTTTGAGAAACTAAAATGCAGCTACCAAGGGTTTTGAAGTTGCATTATGAAGAATCACCATTAATAACCAAAACTAGGTATGTTCTAAATAAATGATACTTTTTTAAGAATTTCTTAGAATAAAAATCTTAATAATGGTATTTCCCATTCTGAAATTGAAATGTTAATTATTCTCTAAACTATTGAATTTAATTGAAAATGAATTGAAAATTCTATGAAACGTAAGTTTTGGTTGAATCTTACCCTAACTCGCACACAAGACACATATTTTGAAAATTCCAGAGCATATTATATATAAAATGAGTAATTTTGATGCAAGGGCAGAGGAACAATTCAAGTATTGCAATTCACAAGTAGTACCCATCAATGCAGTGGTTACAGATACCCACATGGGATGGTCTTCTGACATTGAAATTCACTCACGGCTATTACAAGAGAATGCTTCCCAATGTACCAAGAGTGTTGTGGCAAACAAATTACTTCTTGTAGGATGGTTTTTTCCAACAATGGAAGCTCCTTAATTTGTTATGCAATGTATAAATCATTATAAACCAACTAAAAGGTTTGTTGAGAAAGAAGGGAGAGTTTATACAAACATGTCTTAGAAAGAAATCATATACACATTTGGTGTCCCCATTTACACACAAATGTTCAATGTTGACCTGAAGACCAAGACCAAGACCTATTAGAGTGTTGAAGAGCATAATATAGAAATTATGAGCACCCAATGGTGCCAAAAACCAATTAAACAATAGACCAAGGTAATTAAGAGGTCTATGTTTAAACAAGAAATGCAAGACATTATAACTTTTCTAAGTAGAGTAGCAGGTTTAAGAGATGCAAGAAAATTTGAACCCTGGATGTTTGTGATCATATCTCACATGATGGAGGGTCCTATGGAGCTACATTGGGGAAAATTAGTAAGCGACATAATACATGAATAGATTAATACATTCCCCAAAACCAGATGCTTCTACATGTCATCATATGTCATTTACTCCTATGCTATGAGAGCTAGTAAACAAGGGTTGAAATAGATTGGTACCCTAGGCACAAAAGTTAGCAATAGCTTGATATATGCATATCTACCCCAAATCACCATCCACAGGTATAAATATGATTACAAAAAAGTGAATGATTTGTTCTCTATGAAATTGGTGAGAACAATGGAAGATGATAAAGCTAAGAGATTATCCCTGGAAGCATAAAGTACCATTTGGCCTATGGGATGCTTGTATATATAGTTCCCAACTTACTCCTACATTAGAACATGGAGGGATTTGATGGAAACCCATTCATGATGCCTAGGTATCCTAAAAATAAAATTGTTTTATTGGAATTAGTGAGACATTTAAAACTATCTTAGGCTTTTTATAGCCATGCTCATAAAAAGGCTTCTTTCAAATTTCCCATTACAATAGGAAATTATAAGTGCAGTGCAATTAGAGTGACTGATTTGTGTGAAGAAGAACTGAGGACCTACCATTTTGAAGAATTCCCTCTTCAAAGAGTGTATTATGATATTTAAAGAAATATTTCTAAAAATATACCTATTTTTCATGCTCATGTGCCTCATTTAGAAGATTATTGGCTTAACTGTGAAGACACGCACGTGGTAAGAAGAAGAAAGTATGAAAGAATGACTTTAAGATTTTCTTGGATGCTCAAGCTTTATGAAATATTGGACCAATTAGAAGAAGATGATGGTCAGGTGTTGAACCATATTTATAATGATGATAGGGTATATGATGAATCCATTCTAGACCCAGGTGTTGATTATGAAGATATGAATCAATTGATGACTTTACTAGACCAGTTTTAAGGTATACTCAACACTGGATTAATAATTTTTGCAAAGGTTTGAGAGAAATATGAATTGAACCTATCTTCTCAGAAGATAAAAGAAGGAAACAAAGAGATGAAACTAAATTTGAAAGTGGAGAGCCTACTGAGAAGAAAAGAAATACTAGTAAGGCTACTCTAGGTGTTGGGATTGAAGAAAGAACCCCTGAAACTACAAGACAAGAATTTCCCATAAAACCATCTGACAAACAAAAAGATGCAAATACAGGTAAGGATAAATCAAAATTAAAACCTAAAGGTGCATCTTCCTCCATGGCTAAACCCATAACAAGAGTAATTATTGATGAAGGAATAGGAGCAATAGAAAATGTTGGTGCACAAACTAGGTCTACATCTCAAAGGGTTACAACATAATTTACCTCTTCCCCTTATGTTAATATGGATAGTATGAAAAGAGCATTGAAAGGGACTCCTATAGATCTAGATGAAGTTTTTGAAGAAGATGAAATAATAATTAAAGAACAAATGGACAAATGGGGTGCTATGTGGGAGAAAGTGAAAAAAAAAAAGTCTAAAGACAAACCCATGGTACACTCGATGATTGAAGAAATTCAGGATATAATTTTTTATCCCATAAATGTTGAAGAAGAAGAGTTTATTCAAGGAACGCTCTCCTTAGAGGTAGGAAACCTTAGCATACTTAAATGGAAGTAGGGAAGACTACAGAGAAAAATCCTATTGATGAAAGAATTGTTGAATATACTCTTGATTCCCATCCTTCATTTGGGATGTGAAAAATGTTAATGAACACCCGTAGGTCTTCGAAGAATCAGATAAAGGCCATGCTGAAATTGAAATTGAAATTGAAATTGAAATTGAAATTCTAGAAGAAGAAGCTACATAGTTTATAGGAGATGGAATTGAAAATAGAGAAAATCTTGGTGTAGCAGTGAATGAAGAAGATAATGTTCAGAGAGATGAATTGGAAAATCTAGATAGATAGGAAAATATAAGTCTCCAAATAGAGGAGGCAGTGTCAAATCCTACCAATCTTGAGTCTATGCCAAATATTACTAAGGAAACTCCCATTTCAAAGAATGTACCAAACCGAAGAGAAGAAGTTCCTGAAACAAGTGGTAACCAAGGAAATGTTACAGAGGTACAACAAGATGATGATACACCTGACTAGTTAATCAGGGAATTAGCTTCTCCAATGGAAGTGGAAGTACTACCTTTGAATCTTAATAATTTTATACAAGAAATAAGTACTCCTAAACCTAGGTGCAGAGAAAAGACAAAGCATGCCATACAGAGGAATACATATGGAAATATAACTATTTAGATAGTCACTCCAACTAATGACAAGGATAGACATGAGATAATGCCTAAGGAGTATAAGATCATGAATATTAATCTTGGACACTCATCTTGGCAACAAGAATTAGAGGAAATAAAAGTAAACTTAAATGCTATTGTTGCCAAAGTATAGAAATACAAATAGAAGAAAATAAAATCGAAAGAATGGGTTGCTACCTTGGAACACTTTATTAAGTCACTGAATTTATTTGGTTGAGAAAAAGTTGAACTTCCCCAACATCCAGTGTTGATGTCACAAGAACAAGTGGATGCAATTGCTGCAGTTTGTCATAAAATGAATATGTTTGAAGAATGGATTCAGTACTAGGTAAAGTAAGGAGAAGAATTTATTATAGGTTCAATAGTAAAGTAAAAGGAAGCATGCCATCATTAAGAGGAATTGAAAATATTTGAAGATGAATGCAAATTTCACAAGGAGAAGGTCATTGATGAAAGGCGAAGCATTGAAATTATCATGTAGATAGACATCCAAGAGTTAATACAGACTAATGTAATATCAATACATGAAATTTCATTGCCAAGAAAGTGGAAAAAACAACTGAAATGGGAAGGTCACATGTTAATATAATTTATTGAAGGATTTGAAAGAGTCACCATCAAGTGTAGAGGATTGATCAGTGAAAATAAAAAAGTTATTGAAATATTGACACATCAAGGTTTTGATCCCCAAACATTAGGGAAAGGGAAAGGAAGCTAAAGCTTTCAAAGAATGGATAGAAAGGATAAATAGAGATCATGTTCAACTACTAATGGGGGAGGTCATTGACGAAATAATACAGTGCAAACATTTTATAGCCAAGTATGAAGAAGATAAAGCATAGAAAAATGATCTCATACTTCAAGTAATTGAAGAATACATTAGGCTCAAGCTCACATGGAGAGAAATACGAAGGATTTCAAAAGAGCGCATGCATCAAATATTAAGAGCTTTATGAAAATATCTGCTGAAGAAAGAAGGAAGAGTCCCAAAACCTGAGTCCTAAGAAAAAGGGAAGGAACTGGATACCGGGTACCAGAAATATGATGAAGTTTACTTTAGTTTCAATTTTAAATTTGTAGGTTGGTCCCAATCCTAGTAGATGTTCCTCATTCTGGTATTTTGGAAGGAAGCTGGTGGTTTTGAGTGACAAAATGTTTGTATTGAAGCATGAAGAAAAGTGTTGTTGTAGATGAAGTCAAAGCCTTGACTATTCTAGAATGTTCTTGATGATAGTTGGCAGATGCCATGTGCCACATTTTAATTTGTTGTTTATGGTTCTCTGAAGACTATTTTAAGTTGAAATTTTGGGGCCTTGTTTCTATAAAAGGCCACCTCCTCCCACATTTTCATTTAAGGTTTAGAATTTTTGGATGTTGGAGGAGCATAAACTTTTTAAGTTTTGTTCTTTTTTCCTATTTTCTGAATCATTCCAACATAAAACTTTGCATGCACGTAGACATTAATTGAGATCAGAGCTTTATGGATAGCTACCTATATCGATATCTTTTGTAGCTAGTTTTGTAAGTTCGACTGAACAAGACTCTATGCTGCTCTATTTACGGGTGCATATAGAACCTACTCGGTGTCCATAAAGGAAACCCTCTCTTTAAAAGCTTGCACCATTTTATACGTAGCTATGAAGCAATATGGTGAAATATAAAGTGGTTTTCTATATTTTGATTAATTATTTGGGGCATCCATGGAGAATAATCAGGAGAAACCTTTTATTTTTCAGTATTTTTATACTTTGTTTTAGAATAGATGTTTAATATTTTGAAAATGTTTCAAAAAAAAATAAATAATATAAATGAATGGAAAGAATTTTTTTGAGAATATTTTATTTTCCATAAAATTGTTGAATGCTTAATGCGAAATCTACTTAAGTGATAGCAAAGAATTTTTGATGTTCATGAAATATTATGTTAAATCTTTTGATTTCATGATGTTATTCAATGAATGAGGATAAATTTTATGTGAAATTTTGACAATTCTTAGCAAAGATGGAAATAATTGTAGTCCCTTGAGATTAACAACAAATGTCACATCATTAACTAAGAGAGACCCTAGTACAACCGTGACCTAGTTATTAGAGACTTGGGATTGAATGAAAGCCAATATTTGTCATGTGAATGTAGAATTTACCTTTAGGTTGTCTTTGTTCCATACCTTTCAAGAAGGATAGGCTCTTCACAATCTTGTCTGTGGAGATTTTATTCGACCTATTTACTACAAGTAAGACTATCATCAACAATCCTCTTCCTAAAGTGGGGGATAAATGTAACATAGAAAAAAGAATGCCTTTTCCTTGCTTGATTTGGGAATAATTCATGACAAGTTCAAGTTAATGAGGCCTTGATTTAGTGTTTTGAGGTGTTTTACACATTCACATTAGGTATTGGACCCTTGGAAATACATCTAACAATGTCTTGTAAAGGTGTTGTAAAGTGTTGTAAAAGACATTCACACTTCTCTAGACTTAATGAACCCATTTTACCCTAATTCAACATTATAAAATGTATTTAATTACATTTTAACATTTATCTAGAAGGATTGTAAACTAAATTTGACTTTAATCTAGTGTTGTAATGTCTCTTACACATTCACATTGGATATTGTGCCTTTCTAGGCTATGTGGACCTCATTTTAGTGTTGTAAAGTGTATTTAATCACACTTTAACATTGAATTTTGTGTCCTTGGTCTTATCCACCCTTTACATCATCATTAATAGGACCCTATGACCCTATATTGTGCATCTCAAGGCTTGATTTGATCAAATAACCTACTAAGTCATTATATGAACCTGATTTTCTTATCTCCCAACATTCTAGCTGTCAAAAGGAACCCTCTAGGACTAATTTTCCCATCTAGGTGAATGAGTCTCTACTAGGTTGGACTGATTCATCGAAGGTGGAAAATTAGTCCCATTAGGGCTATTTTTGAGTTTTGAGCTGGAAAAACTAGAATTTAAGTTTATTATTCTTTCATTTTGTCCTTAAGGATCCAATTATTAGGAAAACTAGGTGAATTTCATATAAATACAAGCCTCTAAACCCTAAATCTCAACCAACACACACATCTTATCATTCATTCATCATTTTTCTTCCACTTCAAGCCAAGCAAGCTAGGGTTTTATCATTCCAAGTCATTAGGGTAGCTTCCTAAGACATGTTAAAGGATATATTTCTTCATGTTTTATTGTAGAAATTCAAGATCAAACATCATGGAAAGGTATTAACTCCATTATTCCATGCTTCATTACACCATTTCACCATTTTGGTTTAATTACCTAAAAAGGGGTTTAACCAAGTCAAACCCCCATGCCCTAACAATCAACAAGTTTCTCCTCTTTATATATGATTTAAAAGTCTTGTAGGAAGATTTGGAAAAGAATAAGGGTGGAAAAGTCTTGATCAATTTTTCAAAGCTATTCAAGGTGATCAAAGCCATAAAAGAAGTATGGAGAACACTTACAGGTTAGATTCTGTAGTTTCAGAGCTAACAACCTATCAAGAACATAAAGGTAGACTGAAGGCTACAGTTTCCAAGCTTGAGTTTTCTGAAATTCAAAGGTGGACTAATTCTCCATTAGTTGTGAATTAGTCCCATTGCTAAGCTTGAAAAATGGTTTTTATAGATCTGAATACCCAGTATCCAGAAACCTATTTCAGTAGACTTTGTCAAAAATAAGACTAATTCACTTAGAATGGCGAATTAGTCCCAATGGGATTTTTCAATGTATTCTACAACATTCCAAACCTCCATCCCATCACTTTCCAACCTCTAGGTGCACTCTGTTCAGTTTCATTAAGTCCTATTATAGTTTTCTTTCATTTCTAGTTCATTTCTGCATATTACAATGTGTTTTCCAACAAATTGCATTTCTCAAGTTTTTCATTTAAAATCAATTGTATTTATCAATTCTTTTCATTTAGACCATCTCATCTAGGAACATTCATTCATATTTCTATTATACTTGCATTAGTTTGAGTGAACCATGGTCCATATTTTGGGTTTTATCTCTCTCCTTTAGGTGAAAACCCCTAAGAGTGCAAGAGAGAATTAGCACAACAATAATCTATGGTTCACTTGCTGAAATATCTGAATGGTGAGAGTTGTTTTCTTCATGGTATCCTTGTTGTAATTAGTAACAACCTTGAGGCACTATATCATTTTTCTTGGTTCTTGTGAATAGCATCAATCTCCATTTGCAAATTATTTTTATCCTCTTTCATGTGAATGATAACTCTTAGCTCTTCTAGTTCCTTATCCTAATTGGACTAGCAATAAAACAACTTAGATAGGGAGGCTATCATATCCCAATGGACATTTTCCTCCACCTCCCTGGCCATAAGACCCATTGTTGCAACACCTTACTCTACAAAATCTAAATTCTCTCTTTGATAGTAACAAGTTGACCCAAGAGCCACTTGACGATATCACTCTGGACATTCACTGTCTCCAAAATTTCATTGATTTTATTGTGAAGGGGGTCATCAGAGGTGCGATTGTCAAAACCCACCCTGGGTCCCCAAAAAGTGATGCAAAAATTAGGCAAATTTTGAAGGCCAGGGTTAATGACAGTGGAGTGTTGGGGACATCAAAAATCTCTACATGAATAGGGGAGTGTATGGGGGAATTGGTAGGGGTGGGATTCCATGAATTCTTTGAATTATACAAATTATCTAATTAAGAAATAGGAATAGTTGTAGGCTTCGATAGAGGAACACATTTAATGGGGTCGGGAGGGGTTTCCTCAATAGCAGGGGTTTTACCACGAGTAGAGGTAAGAAAATAAGTAGTGGATGGGGTTTCGTCTAGGGTAATGGAGGGACTAAGGTAACTTTTAAAGGGGTTTGGTGTGGTCATGATTGACCAAGGTGTTATTTTTAACAATAGAAGGGAAGGGTAATAAAGCAACTTGGTAATGAAAAAGATGAAAGATAATACCCTACTGGATGGGTAAATTCTTGCTTGTACCTTGGAAATTTTTGATGGATTGTTCAAGAGAGGACAAAATAAAAAAGGAAAAGTCCATCTTTAAATTATAAAAGAGATGGTTAAGTATTATAAATGAATAAGCACAAAAGTGATGGAATTGACCCTTGAGCATTACATACCTCATTAGGATTTCACAACCTTACTCCAAATGTTGGGGAGGTTAGCCTGATTGAAGCCATTGTAGAGCATGTTTACCTTTTCACCCTCTTTCAAAAAGTGTCCATTCCTTTTTGATAATGGTCCTTAGGCTTACAGGGAATTCAAACACCCTCCAACAAAAGCCTCGTCACCTCAACAATAAGCTCAGTAGTCACTGGGAAGCAGTACCCAAAAATAGTGACAGTTCCTTTCACCCAGGAAGTGGAAAACTCCATAGAAAGCTTGGGGTCATGCTCTTGCATGCATTCAAAATACAAGGAAAGATTTCCTCGTTGAATAATGGGCCAACCTTCTATGTCCTGTTTCCAGATCAAAAAAATAGTAGGTTCTTCTTGAACCTGTTCCCCCCCATTGCAAAATTCACAAACTCCAAAGCAATGAAACCTAGTCTGTAGAGATGACAAGATGAATACTAGAGCCACAAGTAAATATTTTTATGAAAATAATGCTTAAAGGTATTAATTTTCCATAGTGTGAAAATTATGGAAAATATCAAAGAGAGCTGACAACGAATCTAGCTCGATCTCAATTTGATAGTACTTTGACATCATGATGAGCTAATTTGTACATATGCCCAGGGATATGAAAAATATTATCCCATGTAACTAAATTTGAGGTGAAGGCACCAATATTAGCAAGTGTGTTGGAAACTTTATCGTTATTTCTAAACACGTGATTCAAAGCTTTAATTTTTTTTGAGGGAAATCATATGATTACGAGCTGAAAACATGGGGTCCTAGAGTGACCAATAAGGATTAGCCTTCCCCATGAACATGAGAATAGTATTTATGGAATCTCCCTCAATGAACAAGTTGGAGAGCCCAACTTACATGGAAATTTAGATGCCATTAAATTTTCCACCACCTCAACAAAGTTGGATGATTGCACCCCCATGTTCATTGCATAGGCCAAAATTAATTTACCCTTATGATCATGAATGACCCCATCCCCACTTGCCTAACCTAGGTTAGGTTTGGAACTTGTAGGCCAAAAGTTATTTCATATTATTTTTTGTCTATAAATTTGAACTTAAGGAATTAGTTTGAGTATGCAATCATATAAGTATATAGGCTCTATAAAATTGAAATAAAATATATTCTAGTCATTTCATATCCTTTGGATCCATCATGTGATATCATTGATTATCACATTAAAATTTTAAGACTTGTTTTACTTGGGGGGGACCTCTTGTCATGCTCTAGATTTTTGAGACATATCACCTGGCATAAGGATTTTTTAATGCTCTCATGCCTTATTTTCCATATATCACTGTTTCCACCTTAAAGGAAATTGCTACTAGTTGGCATTAAAAATTACTTTAAGGTGGGGGCATAAATTCCACTATGTACTTCACTTTGTTCACACACCATGAACTTGTTGATGGTACCATAACTGCTTGATCATATTTCTAGCACTTTGTTAGAGTTACCCAACAAACAATAAATTTTTCTAGGTTTATAATTTTTGATATTGTTGACATGAAACTCACTTAGTGAATATCAAAATTTCTCTATGTAACTTCACAAAATTGTGACTAAACATTCCATCTACACAACTATTAAACTAACTTGCACATTTTTTGTTGCATGTTTCTTCAAATTCTTACATATCCACAACTATAAACTATCAATTGTTTAGAGCAATTTTCTAACCGTTTTTAAATGAGAATTGAATATAAAACTACTTTATAAAAAAATGGTGAATTTTTTCTTCTATAGCATTTCCCTTGAGCCCCCAATTGGGGAGGTGGTCTCCCTAGACCCCATAGGAGGGGCTACACATACCACACTCCCCATTAATTATTTTGGGGGGATCTACGCTAGGAAAAGAGGAAAAATATTAACCTAGAGTATGATCAAGCTACACATACTAACAATCTTCTAGTTGTAGATTGATTAGGGTCCACACCAAACCATATTCCACTTGGAGATTGATCTTGTAGCACCATTTCCCCTGTAACTCCTACTAGAATTTACACCCCTAGACATAGCTATTTCTATTTCCACCATCGTTAATATTGAAGACCAATGGAAGTTGAAGAGGAAATAAGCTTCTCATGTGTTGCCGCCTTCATAAACACATCTAATGAATTCTTACTTTTATATTTTTTTTCCATATTTAATTTTCAATCCTCTAATATTGACTATGTGAGAAGATATCTCAACTATATGTGTTTTATTTTTGAATGTAGGGAAATTTTTTTGACAAGATGAATGGAACTCTAGTTGTTCATATATAAAAAATATGAATTTATTTCTTACCTAATTCCTCTAGAAAATATTGCAGCCATATCATCTCCTTGGTTGCTTCAGTTGTAGCAACATATTTCTCATCTATGGTGGATAAAGAAATAACCTTTTGTAGCCTTGAAATCTAACTAATTGCTATCCCACCAATAGTAAGCACATAACTTATACTGCTTCACTTTGTATCAATATCACCCACCAAATCAAAGTCAATATATCCTTGTAAAGTAGTGTTTGATCCTCCAAAATATAAATATTTACTTTTTGTCCCTCTCAAATACCTGATAATCTATTTTAGGACATTTTAATATTCCATTCTAGGATTACTCATATATACTTGCTCACAACTCCAACATCATGTGCAATATTGGGCCTCGTGCATAACATGGTGTGCATTAAGCTACCAAAAGTTGAAGAATATGGAATCTTGGATATTTTTTCTTCATCCTCTTGTATCTTTGGATACATATCCTTAGTCAATTTAGAATTATTAGGCAAAGGTCTCTTAATGGATTTGGCATTTTCCATATGTGGACAATTATTTTGGATTGTCCACAGTGCTTTAGCTCCTTCTAGGGTTTTTCACCTAAAAGGAGAAAGGAATGGGGTCCAAAATGCAAATGTCTACACTCAAGATTAATGTAAATGAAATTTAATATGTCTAATTATGATGTACTAATACATTAATATAAAAATAAAATGATTTAATGATGCAAAACCTAAGAAATGTAAAGTGCTAGAAAACACACTCTAATATGCAAAAACACCTAAAAATGCAAGTAAATGATGAGATAACTTAACATAATTCTTGAGGTACACCTAGAATTTGAAATATAATGTGGAGAGATTCTAGAATCCTAAAAATTTGACTAAAAATGTTGACAGGGGCACTTACACCAGGCTGGGCAATTTAGTCCCAGTTTTGGGAAAATTTGTCAGAACACGAATCTGCCAAATGGGTATCCAAAATTGCAAAAACCACTTTTCAAGCTTGGAAGTGGGACTAATCTGCCAGTAGTGGTGACTTAGTCCACTTGTAGATTTCAAGAATTTCAGGACAAAATCTTGTAGCTTCAGGTCTACACTTTCTTTTCTGACAGGTATTCGCACTTGATTCTATAGAAAATGGGATAAAAAGTGTCTCCAAACTTGAATTAGGGTTTATGTTGACTTGATTAACTTTGAAGACTTCTTGACCACTTTTCAACACTTATTTCTTTGACAAATTTTCCTACAAAGTCTACAAACACACATGCAAAGAGGGAAAAATGGTTAAGGTTAGAGTATAGGGATTTTCCTTGGTCAAATCCCACTTTGTTAATCAAATGCTTGATAAAGAAATGAAGTGGAAAGATAATGATAAATAAAATACATGCAATGCCATAAACTTACCAAACCCTTCATATCTAAATCTGAAGATATGCAATGAAGTGCTCCAATGGATGAGTTGATTGTGCTTAAATTGCTTGAATGCTTGTAAGATTGAATGCTTAATGTAGCCTTGATTTAGTGTTGTAATGTGTTTGACACATTCACATTAGGTCTTGGGCCCTTGTGAACTAATGCACTTAAATTATACCTTGCTAAGGTGTTGTAAAGTGTTACATAACACACTTTCACACTTTTCTAATGTATATTAATTAATTGAACCTACTAAACCTTTTTTTAACCAAAATGTACCTTAATGATGCCTTGTTTAGAGTGTTGTAAACTATTGTAACACACTTTCACACTTTTCTAGGATTTTTATTAAATAATTGGGCTTCTTTATGATTTACTTGGCAATATTTTACATCCACAAGCCTTATTTAATGCATCTTTTTGAGGATGATCCTCACATTAATCAACATCCAATCACAATTAAGGTGTTTTTATGTTTTGTTTCCTAGATTTGGTGGTTTGGGACTCATACACCACCTTGGGGGTATGGGTCCCACCTATGGCTTTAGGTCTCGATTTGGATTTCACACCTTTCTAAGCATTTTTTTAAATTGTCCCATAATTTATGTCTAATAGGATTAATAAGCCACCTTGGGTGTATGAGTCTTGATGGGCCAAAATCAAAATTAATTCAAATTCTTGGTAGGATTTTATCCTCCTAGATCTGATGTAGGCTTGTAGTGTTGTAATTTTTGGAATTTTTGCATAATTAAGTATAAATACAAGTTTCTTTTGCTTAGTTTGACCCCAAGCATTCAAGTATTCATCCTTATAGAAAATTTGAGGTCACAAGAGAATTCAAGTGTTTACAAGAGCATTCAAGAGAATTCAAGGGTAGATTATCAAGTGTTTTAGAGCATTCTTCAAGCATCAAGCATCATGGAAAATTCTTCATGCATCATGTTTATTTTGGAGCTAACAATTGTGATGTAGGGTTTTATGATTCAAGAAAGTATTCAAGTCAAGATCTACATCCATTGGAGCCACTTCATACATTTTTGTAGCACTTTATTGCTAAATTTTGGTGAGTTGTAACATTACATCATGCTCATTCATCATTCTCCATTCCTATTTCATTTCATTACAAGATTTTATTACCAAAATGGGGTTTGACCAAGGAAAACCACTTTCCACTAACAAAACAAAATTTTCCCCTCTCTTTGGTGTGTGATTTTCAGGTTTAGGTTAAAGATACATTAAAGAGAAATTTTGGAGAAAGTTGTCAAAGTTGTCACCTTGCATTGAAGATCATTGGAAGAGTTCTATAGGTTGCAAATCAGGATTTTTGATCTAGAAATCAATTGGAAATGATAGAGTAGACATTGATGAGTGGGTTCAAGCTTTGAAGCTTCGAAAATACCTAACTGGACTGATACACTAGTTCTAGTGTATGAGTCCTAGTTTATGTCATTTTCTAGGTTTTTGCAATTTTAGACACCCATTTGCTAGATTCCAATATTGCACAGAAACCCAAATCTGGGACCAAATCACCCAGACTAGCGTATGAGTTCCAATAGGCTTTAAAATTAGAGTTTTTATCATTTCATGCCTTCATTTAGTCATCTTCAGATTTCTAGGTGTCCAAATTTCATCTTGCAGCGTTTTGTTCTTATTTACATGCATTTTTAGGCCATTTAGTGAAAGGTTTCATTACGTTAGGTTTTATCATTACATTTTACATTTCATTTGTCTTTCCAAGCCTTAGATTGGTGGTGAATCCCTCTTTAGTTTATAATCAGACCCTAGGGAAGCCCTATTGCAAGATCTTTATCTCCTTTGCATATTTTAGATAGAGATCTCTAGGGTTTCCCTTCAATGCAATAATTGTGAAGTGGGTTTTACTCTATTTCCTAAACCATACGAAAGAATAATCCCATTTTCCTTTGTTTCATTTTCAAACCATTTTTCAATGGGAATTGATTATAAAATTTCATTATTAAAAATGGTTGAATTTTTTCTTTGAAGGTTCTAACCCAAATGTTGTAGGAGGGGATTTGGCCTCCCTTGCACTCCCTTATTAATTATTTTGGGGAGAAACTATGCCACATAAGAAGGAAAAAATATTAACCTAGAGCATGTTCAAGCTACACATACTAACACTTACTAGGTGCTTTATACCTTCCCTTGACTTGGAGTGATGTTTAGACTTATCCTTATCACCCTTCTTCTTATCCTTATGTTTCTCCTTCAATCTTCATTGCCAAGTAGTGCATTGTTAGACCCATCCAAAGGCTTTCTCCCCATTTCCTCTAAGAGAAAGGTGGTAATAAGACCATCTAACTTTGTATCTTTTATAAAATAACATTTGATTCCAAGTATAAGATTATCCCAAGAATTGGGTAATTAACATAACAATAAATTTTTTATTCTCCTCATCAATTTTTACATCAGTCAATTGTAACTGAATCAAGATTAGATTAAATGAATTCAAGTGCTTTGAAACTGATTCTCCATCCTTCAGCTTAAGAGAATTTATCTCTCTTTTTAGAGATAACTTTTTAATGAGACATTATATTCTATAATTTATATGCAATACTTTTATTCGAAACATTCAATAAAATTAAAATTGACACAAATGAATTGCCCCACTTAATTTTTATCTACTTTATCCATTCTTTGTTTAAGACCCTTTTTGGTTTAGTCTCACTATTCACAAAAATCTATTGATCTTTTTCTTCCAAGAGATCTCTCATATTTAGCTTTTGAATCTTATATCCTATACCATTGATGTTTTTGATCTTTAACTTAGATGGAATAGTCATGATATTTAATTATTATAAATCTAAAATTGCAAGAAAACACAATCAACTTCCACTATAGCATAAAAAGCAAACACACATTTAAAGAATGTCATTAGTCTCTCTAATAAAAATAACCATTGTTTTGATACAAAATCTAGAAGTAGGATATAACTTATAGGTCAAATTACATTGTAAATTTAATGCATCCAAGTACATAATAGTGATAAATCATAGATAGAAATGGAAATAGACAAACAAGAGATGCAAACCATTACATTAGATATGTGTGGATAAACTATTTTACAAAATAAATATGCATCCTAAGAGATCCAAAGCTCATCTAAATCCTTAAATATATTTATATTAATATAAATTATTTTCTCTAAATTTTTGCACTACTTGATTACTAATCCAACATGTGAAATTTTTTATTTTCCTCTTACTCCAAGATCCAATATATAGTCAAAAGTAATACAAGAACCTACAAATATTTTTCAATACCATGGAATAAAACCATAAGCCAAATAGTTTGCATGCATAGATATCTAATGACAAATGCCCTAGAGTTACAAGTATCTTTCTAGAAGCTCCTAGGATTTTCTAATGGACTTGGGCATTCAACTTCCTTAGGGAACAAAACAAACCAAATATAACATAAAATGACTTGTTATGTCCAAAGAAAGCTAGCCACTCTTACACATAGTCCAAGATGCTTTCTTGCATTGTTTACACTATCATAAATGCTTCTTACACCACTATAAATAGTGAGATTCTCTTCCACTTCATGCCAAGTGTCTAAAGGTGTTTTCATTGAGAAAATTAACCTTCCTCAATCAATGCCACCTTGTATAAAATATTCTAAGTGCCTAGAAAATAATATTGAACTACAAAAAATATTTCTCGTCATGTGGGACATTAAGATTCCTCTTCCATATATCTTGAAATCACATAAAATAATAATTGATGATTAAAATATTAAAGTTAAAATACATAGTCATATAATTGCAAGGATAATATCAACAATCCTAATAATAACTACAAAGATATTTCTAAGAAAATAGAAATCTTTGTCTTACACAATAAAGATGCGATTCATTATAAGAAAAAAAATATATCTAAAATGGTGCCTATATTATCAAGTATTATTAACTAAAATAATATTATCATAAATTTTGATAGTATGGTTCCAATGCATAGCCAATTTAACTGGTTACTACCATCAACACTAAGTCTTATATTTTTTGTTAAGAAATTTTATTCAATTCTAAGAAATGTCTCAAAGTAAGCATGTGGTGATAAATAATTTAAACACATTTGTCAAACCAACGAAAGATTAGTAAATAAATAAAGGAAGATTACTTTAAAAAAACCTAATATTTAAGAAGATTTTGTCAAGCATGAGGAGGTCGTTGGATATCATTGTTACTGTACATATGAGTCAGAATGGTAGACGCCAATATGCAGTCCTGTTTTACTATTTGCAGCAGTTAGGATCTGCAATATGGCCTGCGCAATTGGTACAAGATTTTAAGCTGTCAACAACTTGAACCAGATTAAAACTTGCTTTGTTGTAGTTACTTTCTCCATCAGTATTTAAATTATTCTTAAGGTTATATCGAGCAGAAACTTGCAGGGCAAACAGAACGGTTAGAATAAGAACTACTATCATGATTCTCATAAGCCTTGATCCCGCCATATTCCCTGCTGGAGAGCGTTCTTTCAAAAAGAAATCTGTTCACGTTACAAATGAACCAGAAGAAATGTTGATGAGAAGCGGTGAAATGTAATATATCTTGGGAGAGAGCTGATGAAGATGGTATATAACCCATACAAAGCAGGCCATATTTATAGAGAGGCTACGAATAGACGATCGGAAAAGTTGAATATTGTAAGCCATAGAAGGAGCATCCATTCAAAACTTGAATTGCACAGTCGCGTTTGAGACCCTGAATAAGTCTTCATTTCTTTTCAATACAAATTTAAAAATTTCACTTCAAATCCGCGTTTTTGGTCAGGATTAGTGTACACATGAGAGGAGTCAAAAGAAATATTATCGAACCATAAACGCGTGAGGATTACGTTGACCTTTTCATAACGAAGTCGGGTAAAATGGTGTTCAAAACCCTAAAGATCTCAGCTTTGTCGTCTTCTTCTGTCCATGTTTTGTCGAAGGTTATCTTTATTTGCTGGCCAATGGTAGTCTATACATTTTTAACAGTTAAAATTTTCGTCCAATGTGGCTATATGCCATGCATACAGATTTAACATTCTTTTCTATTGACTTTAGACGTGGTCTCATATCTTCTCTTTATTTGTATTTCTATCTTCATTTTCATTTAGTTTAGATTTTATTTGGAGGAGAGTATATATTGATGGGAAGTTAAGTCTTTTGTCTTAAATTGTCTTTTTAAATAAGATTAAAAAATATAGTTTACGAAATATATCTTAATTTCTTACATCTATTTTATTGATCACTTATGTAATGACATTAATGTCATTTTCTAACTGTTCTTATTAATTTTCTTACTTTTGAACTGAACATGTGTTAGTAAGTGGAATGTTGTTCATTACATTATGTATTAAGACAAGATAATATATACTATTTTCATGATTCATTTACTAGATCTATAAGTATATATATTACTACTAAGTGTAGCAAATGTGAATCCACAAGAAAAAATAAATGTATATTCTTCATTAAGAGGCTCTTAAAGGCTTGGGTTGTGTTAGAGCTCATTTTTTTCTTAAAGAGTATCAAAGAATCATTAGATAAAAATGCAATTAATCAACTCATGGGGACTTGAACCAATAGCTTTAACAAATTTATAATAAATATCTGGGATTGATGAACTAAGTGCAAATTTAGTAGTGTTGAGCTTCTTCTACTTTTTTTCTTTTGTCAGTGGAAGCAATATATCATCGCACATTTTAGTAAGCTAAAGAAAAAGTCCCAAAAAATATAATGTATGCTTTTAGTGGAAGACAATTCCATCATCATGTGATATAGCAAGCTCTTCAATCTCCTAGTAAATGCTAGTATTATTATTCTCATGAAATTTTTATAGTTGTCCAATGTAAATATAATCTAAGGATCAAGTGATTTATCTTCCTCTTGTCAATGTTTCAAGGATAAATTTTTGAGTTGGATTAAGTTGATATTCTAGTTATGAGAATTGCTTCTATTAAAAAATTTATGGATTGTGTGATGATAGAGGTTCTTCATAACATTAAACTAAAGATAACTTTGAAGAGAAAAATCCTCTTTTGTGTCTCAAATAAAAAAATATTTAAAAAATTGGGTTCGATAACGTTATAATGTAGCAAAGAAAAGTGATCATGAAAAGCTAAAGATGATTGATAAATTTTCTTTTGAATTTAGGGTATTCATGCTTTGGATTCTCAATTATCTATGCCCCAAAATGGTAGTTTTTCATGGAATACTAGGTGTTTGGTAAGTATCTCTTTTCAATAAGTTATTTGTGAAATAATCCAAATTCATAAGCTTGATATTATTATTTTCAATGAAGAAACAAGGTTTATTTTTGGAGGAAATGTTAAATTATTTTCCTTTGCAAGGGTAGATAGTGCTAATATTCGTTGGGAATTTTAATGGTATTCTTTCACTTGGGGAGAAAATTAGGGGTTTGAATTGGCTTGACCAATCTTTCACCTTGTTTTGAGAATATATCTTTTCTTAATCTTATGGATTTCTAACCAAGTGTTGCTCTATTCACTTGGAACAACATAAGACATATTTCGATCTCTTTTCTTAAGAGTTAGGGGGTATTGTTTTGAATTTCTATATTGGAAACAATTGGATTACTACTTTTGAAATTTTATAGCAACATGGAACTCCTAAATATTGGCCTCTTAAGTTTACCTCTTCTCTTTTTATCCTAAAATGCCCCTTTCAAAGGTCTAGTTCAAGTGACTTTGTGATTAAACTTTACATGAGTACATGATAGTGTAGTAGATGGGATGGAAATCTCTCATTTTTAGACAATGATTTCATTCTTTACAAGAATTTAGCATGTTAATTTTAATCTTAAAAGGTGTAAAAACTTTGGTTTTGGTAATAATTTTTGAAAAGGAAGTAGGATTAGGAAATATTTCTTGACATTACATTTTAAATTAACAAATTTGGTTTGAAAATTGAATAAATTTATGAAGAGTTTTCATTGTATAAATAATTTCAAGAATGGGAATTTCAAAAGATAATGAAATATAGAAAAACAGGGTTTATTAAATTTGAAATGAGGAAAATGGGGGTTCACTAATTTTAAAATGCAAATGTGAATGGACCTATTTTCCTTTATTTCATTAGGAAATGAGATCCACACAAAGAATTGTCACAAACCTTAGGTGAGTCAACTCAATGAGGGAATCTATTGGTTTCCTTATGATTGAGGATGAGGGTATCAACCTAAACAACACTTTTGGAAAAAAAACTAAAAATAGTAAATCAAGCCAATCATTCCGATTCAAACTTGAAACAACAATTTAACGGTTAATACAAATAGAAATAGTAAACTTTCTGTAGAACTAAGAAGGGTTAAACACTATGTAGTAGTCACCAAAATGCAATTTCAAGAAGTTGATTGGGACTCATTCACCCATGGGTGAATGGGTCTCTTCTCAAGGATTTCAACCAGATTTTAGGAGCCTCTGATGTCAGTCTATAGCTTTTGTTTGATTTGGGTTTCGGTACTAGAAAGTTGTTGATGTGTTTTTTATGCACTTTTCAACACAGGCAGTGCATAGGTGCACTACCTCTCTTGAAAGACAATCTTCCACAATCAGATTGTAGAACACTATCCCAAGGTTTCTAATGTCAGGTCTTGATAGTGCTTGGAATATCTCAGTCATTTGATGTGATTTGCTGGAATCACAAGGTGGTCTTACAGATGAGTTACAAAGCATGGAAGTTGGGTTTGCAAATGCAGTTTCAAAGTGCTAAAAGTGAATGAACAGTGGCTGTCCACTCAAAATAGCAAGTTGAAACTCATCAAGTTCATCTGATTTAGCTTCATGGTGATGCTTTGGGTCCTACTCTAACCAAGGATTAAAATAAATAGCAAAAGGAGAAGGGTTAAGAAATCTATTCTAATCCTAAGCTACAAATGAATAGTAACAATGGTGGCTGCTAAAGTAGACAGGCTTCCTAAACTAAGTTTTGCTTGACCAAGAGAAACCTATAGCTACAAAAAACCAGTGCAATCTTCTAAGGATTACATATTTTTAAATTACACATGCATATCATGCACATGTAATTGAACTAAGTTGCAGCAATGAAGTAATGAGCTCAGACTAGCTTTGCAAAGTGACTCATCATCAATGAACCACAAAAAGCATTAGCTAGAAGTTCATCAAATACTATAACAGCAACACCATCATGACAGCCATTCAAGAAACTAATACTAAAACTAATATGGAAGGTAGAACCATGCATGCAAGAGGAGAAAAATCAAAGAGAACATCCATAAAATCATACAATGTTGTCTTCTATTGCTACAAATGCTTTTTACACCAGCTCTCCAACCCTTAAAAATGAGGGGCAAGCCCCTATTTATAATTTTCCAAAGCCCAAATGAATGGATAGGATTCAATTACATCGAATGTCCCAGATTCAATTACATTAGGGTTTCACCTACCCCACAATATTCAACAATTAAAAATATATTCCTTGTCTTTTCCCTGTTTTGTCATCTAGTGCCAGTTACTGTAGCAATTTCATCATTTAGCTGATTTCCCTTTTCACTATAGTTGAAACTGCCTGAAAGCTATCTTTTGCTTGATGTGCTTGCAGTGTTCTCCTTGGATAAAATGAGCCTGTCGACGATTGGCATCAATGGATTGGTTGCCCCTGATTCAGGCAGAAAGCTCCTTAGAAATCATCAACATCTGGAAAAAGGGGTAGGACAACTCCCTCAATGGGCCTCTCTGATAGACCTACGGAAGGCTTCTTGACTCCTGCAAACACAAAGTGTCGTAAGTGCATTTATAAATGAGTTAAGGAAAATGTCAGTCAAACCTACAAATTCCCTACTAGATCTATCTATGCATCATCAAAAGATCTTGATATTCACATTTGGAGCTCATTTGGACCATAAACATTAATGCGTGCTTCAAGGGTGCGAGTGTTGGGAGGTAGAAAGATGGCGGAAGAAAGTCAGAAGGTAGATAGCGGACGAAAGCCAAAACAACAAGGAAGGAGGTGAGCTCTCGGATGTTCAAAATAGTCAGGAAGGAGGATGAGCCCTGAAAATGGCCACAAAGGGGGCGGGCTCCGGAGACCAGAAGGGAGGTGGTCGTCGGATGTTAAAAATGGCCACGGAGAGGCAGAGCCTCGAAAATGGCCACAGAGGGGCCAGGTTCTGGAGGCAGGAAGGGAGGTGGCTGCCAGATGTTCCAAAATGACCACTGAGAGGCGGAGCCCCGGAAACAACCACAAAGGGGCTGGGCTTCGAATGCCAAAAGGGAGGTGGCTGCCAAAAGTTCCAAAACAGCCATGGAGGGGCCGGGCTCTAGAGGCCGGAAGGGAGGTGGCAGCCGGATCCCAAAAGCCACAGAGGGGTCAGGCTCAGGACGCCGGATGTTCCAAAATAGAAAAAGGGGGGACGAAGCTCTGAAACCACTAAAACTTAACCAAACTTTGATGAAACCTTGGCGGTTCATTTAAGCACATCAAACACATCCCAGATCCAAAAAAGGTGACCCCAAAGTCAAAATGTGGAAAGCGGGGCGGCAGGGGTCCACGGATGTTTCAAACGACCAATGAGGAAGGGAATTCGGAGGAAAGTTTTGAAACCATGAAACTTAATAGAACATTGAAAAAACCTTGGAGTTCCTTTACGCGCTTCAAACACATCGAGATCCAAAAAGGGTGACCCCAAAGTCAAAAATGAGGAAGCAGGGCGCGGGGGTCCCGCAGATGTTTCCAAACAGCCAAGGAGGAAGGGAATTCTAGAGGGAAAGTTTTAAAACCATCGAAACTTAACGGAACATTGACGAAACCCTGGTAGTTCATTTACGCACTTCAAACACATCCCAGATCCAAAAAAGGGTGACCCCAAAGTCAAAAATGAGGAAACGAGAGCGATGGGGGTCCACAGATGTTTCCAAATAGTCAAGGAGGAAGGGAATTCTAGAGGGAAAGTTCTGAAACCATCGAAACTTAACGGAACATTGACAAAACCTTGGCAGTTCATTGAAACACCCCAAACACATCCCAAATCCACCAAAAAGTTTTCCCCAAAGCCAAAAATGTGGAAACTGGACTGATAGGGGTCCACGGATGTTTCTGAAACAACCAAAGCAAGACAAAAGGTAAAAAGGGGATGGGGGACTTTATTTCTCTGTAGATTTGAATACCCCAAGTAGGTGAATTTGGGTAGGGGAATTTGATCGTTTGATGGCACATGACCAATTTAGGCTTAGAAATGGGGTGCGCAAAACAAGACAAGAGCAAAGCAGCCTATCGGGAGTGAAAAAAAGGGGGTCCCTACCTACGGCGGGGTGTGTGTGCAAAACATGCACAAAAAAGGTCAACAATCAAATCTATAGGTGAGATTCTATGAATTGATGAAAACTTTGACAACTTTTCCACTTTTCTCTTCAAGAGATGTTCAATCATTCTTTAACCTGAGATTTTTTTTAAAAAAAAGAGGGGAAAATTGTTTTTTTTTTGGTGAATGGTGGTTTTCCTTGGTCAAACCTTGCTTGGGCAATTAAACCTTGAATTGAAATAATGAAGTATGAAATGAATGATGAATAAACAATGTTATGTGGTGACTCACCAAACCCTTGATTTAAAACCCTTATGTGGATATCCTTGAGACATTGAAACTTGTGTGAAATGGCTTGAATTGGATGTAGATTTGATGAATTGAATAGATTCTTGAATGCTTGAAACTTACATCATAATGTTAGCGCCAAAAACATGCATGATTGAACATAACTTTGACATGATGATCTTGATCTTGGTAGTTATTGTAGATGCTTGATAAATCTGCTATTAAATGCTCTTGGAAATAATATTTTCTCTTAGGATTGATCTCTCAAAATTATAATTGAAAACATTCTAGTTGATTTGATAAAATAACCTTGTATTTATAGATATCTATTCTTAATTTCTTGAAAATTAAATATTACAAGTTGACATTGAAATTTAAATTTGGGATTATAAAAATACTACCAAAAACATGTTTTAAAAATGGGTTCAAAGGCCTAGGAAGGACACATTCACCCATGGGCGAATGTGTCCCAGGTCCCTATTCTTGGAACACACATTGCTCAAGGTAAAGTGTTATGTGTTGGCATTAATTATTGTCAGGTTTCCCCTTTGGAAAATGTAATTTATTGGGCTTGTAGATGTAAGATATGGCTTATTAAGTTATAATTATGTCCAATTCAATTGAGGGGACCCAAACAAAGTGTGAAAATGTAAAGGAGTGCATTTTTCTATGCTACATTTAAACCCCACTTTAGTGAGAGGATGAGTGCAAGCACAAACTCAAACTAAAATAGACAAGTATGCATCAAGAGGGGGTCCAAGTGTACAAATTCTAGTGAGATAGGATGACAATGATCATGGGGGTGGCCAAGCCACAATGATTAAGATCCCATGGTAAACCATCATAAGCACAAAGGAACAGACACAAGATGTATGATATGAAGCAACAAGACAAGATAGAAAAACATACAATGTCAAATACTTAAAGAAAGAAAGAAAAAGAGGTGGATCAAGGCTTCAATATTTATCCAACCCGATGTGGATCAAGCCTTAACTCTTTGTCTAGATACAATATATACTATAATTTAATATATATTATATTATATTATATTATATTATATTATATTATAATATAATATAATATTATAATATATATATTACTACAATATAATATGGTGAATAAATTATATTACTATATTATTATTATTTCATTTTATGCAACATGAAATGGATATTTGTTACATAACAAATATCCATTTTTTTAGTTTAGATTTTTTAATAATTGGTAGTTATTTTTACATGTAAGGTAATCATATATTATTTTATATTATAATATTAAATTACATTATATAATATATAATATATTATATATTATATATTATATATTATATTATATTATATTATATTATATATTATATTTTATATTATATTATATTATATTATAATATATTATATTATAATATATTATATTATAATATTATATTATATTATAATATTATATTATACAATATTATATTATACAATATTACATTATAATATATTTAATATTATATAATAATATAAGTATCAAATGTGAAAAAAATGGTGGAGCAGAGCAAAAATGTGAGGTAGTGTAGCAAGGAGAAGGGAAAGTGCAGAAAGTATCGGTGAAGCTGGCAGATGGAGCACCAACCGATAGGGTTGGAAAGGGAGATAGGAGCAGAGATTGAATTATATCTTTGGGAGTAGAGGCAACTAGGGAGGTTTCAGAAAGGGAGGTTCGAGATCGAGCTCGATTGGAAGCCTGGTGCAATCATCAATTGGAGTATCCTTGATAGTTTTGCTCAGGGTTTGGTTGGTCTGGGTGGCAACGACAAGGTCACAATCACTTTCCCAATAGGCGTAGCAAGCATGACTCTTCTAGTGGACAATGGCGGGAAAAAAATTCAAACTTTGGTGGGAAAAAGAGTGCAAGACAAGGTAGCAAGGAAATCCCTAAATCTTTCCTGAGTTCACCCAGAGATGAATTTGGATGATTAGATTGGCGAACCATGGTCTTGGGATCTAAACTCTTGGCTCCATTGATTAAGCGATTGGAGAGTCTGGGCCTAATTATGAGATGGTATCGTTCCAATTTGAATTGGGATGCTTTGATCCGATGGTGGCAAGGGTAATGGGGTTCAAAAATAAGTTTCAAATATTTGGTGAATGGTTACTTCCTAGTGGTATGCCCTTCTCCCTCTATTCAAATGGATATTTTGGAAGGAGTGTGGCTGATGGATGGTTATGGAATTTACATGAGTAAATGGGAAGTGGTTTTTGATCCTTTGAAGCATTATATGACATACATTCAAGACTAGTACAAACTCCCATGTCTTCCCTATGAATTTTGGCAAGCAAACATCTTGGAGGAGATTGGGAATAATCTTGGAAAATACATTTGTGTAGATGAATGGATAAGGGAAGATGGTATAAGCTCCTATGTGTGTATTTTTGTGGAAGACTCCCTCCAATAGCACCAAATGGAAGGAGGTAAAAATCTACATGGTTTAGGGAGTATTGTCGCAACCTCTAGTCTTTGAGCCTAGACTAGAAGGGCATTGGGTTGGTACTTTGGGTTGGCAGTCATCGGAGGTATCTTTTGGCCCTAATTCTAGAGATGGAGTTGCTAACTTGGGTCCTTGTTCTGTTAAGCCCATTGGTGAGGTTTTTGAGGTTCCAAACGGGTCACAAGAAGACGAAAAAATTCAACCTTGTCAAGGAATTAGTGAAGCGGGTGTTTTAGAGAAGGATTCAGTTATGGAAATGCCAAAATCAAACTAGGATGTGAATCATTTACTCAAAAAAAAAGTATGTGATGTTTTGGATTTAATAAACAAAAACTTCAGGGAAGAAAACTTGGACTCTTTGATTGAGGTAAGTAAAGAAATAGTGGAATTGGATGAGGAGGAAAAGGCTACCTCAAACGGGCATCTCAATGTTGGCACAAAGATGGAAGACAACTAGTTGGAGTTAGGAGGAATGGAAGATGCAAGGCCTACTATGGAACTAGAAGATGATGGCCAGACCCTCCCAAGTCTTGATGATTTGGGGATAATGCAAAGAGAGGTAGGGAAGTTATCCCTAGACTATGGAGAGCACAAAAAGAGGGGAAGAACTCCTAATGTGGAAAAGATAAAGCCAGATGGCGAGGCCTCTAGGAAGAAGAAAATTTTGGAAATGCTTAAATTAGGGAAGGGGGGTCCCCTTCTTAAAGGAAAATAAAAATCCTAAGTTGGAATGTTAGGGGCATAAATTCCCCGAATAATCGCCATCTAGTGAAGCATCAAATTGAGTCTTCCCAAGTAGAAGTTTGCATTCTCCAAGAAACCAAATTGGATATAGGGGAAGAAGAGTCTTTTGGAAAAATGATGAGATATTGGAAGGTTTTGTTAGTGAATGTGGATGGGGAAGTGGGTGGTTTGATGGCACTTTGGCACCCCAATAAGGCAACAGTGGAGAAATGGTGGTAGGTGGTAGATAGATTTCCTACAAAGTGAAGAGTTTCTTGTCAAACCTTTGTTTCCTTCTTGTTAATGTGTATGGTCCACATTCATGCATTGAAAAAAGAAGGAAATGGCTAGAAATTGAAAACATATGCTCTATAGTTGGCTTGGAGTTTTTTTTGTTAGAGGGGACTTCAATGTGATTCTATGACCAAAAGATAAGCGAGGTGGGGTGATGTGCAGGATGCAAGATACCAAATCGACTTTAAAGCTTTTTTGGAAAGAAACCACCTGCTTGATATTCCCATGACTAATGGATCCTTTACATGGACAAATCAACATCTTGACTTATGTTCTATTACAGAGGAGTTGGATAGATTATTTTTCAAAGGAAATATGGGCTCCTTTCCTTTCACAATGGAAAGTAGGATTCTTTCAAGCTTTGGGTTGGATCTCTTCTTGGTCCTTTTGGAGATATTGGGAGAAAATCATGCAGCCAGGTGCCCCTTCAAATTTGAGGCCATGTGGATGAAGGGTCAAAATTTCCTTCCCCTAATTTCTGCATGGTTGGGGGAAGTAGGGTCGATGGGATGAAAAATGTTTAACCTGGAAATGAAATTAAAACATGTCAAGCACAAGTTAAAGGATTGGAACAAGTACTATTAAAAATATCTTTGAAGAAAAGTGCAAAATAGAAGGGGATTTGCAGATCCTAAATGAGGAAGTCATCCAATGGGGAATGGACAATGAGAGGTTTCTAAACGAGAAAGAGTTATTGAGAGAATACAATGATATTTTCTTGAAATAAGAAATATTCTGGCATTGGAAGTCAAGGGAGGTGTGGCTAAAAGATGGAGACAAAATACCAATTCTTTCACAATTCCACAAAAGCAAGGTGTCAGGTCAATAAAATCTCTCAAATCATATTTGCAGAGGGGCACTCTTTGGACAATCCAAACCAAATTTCTAAGGAAATGGTATCCTTCTTTCAAAACTTGTTGCATGATTGGGAAGGCTTGAGGCTTAGTGCACAATGAAGCCTCCTAGAATGTATCCTGAAGTTGGTGATGGATGATCAAAACAAGCAGTTAAAAAAGTGTTTCTAGGAAGAAGAGATTTAGATTAATCTCTTTCCATTTCAGCTAGATAAATCCCCTAGGCAAGATGGCTTCCCTGCATATTTTTTTAGCATTGTTGGAGTATAGTTGGGCCACATGTGGTCTTCGCTATAGAAGATTCTAGGGCCTCGGGATTTTTTTTGAAGGAACTCAACAACACTTTCATAGCTTTAATCCAAAAGAAAGAGAAGCTGGACATAATGGAAGACTTTTGGCCCATTTCATTATGTAACACAGTATATAAAATCTTGGAAAAATTTGTGGTGAACTAGCTAAAGGTGATTTTACCTAGCTTGATCTCTGAGGAAAAAATGGGCTTTATTCTAGGGCGTTCCATTTATGATGGTGTGATAATTTCCCAAGAGGTCATTCAATCAATATCCAAAAGTAGAAAGCAATCAATGATTATGAATTTGGACATAAAAAAGGCTTATGACAAGGTGAACTAGCGATTCCCTTTCAAAGTGCTAGAAGGTTTTGGCTTTCATTCAGCCTAGCTAGACTAGATATTTAGTTGGATTGCAAGCCTGAGGTACTCAGTGCTAGTTAATGGCTCTCCTCATAGTTTCTTTGAAGTATCACGTGGACTCAGACAGGGAGACCCTCTCACCCCATTCTTTATCATAATCATGGTGGAGGCCTTTGGAAAAGCCTTTACCAGAGTAGTCGACATGGAGAGATGAAAGGGTTACAAATTACAAGCTATCTTCCCCATGTGACCCACCAATAATTTGCAGATGACATGTTGCTTGGCCAGGCTAGGGTAAAAGAGGCTCGAACATTCAAGAGGATTTTGTTAGATTACTTTCAGGTTTCTTAGCAGGAGCTAAGTCAGGAAAAATCAAAATTATTTTTCTTTTTCATTGACCTTGCTTTAGAAATTCATATCCTTTGTGTTTTGAAGTTTTGTAAAGGAAAGCTTCCTTGCAAATATCTAGGCCTTTCGTTGGCATTGGGCGTTCAATCAGGAAAATTTGGGGCTTGCTAATTACAAAGGTAGAAAGTAGACTTTCCTCTTGGGAAGGCAGATGGTTGTCTTGGCCAGGAAGGCTAACATTGATAAAGATAGTGGTGGCAGCTCTTCCGATTTACATGCTCTCTTGCCTCCCTTTGACAAGGGACACATGCTCCAAATTCAATCAAAAGATGAGGAAAATTTTTTGGCAAGGGAAATCAGACCAAAAGAAGTTTCCCTTGATCAAGTGGGAAAAGATTTATAGAGCATAGGAGGAGGCTGGCACAGGGATAAAGAATTTATCTTTGCAAAAAAAATCCCTAGGGGCCAAATTGGCTTGGAAAATGTATGTTGGGAAAAATTTGAAGTGGGTGAAAATTTTGAAGTCAAAGTATCTAGAGGAAGGAGAGGTAAGTTCCTTCACAACCAGACATCTTCGTAAATGGTCACGAATATGGAACTTCATATATGTGGTTGCAGGGATTTGATTTTGAGCTCACTCTCTTCGGATCTCAGGGATGGAAACGTAACACTATTTTGGGAAGACTGTTGGGGCGGGTTTGGTAAGTAGGTAGAGAAAGATAGTATGAGAAATGTAAGGTAGGTTTCTAAGAAGATCTAGGGAATCCGAGTAAAATATTTCCTCACTACAGAGCATGTGGATGGGATGTTGAGATGGAGCTGGAAGGATGCCAGGAAATTGAATCTTAGTTCTATGGAAATAGAAGCTTTTGAAGGTATTCTCAGGGAGTGGTATCTATGTTTAAGGGAAGGGAAGGATGAGCTAAGATGGTGCAACTCAACTTCAGGAAAGTATAGTGCTAAGGAAGGATATAGAATGTTTGAAAAATGTCAAGGGCAGGCTCAGTCAATTCTAGAAAAAAACTATGTTGGAATAGTTGTTGCCTACCTAAGGCCAAAAATATTTTCATGGGAAGCCATTTAAGGAAGACTGTTGACTACTAATAGATTGGAAAAAATTGGTATTCATGGCCCCTCAAGGTGTGTGCTCTACAAGGTAGCGACATAAATGGTTAGTAATCATCTCTTTCTCAATTGTTCATTCACAACCAAGTGTTGGAACTGGTTGTGTGCTAAATTCAATTTGTATACTATGGGGTCTGACAATATCATGGGTTGGTTCAAAAGTTGGCCAATGATGGGTGGTAAATCAGTTTTCACTTATCTATGGTGGCTTTTCCTGTCAATACTTTTATGGGAAGTTTGGAAAGAGATAAATTGTCACATTTTCAAGGATGATGCAATGTTCCTCCCATATTTTCTCAAAAATTTGGAAACATGTATTATGGAGATAGCAAACACAAGGGCAACTGGGGCTATTGGATCAAAACCCACTTTTTCTAGTTGGGATTTTCAAATGTTGAAGACATGGAATGGATTGAAGGTGCCCACAAGCTTGGGCTCTAGGGAACCTATGAGTTCTATAAGATGTGAACTAACCAATTGGTTCCCTCCTTCATAGGGATGGTATATGGTTAAATTTGACGGTGCATCTAGAGACAATCCTGGGTAGTCAAGCACCAGGTGCATAATCGGAGATTGGCAAGGGGTGGTGGTGGGGAAGTTGGCCCAACCTCTAAGTCAGGGAGCTAACAATGTTGCAGAGCTTCAAGTGGTGAATCTGGGAATCAATCTCTGTAGAGAATTAGGCTTGAGGAACATAGTAATTGGAGGTGATTTTGTAGTGATAATAAATGCAATGAGATCGGGTAATCCACAAAACTAGAAAGTGGTAGCAAATTTGGAGGTTACACTTTCCCTCTTGAATAAGTTTGAAAACTTTGAAATAAACCATATTTTGTGCAAGGCAATTTAGAAGAAGACTCTATGGAAAACCTAGGAGCAGACGAAACTCTTCTAAAAGAAACCTCCCAGAATTGTAACATCCCTAGTGAAGTGGTGTAGTTAGTGGCTAGGTGGGTGCCACTCCATCCCTATAATCCAGTTTGGAGTGGTCGAGTGGCAAGTGACAAGGAAAGTGGGATGTTTTGGCTTCATGGTTTTCATGTGATAAGGGGGAACTTTCTAGATAGTGTCTTTTCCATCATTACTTGCCATCTTAGAGAGGCGTGCTATGTCCTTTCCAAGACATTCACTAGCTAACATAGGCATTAAAGCCAAGCATGTAAGCTCTGGCTCTCATTACAATTGGTGGCATCCTTTCATCCCTTTAGTTGTCTGTAGGTCTAGCCTTCATTTCCTTCATGCATTATTTTTGTTTGGCAATGAACATATTCATATTGCTAGTATTGGAAAAGGAGCTGGAGACAAGCGACATGGATACTCCAATGCGATTGAAGAGCTCAAAGCGACAAATGAGTTTTGAAGGCTAGATTACATCCCTCCCTTTGTAATGCATCATTCATCATCCAAATCACCTGACCTTCACAACAATTAAATGTATTGTTGGGAAAAGTTTCATGGAGGATGCTAAAGGGTATTGGTTGGACTCTGACATTTCTTCTTGGGTGCTGGCAGGATTGCTCAATATTGGGGTCTCCAAAGTATATTTGAGGGTGATTATGAGGTGATTGTTCCATAAGGATATGATAGTGGGTTTGGATAGGGCTTTGGCTGCAACTCAGTTGGGAAAAGGAATTCCTCATCCATGTGATCTAGATGTTCTAGGCGACCCAAAGGAATTGGTAAAGTTTTTTCCTTTCCTACTAGATGTGAATGGCTTAGAACTTGTCGAGCATAAGCATCTGGTTGTTGCAAGGGAATAAATCCTAAACAAGAAACTTTGTTCGGTCCTAGTTGCAGACTCGGCCTAGAAAAGGGAATTTTGTGTCTTTTCCTAGCAGAATGTATGGTGAATGGGGCTTTGGTGGCATTGGTTTTTGTTTTTTCTAGTTCAAAGCATAAATGTGTTGTGTCTATTTGTCCAAAGCTTAGTCTTTGTATGGTAATGGCCATTGTATATTTCAGGTAGTATTGTCTATGGTTTTAGCATGATGGGTGTAAGGTTGTTTTGTGTTGGTAGCGTCTATTGAGTATGTGAAATTTTGGTAATTTTGGGTTAGAAATTTTGTGGATGTATAGAATATTTGTAGGCTGCCCAAGTTGGGCTCGAACACTATAATAGTTTTTATCAAATTAATAAAATCTATCTTGCTTATTGATTAAAAAAAATTATATAATAATATAATTAATATATTATAATATTATATTATATTTAATATATTATAATATAATATTATATAATATTTAATACTATAAAAGTATTATAATATAATATAATATTATAATATATTAAATATATTATTATACAATATTAAATTAAAAAAACATTATACTAATATATTAAACTAAATATTCACATGTTATATTAAAAGATTATTATAATATATTAAATTAAATAAGTGGTTGGTCCTGGACTTGACCAAATTATAAAAAAAGAGCTAAACATAATATATATTCATTTCCAAATGGATATCCATTTCATAATGGATATGCATTTCAAAACAGATACATGTTTCAAATGGATATCCATTTTGGTTTGGTTTTTGCTTTAAGACCATGTACTTTCTACCCAAGCCTAGAAAAAGTCAACATATTTTCAAATTTTTGAGCAAGTTAAAAATGCATTTTTTTTCTCATTGCCACTTTTTGGACCCCCATGATGTTGCACAGACCCAGTTATTATCATGAAAGTTTCATTTTTTTTTTTCACTTCTAATGGAGATAACTCATCTTGATGGAAAGTAATGCCCATCTTGTTTGGTGTTATAGCTTGAATTTGGGCTACTACATCAATTGATTCCAGAGTAGGGGGTAGGAAATTGTTGTAAAGCACTTTGAATCATGTTATGAGAATGAGGGGATGCTTGAATAAGGTCACATATTGATATCTTAGCAGGAGTATTCTTTAGTTGTTCAACAAGATTGTAGTCCTTTTCATTATGTAAAGGCAAACAAGGGGCACTAGGAAAGATAGGGTTGGGAAATGGGAGGGATGTTGAAGATGTTTTTCTTGGTTGCTGATTGTTTCTCATGTTATATGTAAGAGCAATGGTATTATAACTCGGCTATTGTGACATATTATTCTTAGGTGGTTCGAGTGTGAGGACAAGTTTATTTTGAGTTTGAGGTTTGTGTGAAGGTGGGTAAAGGATGAGTTGAGGTTGAATAATATTAACTTCTCTTGGTGAAGGAGAGTCTAATTTTATTTCATTATCTTCATCTAAGGAAACTATATCACTATTGTTAATGTTGTCATTTTCTTGCACCATGATATCCTCATTAGGAGGCGAGTTTTTAGGAGAACTACAAACTAGATGTTCATGGAATTCGAAGGTTGGTTCTTTTAAAATGACTTCATTTCAAGGAAGGGAGTTATCAATGGTTGGATTGTCTTGTTAATAAATGATGACATTCTCTTTTTTGTTAATGCTTTCCCTAGGAGAAGGGAGACAAATAGAACTCTCATAACTATCATCATTTGGTTCTTTGTCACAAATAAGAGAGATATTAGGAGAGGGCCAAATTTTATTGTTATGATTGTCCATGATTTCATCCTTCTTTTCTAAGGTCTCATTCACTTGTGTCATAGCTTCTACCCTTGTAGGAGATCTTTTAGGTGAGGAGAAAATAAGAGGTTCATCACATTCTATGGTTAAATTTTGTAAAGTAACTTCATCACAAATAGGGGAGGCATCAAGAGAAGGACAACTATCATTGTTATGCTTATGAATGATTGGATCCTTTTGTTTGAATAGGTCTTTCCAAATATTAGGGACATTAGGAAAGAAAGAAATAATGCTATAACTCTAAATCATTGGATCTTATAACACTAACATGTCCTCCTCACAATTGTGATTCTAATGATCATTTTCAATTGTATCCTCTTTCACTAAAGCATTCTCATAATTGGGGGAGGTGTTGAGAGATGAATTTAGACTAAGTAAAGTAGTGGAAATGATCTCATATTCTTGTTAGATATTGCTGATATGTGGTTGTCATTGATGTCAACAATATTGGCATTAATGTCTTTAAGGTTGTTTATGTCAAGGATATTGAGAAAATTATAATAAAATAAGTTGCAAGTTGTCTGCGATGCAGTGAAATTCAGTATGGTGGCTAGCTCAATATATTGATGATAAGAGGTTGCGGATTAAAGGGTTTGTTGATGAGTATATCTAGTTTATCCACATGAAGTTTTAGAGGTTTGCATGAAGATTTGATTGAGTTATGAGTATCTATGCTCTGACAGTTGTTCTATTACTTTAGTCAGTGTTCCTGAAAGAAGATGATGTAATTCTAGTAATTTGAGTTGTTACAGATGCTTGTGGATGTTTCTAGATCATGCTCTATCTATGTTATTGGTCGGCATTGATCGTTGTGCTCGTGATTAGTGATTTTCTTCTGTGAGTTAATGTTTTTCATGATCATGGCTGACAAAGTGATTGTAGTGTGTTGCAGATCTTTGAGGAATAATTGTTTAAGGTGTTTCATATTTGTGGATGTTGTTTTGGGTCCTTATTATGTGTTTGGCTTACATTGTTTGGTGCACACTAATAATTGTTTATTGATTTGGGCCGACAGTTTGTACACATTTTATATTTTGTTAAAGCCGACATCCAATTGTTCTAATCTCTAGTTGTGGGTATATATGATTGATTGTTTGTACCATTTGATGGAATCGTGTGAATAACGTTCTAATATTTCGAAGGTAGAAGTAAAGAGTGAAGAAGAGTGATCAGATGTTTATGTGCTTAACTGGAACTATAATCAAGCATTAGAAGATGTTATTTTCTTAGTTCAAAATTTTCTAGATGTAATCTGAATGTGATTGCAAGACAATGAGTCTTCCTTTGGGTAGTAAGTCTTTTATATTTGAGCAGTGAGCTCTAGGCAGTGTGCCTGAATGCATGTGCATTCCCCATTTATAATTATTTTATACTTTTAATAGAGTATAATATGAGAATAAGTTTAATTTGTATAATTTATGTGGCAAATGATCCACCCCCCTCTCAGTTGTTTTCCCTTGTGTTGCCAACAATCGGTATCAAAGAGGTTCCTCAGAAGAATTTTGATATCTTGAGGTGATCCGACATGGTGAAATATAAAAAGGATAGTCTGATACTTGATGGAACTGATTATTCTCTGTGGAAGAATCGAATGGAGTGTCATCTAAGATGCATTGGTGAACCTTACTGGAAAATTACAATGAATAGGTATATCATCCCACATAATGGTCCTTCTATTGCAAGTGATATTAAGGAAGTTGAGTACAATATCAGTGCTAAGGAAGGATTGTTGAGTGCTATAACTGATTCTAAGATAAAAAATATAATGGAGTTGAAGACTGCTTATGAGATCTAGAAAAAGTTGGAAAATTTGTATGAAGGTGATGCCCATGTGAAGATTGCTAAGCTGCAAATCCTGAAAGGGAAATATGAAATGTTGAGAATGGGTGAAGATGAGAACATCACTACTTTTATGCAAAGACTGAATGAACTTGTGTGTAGTATCAGATGTGCTAGAGGAAAACTAGAAGAATCAGATATTATTGCTAAAGTACTTAGATCCTTTCCTGCTACATACAAACACAAAGCTACTGCTATTGTGGAGATCCAGAATGTGAAAAATGTAACCAGAGACATGTTGATTGGTAAGCTTATTGCTTTTGAGTTTTAAGAGAGTTTGGTGATTCTCTTCCTAAGATAGAATTTTCATTCAAAGTTACTATCTCTGGGAAAGATAAGTAGAGATATGATCTAGGAGAAATTTATTTTAGAAAAATGTCCAAGTATGAGCATGAAATGAGAGAGAGTGAAGAAGAAGAAAGAAAGCTAGATGAACATGAAGCACTTATTATCAAAACGGAAGCCAGAGGAGAAAGTAAGTGTAAAGGGAAATTTCCTATTAATTTTTTTTCTTGTAATAATATAGGTCATTTTGCCTCAAGGTGTCCATAAAGAGTTCCTAAGCCAAGACCTAAAAATCCTAAATTTTAAAGAAAATGTTTTTATGTTGTTGATGAAGGTGTGACAAATGATGAATCTGATAAAGGAAATTTATGTGAGGATGAATGGGTATTTATTGCTATCAAGGAAAATGATCCAATACCTGCTAAATTTGCTAGTTGTATAAACGTGGAGAAATCTATAGCTGCTAGAGTTTAAGAAAAAGATGAATAGGTGATTGACAGTGGATGCTTTCATCACATGACAGGTGATAAAAATAAATTTGTGAGCTTGGAAAAGTATGATGGTGGTGTTGTAATATTTGGTGATGAAAAATTTGCTGTAATCCATGGCAGAGGATCCATTTCTCTTGATGGTAAGCATAATACTAATGATGTTCTATATGTGGAAGGTTCGAAGCATAATATCTTAAGTGTTGGAAAGATGGTTGAAAATGGATACAATCTTCAATTCAAGAATGGGAAGTATAGAATAGTGGGGAGTTCTAGAAATGTAATTGCATTTGGTAAAAAATTAAAAGGTAATATATTTCATCTAATTGTTGCTAATAAAAGTTGTTTAATTGCTCAAGTTGATGAAAGTTGGTTGTGGCATGAGAATGTGTCATGTAAACTTTGACAATATTATCAAGATAAGTTCTACTTAGGCAGTGAGAGATCTTCCTAAGTTGATAAATCCTACTAATACTATATGAGAGGAATGTTAGTTAGGGAAGCAAACTAGAGCTTCATTCTAGAGCAAACAACATTGTTCAAATGAAGTGTTGGAGCTTTTGCATACTAACTTGTGTTGTCCTTCTAGAGTTAGAAGTTTATAGGGAGATAGGTATTTCATGTTACTTATTGATGATTATTCTAGAATGATGTGGGTTACTTTCTTAAGGGAAAAATATGAAGCTCTGGAGAAATTCAATATTTTTAAGGCTATGGTTGAGATAGAGACAGGTCTAAAGATTAAATGTCTGAGATCAGATAGAGGTGGCGAATTCACTTCCGGTGAGTTTAGTTCTTGTTGTGAAGAGCATGGGATAAAGAGACAATTATTTTCCCTACGGACCCCTTAGCAAAATGGAGTTGTGGAAAGGAAGAATAGGAAAATTCAAGAAGCTACTAGGACTATGATGCTGGAAGGAAATGCTCTGCATATCTACTAGAGAGAAGCTATGAGTACTACCGTTTGCACTCTCAACCAGGTACATGTTAAAGGTGATACTAGTAAGACTCCTTAGGAGCTATGGTTTGGTCATAAGCCTACTATTAGATACTTCAAAATCTTTGGGAGTAAATTCTATATCAATAGAGATGAAGATATAAGAAAGTTTGATGCTAGAAGTGATGAAGGAATCTTTCTTGGTTATTCTACTAAAAGTAAAGCTTACCAGTGCTACAATAGAGATTGAGGAAAGTAATTTAAAGTGCTAATATCAAGGTTGATGAAGACATTTTGATCGTCTAGAACTTGCATATATGATTAAAATGATTAGAATGATAGTTCAGATAAAGGGAAGAAATTTTAGACTCTAAATCAAGTTCAAATCATTCCGATGAATTAGGAAAATCAAAAGGAAGAAACTAGTGAAAGTGCAAAAGTGAGATCACAAGAGCTTGAAGTTCAAGAACACCTTAATACTCCAAGGTATGTAAGACTAAATCATTCAAAAGATCAGATTATTGGTGATAAGAACAAAGGTGTTCAAACTAGGAGAGGAATACTATTTGATCTCGAAGACTGAGCCTAAAAGTGTCAATGAAGCATGCAAAGATGAACATTGGGTGGAAGCAACAAAAGAACTATTGCAAATCAAGAAGAATGATACATGAATTCTTGTTCCTAGAACTAAGGACAAAAATGTAATTGGAACTAAATGGGTCTTTCAGAACAAACTAAATGAGAAAGTTGAAGTTGTTAGAAACAAAGAAAGACTTGTGTGTAATGGATATTCTCAGATGGAAGGAATTGACTTTGAGGAAACTTTTTCTCGTGTTGCTAGGATTCAAGTTATGAAACTATTTCTTGCTTATGTTGCTTACAAAAACTTCAAGATTTATCAAATGGATGTCAAGTTAGTATTTCTAAATGGTGAACTGGAAGAAGAAGTGTATATTGAGCAACCTAATGGATTTCAATTGATTGATCAGGGAGATATAGTTTTTCGGCTGAAGAAATGATTGTATGGACTTCAGAAAGCCCCAAGAGCATGGTATGCCATATTGGACAAGTATTTGTTGAAGCTTAGATTTAATAAAGGTACTACTAATAGTAATTTGTATTTCAAGATTGATCATGATAAAGATTTGATTTTTGAAGTATCGGTAAGTATTTTCAGAGGTGAGAGTCTCGAATGGGTTGGGTCTCATAGATTTGCACATGTGAGGTCTCGCGAGTCACCTTGGTCTCGCTGAATTTTCAAGTGGGTGCTCATCGGCAAGAGGTCTTCTTGCATTGTAATATCATGGCAAAACTCCCTTGTCTTGCCGACCGATGAGACGGGTGAAATTTTTGGCATAGGTTCAGGGCTTTGGTGAAATGTCATAACAATCATGTGGTGTCTCGCCAACTTGTGAAAAGAATGCATCGGTAAGAGTTGAGGTTTGCGGCAGGAGGTCTTGGAGAGTATCATTTGTCTCACCGACAAAGCACAAAAGATTCTGTCAAATGACCTTCGGTGAGAGATAATGCTATCGATATAAGGTCTCGGTGAGTGACCTTCGGTCTTGCTGACTTTGCTCATGGAATTTCTATCACGGGGCATTTCGGTGAGACTAGGATGACTTAAGAGTGAGTCTTAGCGAATACATATGGGTCTCACCGATGGAACTTAAGGAGCACGTCGGTATGAGATATTCTTGTGTCACAACGACACGTTTGATTACGAAGGCTATCGATAACATTTTGGGATTCTCTGTGAGATGTCTCACCGACATCACAGAGTCAGGACGAAACAGAAAGAGGAGGGGAAGCGATTAACAAGTGAATCGCCTTCGGCATAGCTACTGCATTGTCTCACCGATTGTTCCAGCAAATGAATAACAGAAATTCGAACATTGTGGCCGACATGTGAGTGATAAAATACCGTTGCAGGCTGACTTGATTGGAGCCTGAATTCTGTGGAAGGCCGACATGATATTTCAATATGTTTTATTTTCTCATGCTAGTGTATAAATTATCATTTTTGTAATTTTAAAAGAGGATGAACTATTAGATTTCGATACACAACAAGTAAATACAGTAGAGTAAAATTATCAGATCAAGAGACTATTGTTGCATATTTTAGAATTGAGGTATTTATGAAATTCAGTTGATGTTGTTGCATCTCTTTGATGTCAATTATTTGTTGAATCTAATGAAAGTATTGCTAATTTGTCTCGAAGATGGATTCTTTCTAACTGTTTAAATTGATATAACAAGTTTATACTCAATTCATCAGTACACATTTGTTGTATTTGTGTGATTAGTTGACTGGTTCTTTCAAGCAAAGATTAAATCCTTGTAATTGATCACAGTAGTTTGAGAGATTCATTTGGATTGTTCAAGTAGAGCTTAGTAATCATATTCTTGCATGTTTACATAAGTTGTGAACATAATATATGCTAGACAATTTGAGTTTTCTTTAGAGAAGTGTTGCTCATCTCGATCTCATTTGACTCTGCATACCCAACAAGGCACTGGTCTCTGCATTTTATCATTTGAATTCTTTCTGCTTCTTTATATCTATTAATTAAATTTTTTAGGATTTAGATTTAGAATATTGTTCACTTCTATCTGCCATTATGGACAAATTATTGCATGAAGGATAATTTCATAAGACTAGTCTACTCAATCCAAAAAGGTATACCCGCCTGGGTCTAGCAGCACCTTAAGAGTAGAAGGTTGAGTTCTCTTAACCTTGTCTGTTACCCTGAAACATATCAAGAGATTGGCAGCCTCTTGTGGCTTTCAGCCTGCGTTTTTGAGAGCTAACAAATCTATTGATTTTATAATTGTATATTTTAGATTTATAAAACAATATTATAAAATAATATTATTAGACAAGAATAATTCTTAAAATTAATTTTATTTTAATATTAAAAAATATTAATTTGTTAAGATTATAAATTTTGGTCATATAATTTAAGCATTAATTTTTATTAAATTAATTAGTAGATCTATTCTTGTAGACATGACTTATTTTTATTAAATAAAAACAATAAAAAATACAATACTTATAATAACCAATTCATTTATTGTAGGATGTTGCATGTGTGTACTCTATGATATTGTATGCATTACATACCTATATTCTAGATTATTGGGAGGAAATGAAAGCTACATATTAGATACAATTTATAAGGTCTACAATTCCCTAATATTTGATCTATAAATTTTTACTTTCTAATCAAGATTTGTATTTCATTTAATCTAGGTGACATTTCCTTGAACCTAAGATTTGAATCTATTTTCTAGGATTGTGGATAATAGTCTCAATTCACCAACAAATAATATAGATTTTCTCTCAATTTCTCCCTTTTGATATGATCTCTGAATCAATTAAAAAAATTATTTTAAAATTTAATGATGATTGTCAATTCTAACTTCTTTCTTAAATTTAAAAAAAAAAACAACTTTTATTTTAAATTTCCATTAGTGATTGAAGCATCTTCTAACCCTACCTCATTGTATATCTTGTATACAAGAAAAATTAAACAATAAAGCAGACCTTTTGATTGTCCTACTACTTGGAAATTATTCATACATATATTCATGTCACCCTTGCCCTACCATTTATTTGTGTTTTCTGACTTCACTTAAACGTTAATTAGTTCGAAAATTTTGAGAGGTAAAAGGAGAAGATTAGAACCTATTCAGCGAAACATGAAAGCTTTTAATTCCACCAATCAGCCACCACGTTAATATGAAAAGGTTGTAAATATTAAAATTACTCTTAAAATAGAAAAAATCACTGATTGATCATTAAGGAAATGCATTTTTTCCAATTCAATTTATCTTGTAAAAGATTGCATTCTAATACTTTAAGTTAACTCCATGTTTATCACTGCAGACTGCACAAGGCCAATATTTAATATAAGCGACACTCAATTTCATTAGCAGGAGAATATGAATTAGCTCATTGGACATGTTTATCATTGTTACTGTACATATGAATCAGAATGATAGACTCCCATATGCAGCCCCGTTTTATTGTTTGCAGCACTTGGGATCTGGAATATGGGTTGCGCAATTGGTACAAGATCGTAAGATGTCCACAACTTGAAACAGATTATAACTTTCTTTGTTATAGTTATTCTCTGCATCTGTATTTACATTAGTCTTAAGGTTGTATCGAGCAGAAACTTGCAGGGCAAACAGAACAGTTAGAATAAGAACTACTATCATGATTCTCATAAGCATTGATCGCGCCATATTCATTGCTGGAGAGCGTTCTTTCACAAACAAAGTTGTTCACGTTACAAATGAATAACTGAGCAGAAACAAAAGACCACTTGACGAGAAACGGTGAAATATAATATATCTTGGGAGAGAGCAGATGAGGATGGTATGCAATCCATACAAAGGAGACCATATTTATAGAGAGGCTACCGATAGACGATTGGAATAGTTGAATATTGTAAGTCGTTCAAGGCGGACCAATTCAAAGTTTGGGCCGCACAGTGGCATGTGAGACCCTGAACAGGTCCGCAAATTATAGCAATCCAAATGTAGGATATTCGCTTCAAATCCGCGTTTTTCATTGTTCAACGGCTGTGTAATTTTGGTGATGGTGTGTGATTCATACGTCAAACCGAATATTATGAAACCGCGAACGCTTTTTGGAAACATTAAATGTACAGTTTCTCGTTTGATCGTAGCGATTACATTGACTTTTTCTTTCCCATTCGTTGGCCTCCTGTCCATGCTTTGTATTTGACCGGTGGAGAGCGTAAACCATATTAAGACATCGTTCTCTAATGAAGTTTTAACCACACGCGCTTCATCAGCACGGATTTTCCTGCACCCACCCCGCCGTGCATGCCCAGAATATAGTGTTGTTTGTCCTAGATTAAACTCATACCTGAGAGCATGGAATAGGCGTCCATGTTTATGTAAAATCAAAATCCATCGATTTAGCCGCACTTCGAATTGAAGGCCATGTGCACTTTTTTATATTTTAACTGTTAAATTTTTCGTCTAACTGGCAATGCATATAAATTTTATATTTTTTTCTATTGACTTTGGGACATGGTCTCATATCGTCTTCTCTTTATGAATAGTGTGTATTATTGTAACGGTGAATTTTGTATATTCATTTTTTATTTGAGGAGAGTTTATATATTGATGTATAGATAAAAAGTGTAATTTGTGTGAAGTTTAGGTCTTTTATATATGTCATCTATTTATCTAGTATACATTATGTGATGAATGTATTCTTTATCTTTATTCATGTGTTTTATACATCTTTATATAATTGTGTTATTTAATTATTTATTACACCTATGTATATGGTATAAAAAATCATATTTCACAATACATATCTTATTTTTTGACACTTATTTAACAATTGTTCATATAGTTGTATTTTAGAGTCATTTTCTAATCATTCTTGACATTTTTCCTACTTTTTGAAATTATTTGTATAGACTCGTAAGCCCCATGGTATCACATACTAAATTTTAATGTTGTGTGGAGATCATGTTAAAATGAACACACATTAGCAAATGGAATGGTGTTCATCACATTTTGTGTTAAGGAAAGGAAGCATGGACTATTTTCATGACATATATACAGTTTAGTGTAGTACAAGCAAATGTGAAGCCACAAGGAAAAGAAAATGTTGATTCATTCTTCAAGATGACGATCTTAAGGAATTTGTTTGTCTTAGAGCTCATTTGTCTTGTGACTTTCTAAGGATCATTAGATGGAGATGTGATTAAGCAGTTTGTGAAGCTTTGAGCTAATGATTTCAATAAAATTATAATTTAGGTTGAAGATTCGTGGATTAAGTGCATAGTTAGAAATGTTAGGTTATTTATAGTGTTGTCTTTTGTTAGTGCAAGCAATATATCAATAAAAAATTTAAATAGCTAAAGGAAAAGTACTAGTAAATATAATGTGTGCTTTTAGTGGAAGATAACATCATCACCCTATGACATGTAAAGTTCATGGAACTCTTGGAACATGCCTTCTCTTTTATTTTCATGATCTCCTGAAGGATTTGCATATTAAATATAATCTAAGGGTTCTTAGTGCTTTGATAGAAGAATGTTAAAAATATAAATGTAAATGTTTGAGATTGATCAAGATTGATAATTCACAAGTGATCGACCTAGCTATAGTATATGTGATATAGGAGTGATTGTATATATAAGGTGATGTACCATGAGCTCACTAAGTTATTATATAATCTTGTGATGCTTAAGAGAAAAAAAAGGGGGATCTAGTTTAGAATCTTGAACAACTATGGTAGGCTATTGTTCATCATATAATGTTTTTTTAGATGACTTGCCATGACAAGTTGGGTGCCCATGTTGAGTGGGTCAAATAAGAGGTTACAAGATATTTATTGGCAAGTACCATTTTTAATATTTTGTGAGAATATTGGAAAGTGGTATTATATTTTTGAAGCCCAAGTTGGGTGTCATGCCATTAGAGGTTTTTCACATGCCTATGTCAAAAATTTTTACTTCTAGTTTGTTCACTTGCATATAAATTTACAGTTAAGGAAAGATTCTTAGTATAATAGTTCATAGATATACAAGTGTTGTTGAAATGATACCAAAACTCTTCCAAATTTAATTGAACATTGGTGAATTACTTCTATAAAGACTCATGTTTCAAGTATGTTGTAATCTATTTTAGATTTGATAGTATATTTTGCAGGTTATGGAGTGTGGGGTTCTATCTCAAAATGGTTATTCCCACATAAATAATTATACTATGGTGTAATTATTTATTTTCTTATGAATGTGTTTCTCTACTTTTTTTTAATAGTTTTAGATCATATTTATAGTTTTATATTGTAGGGACAGAAAAAGTAACCCTTTTTCCTCAATTAATTTGGCAATAATTAACACAAAATTAAATTAATAATGCCTAGGTTTAATGTTGTAATGTGTTGTACACATTCACATGAATCTAGGGCCCCTTTTCAACAAGTTGTACTTAAATTATACCTTATTTAGGTGTTGTAAAGTGTTGTAACACACCTTTGCACTTATCTAGGGTCTAATTAATTAATGGTGGTTAATTGAGCTTAATTGGTCCCTTTAATTCAAATTCAAGCCCTCTTTTCAAGGATCTATCCCAACACCCAATAATCATATTGTATGACATTTAATTTGGAATTTTTGGTGTCCTAAAAAATGTTGCTAGGGCCCATTCACCTTTAGTGGAAAATGAGTCCTCTCCACATAGGACACCCATTTCTATGCATTTTTGAGTTGGATTTTTTATGTTATTTCATCCCCACGAAGCACAGTCCTAGAAAGTTGTGCTAGGACCCATTCGCCTTTAGTGGAAAATGGGTCCTGCTCACATAGGAAACCCCCTTTTCAATTTAATTGTGGTGGGATCCTTATGATTTTAATACCTAAATCTAATGTCGGTTTGAATTATTTGAATTTTGGGGTTAATCTCCAGATTTATTATAAATATGGGGTTAATTCACATTGTTTCTCCTAGAAAGTTTCAAGAGGCCTAAGAATTCAAATTTTCAAGCATTAGAGCACTTCAACAGAATTGTAAAGGCATTTCAAGGTAGATTAATGAAGATTTCTTGTAGCAATTCAATATCATTTCATCATGTCTAAGGCATAGTACATGCATACATGTTGTTGAGCTAAGATAGTTGATGTAGCATTGAAGATCTACTTGGAAGCATTGTTATACATCATGTTCAAGATCAAGGTCTACATTCTTCATGGCCAATATATGTTAGTTTGTAGATTTACATTCCACTTGACATCATCCAAGGTATTGTAGACATGCAAAATTAGCATCGTGCATTTAATTAAGTCATATTCATCATTTCATTAAATAAATTGAGTTTATTCGGTTTATCTCTAAAGTCCTCCATTTCATTAAATAAATTAATCTTTACCACTAACATCATCCCCTTTAGTTAAATAAATCAAAAAAATTATTTAACTAAGTCTAAATCACTTCTCATCTCCTTTTTGATTTATTTTAATCCATAAATATAAGTCAAAAGGTCAAATCATCTATTCTTGATTAATTTAATCCTAATCACTTGTATTCTCTATATTTTTCCACTTGCACATGAAATTCCATTTAAATGATTTATTAAAATATTTATTTATTTTCAACTAGGCATCTTTGGGGAATATTCCTCCAAGTTTGAAAATCCCTCGAAAAGGGATTTGTCCTTCCAACAAAGAATTTAAGAGCTCTTACATGTCTCTTACATGTATCTTGCACAAGTCAAACTTAGCATTTAACTCATCTTGTCATCAAATTCAAATTTCAAATCTCCCCCTCTTTGGAACATTGACCAAAATGTGTTCATTCCTCAACCTCTCACATGTTGACAAGTGGCACCTTGTCATTGGTGGATCTTTAGTCTAACATCCTCCATGTTTGGAATTATTCTATCCTTCTTGGCTATAAATAGAGGCCTCCTCTATTGAATTAATCCTCCACAACTCCACAATCTTAGGCAACTTGATACACATTCATGTTGCACTTGGTCATCATCTTGCATCTTTTTATCATCTAGGAGCTTATCAAGGGTTGGGAAAGGGATTCTTTCCACAGAAGCACCAATCCACTATGAGATAAGGGTTTGACCATGTTTTCATATGCTTTATTTAGCTTTTCTTGTTGTTTTAATGTCTTATTTAGCATATCTAACATGATGTAATATTTCATAGGGATATTAGATTTGTTATGTTTTGCTTGACTTCCATGAAAATTATTGTCAAGGCCTAACATTTTGCAGATTTAGCATCCACATAATGGTGATAGAAGGAGGGTGGAATCTTAGTGTTTGTGTGTAGGCTTTCTCAATTTATTGCATAAAAAAAAAAAATCACTTTATTTATGACCATTACTTTATAGATTCTGGAGCTTCTCCATATCACGTAATTAGAAAGACAATAGGAGCTATTTCTCACTTATTTTAAATTGATATAAACGAAATGATTTGTGATGCTTTCTAAATCTACTTCTTCATGAACTCTAGCATGTTATTTGGCCATTTTAAAGTTTACAAGTGGTCCTCTCACAAGACGATGCAGTGAGTGTTTATTGCCTTCATTTATTTTGTCCCACAAACACTAAGATTCATAGCTTAGGAAGCTAGGATTAAATATTTGTTTTTCTTTAATCTTGGTGATATCATTGTTGGAGGAAAGCTATCAATTTTTTTTTGTATTTCAAAGCCACCATTTTTTTTTTGGAGAATCAAATTCAAGCTTATTACTTGCATTCTAGAGTAAGATTGAAAATATGATACTCTATTTTTTGAATGAAAAATGGCATGAACAGAAAGAGCACTGCAAGCTCTCCTTTTGAAGGAAATAATAACAAAATCATTGTTCTATTTTAATATTTTTGTTGTACATTAAATGTTGTTTCACTTTCCTCTCTTCAATCTACAATATGTTATTTTGATTGTCTTTGTCTCTGCCAACACACATGGTTCTTGAGTTGGTCGCCTTCTATGCCAAACCACTCGCATCAGTCTATTCCATTCACCCATTGGAGATTTCCATAGTCCGCAGGGAAGGTTACTTAAGGTGATGTTGAAGGAGAGAAGAGCTTCATATTCCCGCAGAGGACACCTACATACACACATATAAACACAATACTAGTAGTGAGCATAACTATAGCCGACGCCATTAAAGGAACTGGGATGAGATAGCTAAATGTAATTTTACACGCTATTATATATTGTGGTATTGAATATGGGTTGAATATTAGTTTTCATAAATGCTAATGAAAGAAAATGCTTGGAAGTTTATTGGCTGCATGGTTCTCTAGTCATTTTGGCTATCTATACTTGACTCATTGTTGACTCATATCATTTCCATGGTTGAGATATTTTGGAGTGCATCTATCTTAGTAGTTGGGAAATAAATAAGAAATCCATTTGAGTAGATTCAGTTTCATCACACTTGTGCCAACCATCAAATAGTTGATTAAATTCACTAAAAAATGTAGGGGTTTTGTTATTATAATCTGCGTTGGGATAGGATATAGTAGGGCGTGATTCAAATTGGTGACCTATTCATATTTGCAAGATTTGAGTATGCACAAACAAAACAGTTGCTCTCTATGCCTTTGAATCTACAGGCTGCAAGCCATTCTTTTTCTGAATATGCATTGTATCCATGCATTCATCTATGCTTTCACATTGCTCTATCTATTTTTTCTTTGATAAATACCTGCGTTCAAATCTAGTTTGGCTTTTACGTCTTCCAATTGCATTTGCTTGACAATATTTGAAAGCCATTAGTCGCTGCCATAAATTCTCCAATATCATTATGAAATTTGAGTGAAGCCCCTTAATTGTAAAGGAAAGTGTCATTTGACAATATCATTTAAAGAGTGGGGCCCATTAATTGTCAGACTGTATTGTTTTCACTACTGCTGGCTAGGAAGGAATTGAGGTTTGGCAGCCTCTTCAAGTACCTTTAGCCTTAGTTTTATGTGTATATCTCTTCTTAGCTTAGTCGCCCCATTATTTGTCATGCTATGTGAATATCAATGCCCATCCCTCTCAGCTAAAGATTAACTATGGGTGGTTGTGAAAAGAAATCGATATTGATTGAGAGAGAATTATATATTGAGCGGTTGATTTTGAAATCCTCTTATTAATGGATTTGTAGAGTGTTGGTTAAGCCACACATAACTGACAGGCGCATAAAAAGTTAAAGCATTTCAAAACACTTTAATGTCTAGTCGATTTCTCCTTATCCCTAATTTCTTTTTGCTTGGGCAACACATGTAAAGGCATAGAAATAGAGGGGAAGTCATTCAATTGAGAGGGCGGTGAACAACATTGAATCATTTGTGTATTGCATATTCTTGATCTAACATAACATTTGTTTGTTTATTGCCATCGAAGACCAAGTTAACCAAAATTTGCAGGCCCATAGTCTTTTTCTACATGGTTTTTCATGACATAAACTCCATTCAAATTCCGCCCTTAGTTAAATATGGTTTTGATGCAAGATCTCATAAAACCTAGGCTCTATCTAAATATATTAGAGGCACATAGTGCAATTTTGTTTTATCTTTTTCAGCAAATCCATTTGTTTTTGTGTTTGACATATTTCTTTGTGCAACTTATATCGTGAAATTCTAAAAATTTGGAGTCATGGTGACTAAATGATATTCACATAGAGATTTATAGAATCAGTGCCAAAATTTGGAATCATTGTCATCAATTGCAGGTTGGCATCAAGAAATGGTGATGGTTTCTCTTGTGTAGGAATCAAATAATGATAGATTTGAATCAGAAAGTGGGCACTTGAACTTGGAAAAAACATTTTTAAATGCTTATTGTAATAACCTAAGAGCTTCCATTTTCTACTTTCATTTTCTATTTTATTCCAACTCACTTTCATATTAGGTTTGAAATCAGCCATTGTTCTAATTTTTTTCAAAGTTGGGCTAAAATTGAACACTACAAACTTCCTAGACTTTGATTATGGGATAAAATTGAACAAATAAACTTCACATTTAGCTTGGTGCTTTAAAATGAATTCATCATTGCTTTGAGGCTAAAATGAACAAGTGTTTGAATTGAGTGATTTTGTCTTTGGTGCATTTTGAGTTTGTATCCTCTCCCCTAGCGCTTCGTGCAATATGGGGTGCAAGAGAAACACTCAAAATGCATTTTATTACTTTGAGTCACCTTTAAGAGAGGGCTTACTATGAGAAACACCTCGCAACAAGAAACTCATAGGCAAGTTCTTGCAAGCATGTTTACCGGAAGGCTATATCAAAGGGTGTGAAATTGTGAGAAATTAGCACCAATCCGTACCAACAACAGACTGCACCTAATCCCACACCTTAAATGATACAGGAATGGTTGAAGAGCCTTAAGTGGCCAAGTAGGTGAGTGTTGGTTTCATTGTTCATGGTTTGTTGTCATTAATAACCTTGTTTGTAGTATCCAACCAGTCCATCCAACGAGTTTATCAAAGTGGTGCATTGGAACTTAGATTCCAAGTTGTTACTTGCCATGTCTGATCTTGGTTAAAATATAAAGGTTAATAATTCATTCTTAACATGCATTTATATTTTTTCCTTGGTTTCATGTAAAATAATCTCTTCTACTACAAAGGACATGAGGCAAGCCCACCAAGAAAAATGTACCAATTGAGCTAGGATGTTATATTGCTTGTGAGTTAGTTTGAAAACACAGTGCTTGGATCCAAAACATTGAGACAAACATTAAATAAATCATTCAAATTTCAAACCCTTTAGGAGAAGCAAATATCCTTGAACAAATTCACATGCCCTTGCTTGCCCTTGGGATTCATGTCCTTAGAGGTTTCTAGGAATTTGGATTTCATCTCAATTTGCTCCTACTAAAGTCAACATTTGGTAACCTTTGTCTTGATTTCCTTGATTTCCACATAATGCGCCTTGTGAGATGAGAAGAAGTTAGGACATTGAACATCTTGTTTCAAAAACTAATCAAGAGTGTGCTTGTGATAAAAATAACTCATTAAGCAAAGACTAAATCAATTGGACCCCACACATGTGCTTGGCATCTTTTGGTCATATGGTTTTCATGCAAACATTGGTCTTTTGGTTTTGAAATACTCTTAGAGAAAAGCATGTTCTTCAATATCTTGGTCTAGTAAACAAGTCCTTCTTAGGTTCATTTAGGATCAAAATCAAACACTTCATCCATCCCAAACATCTATTAAAATTCATCCCACCAAATGACTTTAGAGCTTTGGAAACATCATTATCTAGACTTGGGTACATCCTTAAACCAAATAAAATAATTTGTTTAGTTAGGTGTGTGGGAATACATCCTTTCTCATACATTTAATTAAATTATCAATCCTTTGAACAAATTCATCCTAAGATCACATCTAACATCTTAGGGTTTACAAGCTCATTATCTAAATCTAGCCAATCAAAATCAAACCCTAAAGTCTAGCATTGATCCAAGGTTCCTAAAAAAGTTCAACACCCATATCATTCACCCCTTTTCATCCTTCATCTCATCATTGGTCCTAAACACCTTAGAGGTCACTTTTGTAACAAGGTAAAAACACAAGAAGAACATGGAATATAAAATTTCTCCATACATCATGAGTAATCCAAGTCAACCAAACTATCAAAGCCTTACAATGTCGATTGATTATCAAAACTCACATCTACACAATCCATACATAGGATCATTATCTCCTACAAATGTGAGAAAAACTTTCTCGATGGTAGATTTAAATCTGAGTCCAAACCTACAAATATATCAACCAAACACCCAATGAATGAGTCTTCCACAAACAAATGACATCATCCCACCAAATCCATACATGCCAAGTACAAGTTTTCCAAACATGAACATTTTAAATCCACACTTGGAAAAATTTGTGATGGATATGTTTGCAAATCATACGAATTTTGTCCAAAGTCCAAAAAATATGTTAACAACTCCATGTATTGGTCCAAGTCAAGGTAACACCATGCAAAATCAAGGCAATATATTTTTTGAACACAACAATTTTCAATTTCAACCCATAATACCAAATCTGAACATCATCCCAAATCAGAAAAATTTCCAAAATCAATTTGTGCATGTTAAACCATGCCATCAAAGCATTGAGTTGTTTCCACAACCACATCATGAACAATATCTCTAATTTCAGGAAGTTAGATATCAAGATCGACCACATCAACAAATCCAACCCCCACATCTCAAAGATCAATCACCACATCTCCAAAATTAATCACCACAAGGTCAATTTAAAGTACAAATATCACAAGGTAACAAGCGAAAGTAGACACCAATAGGGAGACCAATTGAATTAGTCCTGCAACAATTGGTACAGTAAAATATCATCAAGCTTCCCATCTATGGGAACTATCAAGAACCCCTAGTTAAACCACCAGGGTATAATGAGGAGCACCATTGTGATTTTCACAAAACAAAAGGATACACAACATCAAGTTGTATTCGACTCAAAAATCTCATTGAAGAATTCATTGATTGAAAGATAATCACTATTGGGGATAATGATGAAAATTCAACCACTGGTGATAGCATTGCAAATCTCCCTACCACAATTTTTGAAAATAATGATCAAGATCTATCCATCGAGGAAGATGTTTCCACCTCATTTGATGATCAACTCACTATATATCAAGAGCCACATTTTAGTGATCTATTTCAAGGAGTGTTAGAGTTATTTGATCCTATTGACATAATCCATGACCCATCTACCAAAGATCATGTTGAAAATTTCTCTACATCACCTAATGAGTTAGAAAACATATCTCAAAAATTTATTCCAAAACATGATCAACATCTTTCACCAAGGTCTAGCAATGGTCCTTTCCAAGGCATGTCGACATCCTTTGAACTCATGGTTACATATACTAAAGGAATCCTCAACTCGACATTTGATCCAAGTCCACTCAAAGATCAAGAGGATATTGAGCCACTTCCCATTCCTAATAAAGATATCTAAGGATCATTTGAAACTGACCGATGTCAAGAACTTGATCCAAAGCATGTCAAAAGCAATTATGAAATTATTCAAGATCAAGAATTCATATCTCCAAGATACTATAATGATTTCATGGACACTCTCCTATCTATACAGGATGTCACAGATAATGATCTTATCCACATAACACATACTCCTCCATCTACCCATGAGATGCTTTCTGTGGATGGACACGTATACAATCTTCATTTAGGACATGATTCATTTACTCCTGATATTATGACACAAAAAGAGTAGGTTATTGATTCCTATAGTCAAACTGAATTGTCAACATCAGGATTAGATATATCCCAAATTCAGACTAAGGACATCATGTATGAAGACATCCAACATTATCCACTCAAGGAAATAGGTTTGGTAGAATAGGAAATTCTAGAGTCAACAAAATAGCAAATTGAAATAACATCATTTGTAGTGGTTGTTTATCAAAGAATGCTTACTAAACAAGACATCTCAGAATAGGAAGAATCAAAACATGAAGGTACTACTTCCACAATACTGGGGAAACTATGTCTCAACAAATGTCAACATAGGGATCATGAAGAGTCCTTATGATGAAACTAGTGTCAATACTACAACCATCCAAGTCATGAATCTTCATCCACCCATCACCCCATTCAAAAATTGGGACCAACATCAAAAGAAATATTTGAATCAAAGCACAAGGAACGTTATCAAAGAAAAAGAAAAAGAGCATGAAGGACACATCAAATACATATGGATACCAAAAAATACAAAGAAATATTATCCCTATCAAACTCCATCAGTCAAAGAAACTATGGGGAAAAATAAAAAAGGGAAAAGTATCCATCAAAGATGTCCACAAAAGAAAAATTAGGTTTTTCAAGCGACGTACAAAGTGTATCAAACAGTTGGTCCTAATTTGACACACACTTTTGTATTCACCCATCATTGTTCATCTTCCCAAGTTTGAAAAGTCAAAGATTCCAAGTTGTCAACCAATTCCTAAACACACTCCATCCATGCCTCCATGCATGATATCGAATTCTCAAATTGACCGTGTATTGGCAACAACCCTTCATCATAAGTATTCTGAAGGCACTCTATCATGATGTGTGCATAGAGACAAAGTTAACCCCAGTATCAATAAAGCAGATCAAGAATCTCAAAAGTTGCATTCAAGTGCATATATCTTGGCAAAGCAGCTTCTTTAGGAAATATATCAATAGAAAATTATGATAGAAGTGTCTACATCAACACCAAAAGGTGGTTTGACATGAGTTTAAAATATTTTAGAAAAACCAAAAAATCAAAAAATATAAAAATCCAAAAAAAAATCAAGGAAAGGATTGAAAATAGTAAAGAAATTTTTTTTCCTCTAGTGAAAACCACATAGGTGGAACTTTGGACAAGTACCATCATGAAAACCTAGAAAAAATGCATCATGTGTAGAATCGAGCATCTATGTACACCACTTCAGAAGAAAGCATCTCATCCTATCCATAATAAATCTAGTATTTCATCCATCTTATCCATAATAAATCCATTCATCCATGAACCATTTATGTAATCCATTTTCATATATTTGCGTCCATAGTCTGAGTTATCTTGATCTTGATGAACTTTGGTGCACACTTTTACTCTTACTTATGGTAAACATCTTGACATGGGTCATTTTCATTGATCTTATCCTATCCAACATTATATGAGCCATGAAGCACTATCCAAATATTCTTTGTTTATTCAAACATCTTATCTTATCGCAAGATAATCCATATCCCTCTATCCATACACCTATCTGAGCATCCACACATGACATTTCAAACATTGCTAGACACTAGGCGCATATATTTACATCTTGCTTCTAGAATAAATCTTGATCTATATCCTCCACCTTATGTGGTGATCTGAACATTAGTAAACATGAAATCAAATTGGTCAAGCATTTGTGAACCAAAATCCAAATCACTAGCCCATGGCACATTTTGACGAGAAGATGTTCCTTATCAAGTTTTATCTTCAATCGAACATCAATCCAAACAATCACTATCAGTTACATCTAAATTGCACTTCAATGTCACATCAAATCATTCAAAGCAATTTTGTTCCAAAATCAAGCCTTATCAATCTTGATTAATCAAATCCAATCAATCCATCATCATCTTGGGATATCCTTCCCAATCCTTGTGTTTCTTAACACTATCCATGCATTGTTGTGTATCCTCAATAATGTTGTCATCATCAATCCCTCATCATCTTGGGATATCTAGCCTAATCCTTGTGTTACTCAACACTATCCTAGCATTGTGGTGTATCCTCAACAATGTTACCATCATCAGTCCATCGATTCGATTAGTCAACCTTAGCTTGGTTTTAAACAAAATCCCAAAAAAATCACTGATAGCATTAGACACATCCATATTCAAATTGTCAAAATCATGCAAAAGTCCAAAAAAATTCAAAACATGTCAAAATTCCAAAAACGCTCAAAAAGTCAGAAAAACATGGCATCTGAACTATGCCATCTTTGAGCTTAAATGTAGGAAAGGATAATCTTTGATTAGCCTCCAAGACATCAAAATCCTAAAATATTCAAAAAACACAATATCCAAAAATATTCATAAAATCTCAGAAAACCCCAAAACATTTGAAAAATCAAAAATCAAAACATTTGTAAAATCTTTAAAAATACCAAAAACAGCCTCAAAACATTCCAAAAATGTCAAAAACATCCAAATATTTGAAAAAATCCATCTGTCTCATCTCGCTTTTACTCGAAATAATCAATCATCCATAATAAATTGATCATCACCTTTTGGAAACACAAACAGAAACAACCACGACAGTCAGCAAAAGAAAACTTCAAATGTAAAAAATCAAAATTGAAACAACAAACATTTAAACGAAAAATCAAACTCTTGATCATTCGCAAACATGTCAATTGACTTTATATCAAAATCATATCAATTAACATATCAACCCATCATCATCCTATACAATGCATGTCCTAGGATATATCATTTTGACAATGGGTATCATTTTGGATATCACTTTGGATTCTTATCCTATCAAAACACATCCATTTGGCTAGAGGTATGGAGAAAATTGACTTGTTTGGATACTTGATGTTTTCTTTTGATTTATCTTATTGCGCTCATTCCAATGACCTCTCTATGATGTCTAATCAAAGCAATTTAGAGAGAAAGGAATGGGGCATCAATCATTATCCTTTTGTTTGCTATGCTTGTTGGATGTTCTTGTAATATAACTTGGCGAATACTTGCTTTGATAGGTACATCCTAGCAAGGTTTCTGTATGTCAAGTGTGAACAAGAATACTCCTATTTATTTGTTGAGTCAAAGTCGATTGCACTAGGTACAATGCCATCCTAGTTATTTATACCTTGATGCATCATATCTTTGTGTATTATCAAACATAAGGTAAGTAGCCCTTTTAAAATCCCAATCCTTGATAAGTGAAACATCATCTATCATCATCATCATCATCTCTAATAAAGTCTCATCAGATCATGGACTTGTTGGATCCTCTTGTCATCATCTCATTTCTTCTTTCTTCTTTTCCACATTAACATCATGTCATGAATAGTTAATCATCATCACAAGTGCATCCATCTTGTATCCACAAATCATCAGTATACATAAATCTCATAAACATAGCATATCACCTCATCTATCTCATCCATCTCAAATGAAATGCATCATCATTTAAGTTTTTTAGGATAATATAGATTGATTATTCTAAGCATCTTAAAACCATCTCATTTGAATCATCATCACAACAATCCATATGTCCATCTTGAACCTCTTTATCATGAGATTGACCCTGAAATTGAATCTTTTTGCTCGATCTCTCGTGGGGGCAATGTACGAGTGTACTTTTTGCTGGGGCATCCAAAAAAAAAAAATTGAATTTTTATTGTGGTAAGTCTATTCTTTGAACCAACACAACAAGTACATTGCTTCAAAGATGGGAAAAATGTAGATATGAAAAATTAGCATCATGAATTTAATTAAGTCATATTCATCATTTCATTAAATAAATCAAGTTTATTTAATTTATCTCTAAAGTCCTCCATTTCATTAAATAAATTAATCTTTACCACTAACATCATCCCCTTTAGTTAAATAAATAAAAATATTTATTTAACTAAGTCTAAATCACTTTTCATCTCCTTTTTTATTTATTTTAATCCATATATCTAAGTCAAAAAGTCAAATCATATTATCCCTCATTAAATTAATCTAATCCTAATTAATTTAATCCTAATCACTTGTATTAGCTATATTTTGCCACTTGCACATGATAATGCATTTAAATGATTTATTAAAATCTTTATTTGCTTTCAACTTGGCATCTTTTGGGAATATTCCTCCAAGTTTGAAAATCCCTAAAAAAGGGATTTGTCCTTCCAACAAAGAATTTAAGAGATCTTACATACATGTCTCTTGCACATGTCAAACTTAGCATTTAACTCATCTTGTCATGAAATTCAAATTTCAAATCTCCCCCTTTTTGGCACATTGACCAAAATGTGTTCATTCCTCAACCTCTCACATGTTGACAAGTGGAACCTTGTCATTGGTGGATCTTTTGTCTGACATCCTCCATGTTTGGAATTATTCTATCCTTCTTGGCTATGAATAGAGACCTCCTCTATTGAATTAATCCTCCACAACTCCACAATCTTAGGCAACTTGATACACATTCATCTTGCACTTGGTCATCATCTTGCATCTTTTTATCATTTAGGAGCTTATCAAGGGTTGGGAAAGGGCTTATTTCCATAGAAGCACCAATCCACTATGAGATAAGGGTTTGATCATGTTTTCATATGCTTTATTTAGCTTTTCTTGTTGTTTTAATGTCTTATTATTATATCTAACATGATGTAATATTTCATAGGGATATTAGATTTGTTATGTTTTGCTTGAATTCCATGAAAATTATTCTCAAGGCCTAACATTTTGTAGACTTAGCATCCACGGGTATCACCAATTACATATTTAATGTTTCATGCTTCAATTTCATTATTTCATCATTTGCTTTAATTACCTAAAAGGGGTTTGACTGAGGAAGACTCCCATTCACTAACAATAAATAAGTTTCTCTCCCATCGAAAGTGTGTTTGTAGATTTATAGGTTGAACATCAAGTGGAGAAGAGATTGAAGCAAAATTATCAAAGTTGTCAAGTTGCAAGATTGTCATCCATAGTACAAGAACAAAGAAAGGAAGCTACAAAATTTTTTACAGGCATTTGAGAGGTAAAGAATGAGGATATGAGAGTGTAGGAATGAAGGAGAAAAACTCAAAAATTAGTTTTTCAAAATCCTAAAAGGACCCATTCACCACTAAAGATGAATGAGTCTTGAATAGGGCTTGAAGTAGCTAAAACCTAGGATATGGGAGTGAAGAATGAGAGGAATAAAACTCATAAGTCAATTTTTTGCCAATAGGCTATTTGTTTGAAATTTTCACTAAGATTTTCATTAGCCTAGCCATGAATAAGATTTGTCAGCACCAAAAATTTCCTAGCCAACGGTGACTTCCTCGAGGTTGTTTATGACGACGTGGAGTTTGATAATTACATGAGTTAGAAGTGGTGGAATTGGTTTCTTCGATACATGGGAGTAGAATGGTAAGTGTTTCCTCACGGTAGGGTTAATGCATCCCAACATTGTTGTACGATGGCAACGGATGAAGTAAATGCAATATTCAATGTTGTAGTGTTGGAAAGCATATTATTTTTGGTACCAAAGTATTAAAAAATCATCATGGTCTTCATCTTCATTTGATAGTAGGTTGGAAAGTTTTAACACTGATGTGCTACAAAATGTATGAGAAAGTATATAAATTAAGTTGCATTGTTGAAAGAGCCATTGTGGTGTTGGTTTGATAGTAGACTATTGTAAAAATCATCGCCTTCACCTTTGTTTTATAGCAGATTGGAGGGTTTTAAAACTATTGTGTTGTAGAATCTATAAGTCATTTCACATAGGTATTTTGCATAAATGATTAATTTATTGTTCATTTCTTTCATTCTCTGCTTATTATTCCTTTTGATAGTAGGTTGGAGGGTTTTAACACTGATGTGCTATGAAATGTGTGAGAAAGTATATTGATTAAGTTGCATTGTCGAAAGAGCCATTGTGGTGTTGGTTTGATAACAAACTATTAGGAAAATACTTAAGAACCATAGGAAAATGATAGATGATCAAAAACCAACATTAAATAGAAATTTTAAATATGGAGAAATATTCAACTTGAGAGAGATAAAAAAGGTTTAAATTAGGACAAGATCGTAGGATGCACTATCAAGAGGACATATTCTCACTTGCAATCAAACCAAGACATAGAAATGACTAAATACAGGATTGATCTAGACCATTTGTCATTATGATAGGATAATGGTTGTTAAATTTTAGATTTTAGGTCAAATTATATGTGAAATTAAGATAAAGTAAGGATCAATACTTTTCATTTACAACAAGAAAAATACAACATCAAATAAACCCGCTATAGAAATGATAAAAGAATATACCTTATTGACATTAAAAAGTTTGCAATGGCAAACCTGACCAGAAATTAAATCTTCAATATTATATGTTGATCCTCAAATGAAGATCAAAGATCTTGTAATGAAAAATCTCATAGAAGATAAACATTTTAGATATTAGCTATCATATATTTCACCATAGATTTGAAGGCACATCATACATTTTAAGGATAATGAAAAATTTGTTATAGGATACTGAGAAAAAAGAATATAATAGAAAAAATAGGGAAATTGTAAAAGAGCTATTAAGAAAATACTTTTGAATCACTAGAAAATGATAGATTATCAAAAACCGACATTAAATAGAACTTTAAAATATGGAGAATAGAAGAGGAAAACTACGATATTGAACAGTTTGCTTTGTAAGTCTAGAGGAAAGAATATCATGAAACATATTGATACAACACAAGCAATCTATGTAACAGTTGGCTTGTCAATTCTAAATTTGAGCTACATCATCTGGCACTAAATATTATAAACAAATAGAGAAATTGTAAAAGAACTATTAGAAAAACATACATACATACATATATACATATATACATTTATATACATATATACATATAAATGTATATATATACATATATATACATATATATATATATATATACATGTATATATATATACATATATATATATATATGTATATATATATGTATACATATATATATATATGTATATATATACATGTATATATATATATGTATATATATATACATGTATATATATATGTATATATATATACATGTATATATATATAGATATACAACTCACAGATTCAGGAGCACACCAATTTTAAAACCATCCAATCTGTTATAAAACAGAGGCAGAGGCAACAATTTTTACAATAGTCTACCATCAAACCAACACCACAATGGCTCTTTTGACAATGCAACTTAATCAATATATTTTTTCACACATTTCAGAGTATACTTTCTATATATATACTCTCTATGCATCTTTGGTGTTATACGCATTTTGCACAGTTAGTTCCTTGGTATCTTAATGCTAGATTTAATTTCAAATCCTTACAAAGAGAATGGGATGAAATGTGAATGGTATGTGGAAATTAATGCTTTGAAACATAGAAAAATAAATATACACATATAAATATTGAAGAAAAATAGAGTAATTATATAAGAGGTATTAGAATAACACTTAACAACCACTAAACTAATATAAACAAAAAGGGAAATTAGAAAAAAAACTATTAAAAAAACACTTAAGAGTCACAAGAAAATGATAGATGTTTGAAAACCCAAATTAAATTGAACTTTGAAATATGGGGAATAGAAGAGGAAAACTACGATAATAAATAGTTTGTTATGGGGAACTCTAAAAAAGAATATCATGAAGAACAATTTGTTATGCAAAACTTCAAATAGATGAGGAAAAAAAATATATCATGAAACATATTGATATAAGACATATAACATGTTCCATCTAGACAAAATAACCACAACAATTAACAGTTTGTTATAAGGAGCTTCAAATAGATGAGGAAAAAATAAATTCATGAAACATATTGGTACACGACAAGCAGTCTATGTAATAGTTGTAAGAGGTGTTAGAGTAACACTTAAGAATTAGACGTAAATGACAAATGAACGGAAACCCACATTAAATAGAACTCATAAGGCCAATGGGTAACAATAATTTCTACAAAATGGGTATAACACCACAAAATTAATTTAAAATTTGAGCTACATTACCTAGCACTAAATGAAGAACAATTTGTTATGAGGAACTTCAAACAGATGAGGAAAAAAGAATATCATGAAACATATTGATACAAGATATATATCACGTTCCATCCAGACAAGATAACCATGACAATTAACAATTTATTATAAGGAGCTTCAAACAAATGAGGAAAAGAGAATATCATGAATAAAATATGGAGAATAGAAGAGGCAAACTATTTTAATCAATAGTTTGTTATGGGGAACTAAAAAAAAGGATTCAAACATCTGAGAGAAAAATAATATCATGAAACATATTGATACAAGACAGATGAATGGAAAGCCACATTAAATAGAACTCCTAAAGCCAATAGGTAGCAATAATCTGTGCAAAATGGGTATAACGCCACAGACTTCATTAAAAATTCGAGCTACATTACTTAACACTAAATATTATAGACATATAGAGAAATTGTAAAAGAGCTATTAGAATAACACTTAGTAGGCACTAAACTAATTTTATCTCCAATATGTTTATGCTTTCATACTAACCCACACACACACACACACACACACACACACACACACAGATATATATATATATATATATATATATATATATATATATATATATGCAATTACTCCTATGTTAATGTGCAATTGCTCCTATGTTAATGGGTATAACACTAAAGATGCACAAAGATAACTAAAACAATAAACAAAGGGCGATAAAATTACTAACCCTAACCATATTTTTTTGATGAAAGAAAGAAGATTTAACTACAATTGCTCCTATGGTAATGGGTATAATGCCAAAGATGCACAGAGATAAATACAAACAATAAGCGAGGGGCGAAAAAATTACCAACCCTAACCATAATTTTTGATGAAAGAAAGAAGATGGGTTGGTAGGATGCATTAACCACCGCCAACCCATGTAATTAGCAACCTCGGCGTCATCATAAAAACCTTGGGGAACTCGCCACCAGTCAAGAGATTTTTAGTGCCAACAAATCCTATTCACGGTTGGACTAACAAAAATCCTGATGGAAACTTCAAACAAATAGCCTATCGACTAATTGTAAGAGAGTTGCACTAGTTTGGTTTTCAAATTGCACGTGGGTCCAAGGTCAAGTGGAGTTGCGAAAAGGGATATAAATGCATTTCACATCTTTCATTGCATATGGAAACTTTCTTTTATTTACTTAATTGATGATAGAAATAAATATTTTCTTAAGCAAATTCACAAGAGGATAGTAAGAATACATTTGAGAAAACTTATCCAAACACCATATACATAAATATTACTGAAATTTCGCAAGATGATAGAAATTTGAGATTTGAATCTTATTAGAGACACTAGAAGGAAATAATTTTTATTGCTCCTTTATAACTGCAGAATACACGAGATCAAGATGTAATAAAAGCAACATTAATTTAGTTAGGAGGAGAATATGAATTAGGTCGTTGGACATGTATATCATTGTTACTGTACATGTGAGTCAGAATGGTAGACTCCCACATGCAGCACTGCTTTATTATTTGCAACACTTAGGATCCGTAATATGGCCTGCGCAATTGGTACATGATGGTAACTTCTCCACAACTTGAAATAGATTAAAACTTGCTTTGTTGTAGTTACTATCTGCACCAGTATTTGCATTAGACTTGATGTTATATCTAGCAGAAACTTGCAGGGAAAACAGAACGGTTAGAACAAGAAACACTATCATGATTCGTATAAGCATTGATCTCGCCATATTCACTACTGGAGAGCGTTCTTTCACAAAGAAAGTTGTTCAGATTACAAATGAGCAACTCAGAAGAAACAAAAGAGAACTTGATGAGAAATGGTGAAATATAATTATATGGTAGAGAGCAGATGAAGATGGTAATTAACCCATACAAAGGAGGCCATATTTATAGCAAGGTTATGGATAGATACTAATATGAATGGTTGAATATTGTAAATCGAACAAGGAGAAACCATTCAAAATTTGAGTCGCATCGTGACAGGTGAGACCCTAAACAAGTCCAATTTAGTTTTTTTAATGTAAATGTAAATTCTTCACTTCAAATCCGCGTTTTTCATTGTTCGACGGATATTTAGAAGAAGAGGTTTATGTGTAGCAGCCACCAGGATATGAAATAAAAGGTTATGAAGACAAAGTTTATAGGTTAAAGAAGGCACTCTATGGATTGAAGCAAGCTCCAAGAGCATGGTACAACAGGATAGATTCATACATGATAAGCAATGGATTCAACAGAAGTACTAGTCAGCCTACTCTATACACCAAAGTCAATGAGCAAGGTCAGATTTTAATTGTTTTCTTGTATGTTGATGATTTGACTTTTACAGGTAATCTTTCTATTGACATGTTTAATTCAGCAATGAAGAAGGAATTTGAAATGACTGATTTGGGGTTGATGAAATATTTTCTTAGCATTGAAGTAACACAAAATGATAAAGGAATTTTCATTTGTCAAAATAAATATGCAAAAGATTTTTTGAGAAGGTTTAGAATGATAAATTGTAGTCCAGTTTCTACACCTATGGCAATAGGCACAAAACTAAGTAGAGAAGATAATGAGATTGATTTTGATTCAACTATATTTAGAAAATTGGTTGGTAGTTTGATGTATCTCACAAAAACTAGACAAGATATAATGTATGGAGTAAGTTTGATTTCAAGATTTATGGATGCACCAAAGAATTCACATTGGCAAGCAGGAAAAAGATTATTGAGGTACATTGCAGGAACTATGAATCATGGCATATTGTATTCTACTTCAAATAAATTTCAGTTGGTGGGATATACAGATAGTGATTTTGCAGGAAGTATTGATGATAGAAAAAATACATCTAGATATGCATTTCATCTTGGAATAGGTGTTGTAGCATGGGCATCAAAGAAGTAGCCTATAGTGACAATTTCATCAGCAGAAGCAGAGTATGTAGCAGGAACATCAGCAGCATGTCAAGCAGTGTGGATGAGAAGAGTCTTGAAGGATCTACTGCATGAACAAGAGGAGCCAACTATAATCTATTGTGACAACAAGTCCACCATTGCACTGTCAAGGAATCATGTTTTTCACAAGAGGACAAAACATATCGATACTAGATATCACTTTATTCGGGAGTTAGTGAACAATGGAGAAATCAATCTACAGCATTGCAGATCTGAAGAACAATTTGTAGACATATTTACAAAGGCTTTAGCACAAGAGAAATTTGAATTTTTGAGAAGAGTTTTGGGCATTGTAAATATTAATATAGTTTTTGGTAGAAATTAGGGGGGAGTGTTAAAATATTTTGGTAATTTCTACAAGTTGTAGGTTAAGTTTTATTTATTTATTTTTATTTATACTTTTATGTCAGCTAGGGTTAGGTAAAATAATAAAAATATAATATGTCAGCCAAAGTTCCAGAATGTACTAAGACCTCTATAAATAGAGGCAGTTGTAAGGTTTTTTATTCAGGCAATAAAATTAAAGTTTTATATATTATTTGCCTCAATTTGTGTTTATTATTTCTTGCCTCTACCCATCTCCTACAAGTGGTATTAAAGCCTATGGTTGAAGACCCTGGAGAGCAGAAGATTGTGGGAGAGTTTAATGTGAAAGAGTTTGAGAAGATCCCTGAGTCACCTGGAGAAAGAGAAGTTGTACAAAGCCCCAGATTATGAAGGAGTTGAGATTTCAAAGTGGAGGTGTAGGGAGTGCTATGAATTCAAGCCGCCCATACAAACTACAGAAGCTGTTGCAATCAAAAAGATCACTACTTTTCCAAGATGCTTGGGAAAAAGCTGTAAAAAAAAAGGATCAATGTTTGAGGAGCTGCTGAGAAATCGCATGAAGGAGTAATAGAAAGCCAGAGACCACCAACCAAGAGATTTGATGCTATCCAAAAGGCTTGCAGCTGTAAGAGTAGATGTTGAAGAAGATTCAGAAGAATCTGCCAGCAGATCGTTGCATAGTAGACCTAGTGTTGAGAGGCCATTTTGAAGAAGGAAGTCATTAAGAATTTGTTGTTGTACAACAGCCAAGCACTAAAGTGGAGTTAGCTATTGCTATAGATTAAAAAGGATGTTGTAGAAAAGATTAGACCACAAAATTGCTCCAGTCAAAGAAATGTAAAGATGTTACAGCCGCAGCTGTTAGGAGGATCAATGACAAAGGAGAACAATTACAACTAAATGAGAGAACACAAAGTAAAGTTTGAGGAGGAAATCCTGTCACCATTTGTGACAGACGTCAAAGGGAAAAGGAGGAGATCTTGTCACCATTTGTGACAGATGTCAAGAGCCTACTAGGATCCCCGAGCACCTACAGTGTGACTCTATGGGAGGTGTTGTGAAAAAAACAAGTGTTGAGCACCTGAACCGACGATGGACTGGTAACCAAGTGTACCAGAGCTCATGGGTATAGCATCTTAACAGCATTATGGGATTTCCTAGGTTCAATCGCTAGATCTCTAAATTTTTTGATGCCGCAGCATTGATGAAAAAGATTGAGAATGTAATGAAAATTCATGGTAGAAATTAGGGGGGAGTGTTGGTGTGTAATTTCTCCCACACCGTCAATATTAAATGATGTGAAAATGTAAAGTTCTAGAATGTTCTAGATAAGGATAAGGATTGAGATAAGATAAGGTAAAATAATAAAAATATAATATGTCAGCCTAAGTTCTAGAATGTACTAAAACCTCTATAAATAGAGGCAGTTGTAAGGTTTTTTATTCAGGAAATACAATTAAAGTTTTATATATTATTTGCCTCAATTTGTGTTTATTATTTCTTGCCTCTGCCCACCTCCTACATACATGATGGTAACTTCTCCACAACTTGAAACAAATTAAAACTTTCTTTGTTGTAGTTACTATCTGCACCAGTATTTGCATTAGACTTGATGTTATATCTAGTAGAAACTTGTAGGGAAAACAGAATGGTTAGAACAAGAAACACTATCATGATTCGCATAAGCATTGATCTTGCCATATTCACTACTAGAGAGCGTTCTTTCACAAAGAAAGCTGTTCAGGTTACAAATGAGCAACTCAGAAGAAACAAAAGAGCACTTGATGAGAAACGGCGAAATATAATTATATGGGAGAGAGCAGATGAAGATGGTAATTAACCCATACAAAGGAGGCCATATTTATAGCAAGGTTATGGATAGATACTAATCTGAATGGTTGAATATTGTAAATCGAACAAGGACAACCCATTCAAAATTTGAGTCGCATCATGGCAGGTGAGACCCTGAAGAAGTCTGATTTAGTTTTTTTAATGTAAATGTAAATTCTTCGCTTCAAATCCGTGTTTTTCATTGTTCAACGGGTATATAGTTGTCCTCATGGTGTCTGATTCATACATATGAGAGCAGTCAAAAGGAATGTTAACAAATCAGAAATGCATGAGGGGAACATTAATTCTGCATTTCTCATTTGACCATTTCTATTACAGAATGGGAATTCATAACGAAGTTAAGTAATATCATGTTCAAAACAAGTGACCGATTTCATTGGGTAGCGTGCCTAAAACCATGAACATTTTTTTCCTCTCAAGACGCCTAATGATCTCGGCTTTGCCTCCTCCTCCTGTTCAATTTTTTGTCATAGCCTATCAGTATATTGGGGCATGGTGTAAGTTTGAATTGAAGACTGTGTGCACGTTTTAATTTTTTCTAACTGTAAATTTTTCATCCAACGTATAAATTTGATATTTTTTGTTTGAATTTAGGACATGGTCTCATTTCGGCTTCTCTTTATGATTGGTGTGTATTATTATTATTGTAATGGTGAATTTTTCTAATCCATTCTCACTTGTTTTTGGTTTCGGAAATAAAACTACCTGACTCCTCCTACCAAAATGTTGAATAGGGGCTTCAATTTTAATATAACAGTGATCATTTTCCATGTATGACAAGTGAAATGACATGAAAATGGAAAGGAAATAAACTAGAGATGCAATAAAAGGGTTCCCTAGAAACATTGAAAGACTCAAAATCATGAAGAGTTTGCAATGAAAATAACACATTAGGATCAATCGCCAAAAGAATTTTGAGGATATAAGTCTCATGATGGAGTATAGAGCAATTAATGCCAATTTATAAGGAGTAGGAAATAATTAAAACAATTCTAAAGTTATTAAAGACAAGAGGAACACGTTGGTCTATGCCAGAAAGTAGCACAATTGGTGCATAGGCGACGAGACAAGAAAATCTTATCAGGTGAGTAATATGAGCAACACTTTGGAAAATCCAAATAATCACCATAAAAATTGAATCCCAAGGAAATCCCACTAAGTGGAAGTGAACACATATATTATCCTTTCCAACTAAATATAAGTACTAATCCTTTTTTGACTGGAAGCTAGACCCCTAAAGGGTTAAAAACTGGGAAGGCTGACGAAAATTCCAACCAAAGTGCACACAATAATCCTTTGTATAATTATCTCTTATCTTTACATAATCAATAAACATAGCTTTAGAGGGAAGGAATGACAATCCCTCTCAAGTGAGCAATTGAAACAAAACATTTTGGGACCTACTTTCTTTCAATCGTTTCTAGGGTTTTTCACCTAAAAGGAGAAAGATGGGTCCAAAAATACATAGTGTTTCATTCAAGATTAATGTAAGGATGAATGGAATATTGATTTGAAGTGTTTGCAATTTTTTTTTAATTCTTACAAATGCAAATAAGTGAATGTAAACTAATCGTTAATGCAAGATGCTGGAAAACACAGTGTTGATTGTAAATATGAACTAGAAACCTAGACAAATGAGAATAGAAGTTGATGAAACTGAACAAAGTGCACCTAGAGCCAGATTATTGTTGCTGGAAGGTTTTGGAATGTTTTATAAATCACTATTAATGGCCACTAGGACTGATTTTCCATGCATGGCGAATCAGTCCTATTTTTGGTGAAAAGTTCCAGAAATAGGTTTATGACTGTTGGGAGCTAAATTCTAACAAAACCACTTTTCAGGCCTATAGATGGGACTCACTCATCAAGGGTGGTGAATTAGTCCACCTACATGAATCAAAAAACTCAGGAGTATATTTTGTGGAGCTAGATATGCACTTCTGCTCTCTATAGGTGTTCACTTTTGAAATTGTTGGATTCATGTCTGAAAGTGACTTTTTATTGATTCTTTGAATTGAATGATGAAGAGATGAATTGAATAACTTTACAACTTTATCTTCAATGATTTCCAAGCTACCAAGAGACATAAATATGCAAACACACAAGAAGAGAAGAAATGTTAATTGTTAGGGCATGGAGGTTTTCCTTTGTCAAACCCCATTTAGGTGATTAAACCAAAATGATGAAAGAAGGAAATGAATCATGCAATAATGGAGTAGATTACCTTGCCATCATGATTTATCTTTAAATTCTACAACATAACATGTAGAATCTTCCCTTGAAAGTCTAAAAGTTGATCTCTTAATGCCTTGAAATAATAAAACCCTAAGTTGCTTGGCTTGAGATGGAAGATTGGTGAATGAATAATGAAGAATGAATTAGGTGAATGTAGAAGATTGAAGGAGATGCAAAATGAGGAGAAAAACACCTATTTATACACAATTGTGAGTTAGTTACCCATTCATACCTCATCACAGGCCGACATCAAGTGTTTTGAATAAAATACTAAAAGGAAATTTAAAATATTTTGAATTTGGGGCCAAGGGGAACTCATTCACCACCAATGGAAAATGGGTCCCACTTAGTACCTAAAAATGTGTGTCAATAAATATCTTGTATTTAATGTTGTTTGTTGGGATAATACTAAAAAATACACTTAATTAAGCATATGACAGCATAGAGGGGCCAAATAAAGCATGAAAAGGGGATAAATAGTGAATATGTGCCTAGAAAAGCATGAAATATTGTTACAAGACTTTACAACACTTCAAAATAGGACTTGATGAATAAAAAGGTGATTTGTCATTAATAAAGTCTAGAAGAATGTAGAAATTCCTTACAACACTTCACAAGACCTTCACAAGATGTCATTAAAATAATTTTATTTAGTTTGCAAGGGTCAAATACCTAGTGTGGATGCATTAAATTCCTCACAACACTAGATTAAGGCCTCATTAAGTCCAATTTATCGTGATTTAATCCCATGTCAAGAAAAGGGTCCTTTTTTCTATGGCGCAACAATCTACCACACGTTGAACCTAGTGCTTCCCCTTGTACTCCAATTTATGTAGTCCCTTTAGCATGTTTCTTACCATATCTATATGAAGAGAAATATTGTGATGTACATGACCTACTATAGGTTTAATCACATTTGTAGTACCCTTTTTCTCTTTTATGCTTTCATGTATCGTTACTCCCCATAAGGTATATTTTGGTGTGTATTTTGTTTGTAAGTTCTCCTTGGATGACCCTTCATACTACTGTTGAAATAAGGATATAAAGAGAATGAATCTAAATTAAGGCATTTCTCTATATGCATCTTCATTCTTACAATTATCACAAATGCATCCTTTTATGCATTTTTGGGACAACGCAAAGTGTTAAAACATTAAGGTCTCTTCCATGTTGACCCAAATTAAAAAAAAAATCATGTTCTCTTCTTCCCTTGTACTTGTAGTTCCATACTATTTTGGGAATGATGCCAATTCAAATGATCATTTTGATAAATAGCATCTATTATTCATACTAACCCAAAATCTTTGGATCCCTCATGTGATATCATTGATTATTACAGTACATTATTATGACTTGTTTCTACTTGGGGAAAACCTCTTATCTTGCTATATATTTTTGAGACATATAACTTGGAATATGAATTTTTGAAATCTCTCATGCCTTATTTTGTATATATCACTCTTTCTACATTAAAGGAAATTTCTACCAATTGGCATTAGAAATTACTTTAAGGTGGGGGCATACATTCCACTATGTACTTCACTTTGTTCACACACCATGAACTTGGTGATGCTATCATAAATTCTTGATCATATTTGTAGCACTTTATTAGAGTTACCCAATAAGCAACACATTTTTCTTGGTCTATAATTGTTGATATTGCTGACATGAAACTCACTTAGTGAATATCAATCTTGATCCATGTTAGTTCACAAAACTATGACTAACAACATTCCATCTATGCAAACATTCAACTAAATCACACAATGTTTACTATGTGTTGCTTCAACTCATCTTGTACCCAAAATATTAATCTAAAACAAAGAAAAATTGGGTTGGTTACCACAATGGAGTAATGAACCATGGACCTATTATCCCTATTTCATTCAAAATGCAAGCTACAATATGCAAATAAAGAATAGTAATTAAATTTTACTAAAATAGTAAGAAAAGAGTAGATTAGGAAAAGGGAAAAAAAAGCATACCGTTCACCAAAATCCACCTTTTGAAGCTCACTATGGACTCATTTTCCCTATCATGAATGGGTCCTAGCTAGGTTTTATGGAAATTAATTTATGGGTTCTCTTCTACTTTGTCTGGACTTCTGGAGTCTAGGGGTTCACTATTAGACAACCAAAAATAAAATTTGTAGAAGACAGTTCCTGATTTGACAACTTGTTTTGCAAGTTTGACATCTTTGCAACTTTCTTCAAAAAATAATTCAAAGGATCTTCAACCTAAAATATGCAATCACACATCAAAGAGAGAGAAATTTTGTTTGTTAGGTGAATGGGGGTTTGCCTTGGTCAAACCTTGTTTTGGTAATTAAACCTTGAAAAGAAATGAAACATGAAAGAAGGAATGATGAATGAACAACAATGTTGCAACTCACCACACCCTATTTAAACCTTGGACTTGTAGATTTGCAACTTTGTATGAATTGACTTCAATCGATAAGGATCTTGATCTTGAAACTTGATGTGAAATAACACCCTTGAATGCTTGATTAGATCTTGAACACTACATCACTATATTAGCTCAAACAACATACATTCAATGAAATACATCTTTGACATGATGAAAGGATATTGATTATTGCAATAATATTCTACAAATCTACCCTTGAATGCCTTTAAAATACTCTTTAACACTCCTATATTTCTCTCTTGAAAGTGCTCTTATGATAACTTCAATTTGATAAGATTGCTTGAAAGTCTTAGATTCTTTAGGATGAAACATAGTGAAAAAACCTTTCATTTAAATATATCTTAACTTTAATTCCCTAAATTCAAATATCACAAGCTGACATTGAATTATAGATTTGAATTCATTAATATATCACCAAAAAAATATTTCAAATGGGGTCCTAGGTCTAACTGAGGGCCCATTTTCCATAGGGAAACTAGGTCCTAGGCCACTTACCAAGGACACATATCACACAATGCTAAATATTATGTAAAAATAGGGTCATAGATCTAAGTGAAGCCCATTTCCCCTATGGCTAATGGGTCCTAGGTCACTTTCCTAGGATAGACATTTTGTAAAGGTAAGTGTTGTGTAATGGAATTTATGAATTTCGGGTTCTATCCCTTGAAAATTGCATTCAATTAGGATTGGATTTGAATTAAAGGAGCCAGTTAAGGAAAATTAACCTCAATCAATTAATGAATCCCTAGATTAATGTGATAGTGTAAAGGTGCACTTTAATACAACATAAAAAATAAGGCACAATTAAGTCCATTTAGTCTAAAAGGGCCCTAAAATTAATTTTGAATATGAAAAACATATTACAACACTAAATTAATGCATAATTAAGCTCATTTTATTATTAATTATTACCAAATTAAGTGTGAAAAAGGGATAATTTTTCCTACAATAAAATTTTACCCACTTTAGTGAGAGTATGACCCCATGTAAAATTGACACTAAAGTAGAAACTCAATACACTTATGTATGCAGTAATGAGATATACACAATCATACAACACCAAAGACCAATAAGATCAAGTCTAGGCTATCCAAGGCAATGTGGAACACATCTAGGTTTTTGGTTTGCACTCACACTGAGGTAGTGGAACTTCTAGTTGTCCACTAGGTGAGTCTTCTAATAAAGTGGCTTAGTGAGAAAGTCATTCCAAGTCTACATGCTCTCATTTTACAATGAGAAATCCATGCTTCTAAGGCAAGCAAGGTGTGTTATGCTAGGTGGCCTTGAACTTATGGTTTGAGCTTCACAAGGATAGAAAGATGTATTATGCAAAACACTTACAAACATTACATATATGGTTTTGGTTCGAAGGGATCTTTCTTCATTCATGTAAGGTCTTAGCGAAAATTGTGCCTAATGTATCCAAGAGAGGACAAGTCAAGAGTAATATATTTTCAACTTAGAGAATGCAGTCTATCACATCACCACTAAGGGGAAATTCGTACACTAAGAAATATTGCACTCTTGGAGGACATCAAACCCAATGACACCAGCAAGAGAATGATGCATCACGAGAAAAAAGAAAATCACACAATGAAAAATGAAAAAATGTTGAAAGGTATCATTGATGTATGCCCCCACTTTAAAGCAGTTACTAGCACCTTTGTTGTGAGAAATTTATTTAAAGTAGCCAATGTTTAATCCTAAGACATGAGAGCTTCCTTAGAAAAATACCTATTCCAAGTCATATGTTTCTAAAATAAAGTGGCATCATGAAAAAGAAAAGAGGGGTAACCCCAACAAATACATAAGGTATCTATCGATTCAAGGTCAATATATCTTTGCTACAATGTTTTTATAGAGCTAGGAAATGTCATCATTCCCCAAATACTCCTAGAACTATAAAAATGACACATAGAGAGTGAAAGCAAAGAAAATTCCTTTTGGGTCAACATGGAAGATACCTAAATTTCTCGATGCATTGCATCATCCCCAAAAGGAAAACACAAGACAAAGAAAAAATGTTTACAAAATATAGAAGAATGTAGATACATATAGATTAATACATGAAGAGAGAAATACACCAAATGAAATAGTGCAGGGGATCGTATTATGCACATGTAATCACATAAATGAACATGAAAAAGAAAACAATGCAAAAGACTAGTAGGGCACATGTGAGTCAACCTATAGCGGGTTGTCTACATCCCAATTTTGATCAATATATATGAAAGGAAAAAAAACTAGTGAAAGGGACAATGAAAAGTGTTGAACTAGGAAAAGGCTACCTTACTCCTTGCCCCCACTAAGTGTAGGACAAGGATGATATGAGATAGGTGGTGAGAATGAGCTCCTTACGATAAATGATTTGTAATGAATATAAAATGTAATAGTGAGGCTATTATAACCATACAACTATTACATGGAAAGGAGAAAACAAAATTATTTAAGTCAAGGTGGATCCCTAGAGGATCTAAAATTCTCTAACATTCTTGATTTGGCGAAAAATGGTGATGTATAATATCACTTTTCTCCAACAATCATTCAAAAATGTCCTAGGAGCCATAATTGGATTAACTATCAACCTCACAAGATGAGTCAATTCTAAACAAGGAGGACCTAGGAGGGGTTTCCTTTAGATTTTAAGGGTTTACTACCAAGCAAATGCTTGGAAAAGAAAAATAATCATTCAACCTATGAAACCTAATAATACAAGATAAATGAGAGATGCAAATGATGAAATAATGCAATAGGTAGTTAGGATATGTATACCTACGAAGTCTTGAAATGCAATGAGGATTCCAAAAATGTAAATAAGCTATCAAAATATGCTATGGAGGACAGAGAATCCCTTATTGTTGTCTTAGGCCCACTACTCTTTTTTCAGGGAAGATGCAAAATGTTTGGATGTTAGAACTGGATATGGAAGAATTTCTTAAAAATTCCTTCAAGAGTACTAAGATGCTCTAGGTTGCTACCTAGTCCCCTTTAGAATTTTTTGGAATATTTGAATGTGGTCCTAAGGCTTGAAGTCTTCACTTCTTCTATGATCTTAGGTTCTAATTTTTTTGGATTTATCCTATAGGTGAGTTTCTATGAAGATAAGAGCTTTGCAATGCAACTTTGCAACTTTGTAACTTTTCACTTCAAATGATCTTCAACTCTTCAACCTAAATTTACAATCACAAACATGCAAGAGATAAAAAAAACTACTTGATTATTAGTGAATGGGGGTTTTCTTTGGTCAAACCCCTTGTTGGTAATTAAACCTTGAAATGAAATGAAATAGAATGAAGGAATGATGAATGAACAACATGAAATGACACAACTCACCAAACCCTTGTTATAAAGTCTGCAAACTTGTGTGAAATGGATGCAATTGATATGGATCTTGAATCAAATAAGGGATTGATAGATATGGACTTAAATTTATCACTTGAATAAAAAACCTACATCACACATGATGTAAGAGGATCTTTGATATGATGCTTGAATCTTGATTTTCCATATAAAAATGGCCCCTTGTCATTTTCATCACCTTTTAGGTCTTGCTTCCTGGTATTTGATTTATTTTTCTCTGATTTTATGTTGTGACATGGCTTGAACATGCATATTTAGGTACTAAAATTCAAATAACGACATCTTGTGAAGGTGTTGTGAAGCTTTGTAAGGAATTTCTACATTCTTCTAGACTCCATTTATTGCAATTCACCTAAAAATCACCTTTTCATCACTAATCAAGTCCAATTTTGAAGTGTTGTAAAGTCTTGTAAAAAGCTTTGATGCTTCTCTAGGCACATTTTCACTATTTACACCTTTCTTATGACTTATTTAATGTCTTTATGCCCTTACAAGTCTTAATTAAGTGTATTCTTGAATGTAAACCCAAGAAACAACATTAAATATGACTTAAATACTGAAACCCACTTTTGAGTCCAAGGTGGGACGCATTCTTGATGCATGGAAAATGAGTCCTCCTTGGCTCCAAATTCAAAATATTTTAAAATTCCTTTCGGGTTTTTATTCAAAATCACTTGATGTTGGCTTGTGATGAGGCATCAAAGGTTATTAAGGAAAAATATTGTATAAATGATTTTTTTCACCTCATTTCAACCCCAATTCCATTCACCCATCAACATGAAATCATTCATTCACTAATTCAAGCATTTACATCATCAAATCAAGCATAAATCAGACTTCTTGGAGTAGCCATTGACATCACTTCAGATTTTCCCAACAAAGGGTTTGGTGAGTATTTACATTTGCATGTTGTGCATTCATCATTCTCTATCCATTTCATTTCTATTTCTATTTCAAGGGTTTGATTACCAAAGTGGGGTTTGACCAAGGAAAACCCCTATACCCTAACCCTCAACACTTTTTCCCCTCAACATATGTTTGTGTATGCAAATTTTTCAAATGGAAAGGTGAGAAAAGGTTTCCATATCCCATCAAACTCATTCAAGGTGTCTCAAGCCCTATTTCAAGCTTGGAGAGAGTTTATAAGTTGAGTTTTACAAATTTAGATCCAAGGCATCTTTAGAAATAGAATTGCAGATCATAAGCCACAAAATCTTGTCTAGAATTATTTGTTTTCCAAAAGAGGGCTCACTCACCATTTATGGTGAATTGGTCCCATTTCCAGGCTTGAACGGTGATTTTTGTAGATTTGGATACCCAATTCCCTAAAACTAGTTCCGACACTTTCTGACAAAACTAGGTATAATTCACCCAAACTGGATATTCAGCCCCATTAAGCATTTTTGGTGTCTTCTAAAAGTGTTCAGAGCCTCATTCCACCCTCTTCCAACTTCTAGGTACATATCTCCAATTGGGTTACTTTCTATTTAGTTTGTTTACATTTCTAGTCAAATAGTTTGAATACACATTGTGTTTTCCAACACTTTTACATTAGATTAAAATTACATCCCTTAGTCTGAATTTTCATTAGGATTTTAGCATTTAAATATATCCACAATTCACACCCCATTTTCTATTTCTTCTAATGAAAACATAAGCATTTTTGGCCCACCTTTCTCCTTCTAGGTGAAAAACCCTATGAGAGATAGAAAGCAAGTAGATGCCAAAAATCTATGATCTATTTTGGTGAACCTACTTTTTGAATGCTTTCTTATCTGAGTTGGAGTCCATTCAGTATCATAGATCTAGCTTTTATTATCGTTTGTGTGCTAGGTGTTAAATTTTGCATTCCTAAAAAGTGCATTTCGATTGCATTTTTGGCATTTCATTTCATGATTTTTTTTTGAAATTCTGCATTTTTCACTTAGTCCTAACTCTTAGCATTCTGAAACAATAAACATTAGTCCAAAATTTCTGAGAAATCTGAAAAAATCCATACTGGGACTCATTCGCCACCCTCTGCGAATCAGTCCCTTCAATCCCCTAAAACAACATTTTATAGAACTCGGAAATATGTTTTTAGACTCCTATTTGGTGCCTTAACCTACCTATATTAGTTGGTTGATTTTCTATATCATGCATTTCATGATATTTAGCATAAATTATCTCATTTCATAAAGGCATTTTTCAAATTCAAATTATGCATTTACAACATTTAATTTTCAGATTATTGCATAGTGTCATAAGTCAATTACTTTGTTTGAAATCTGAAAGGTCACATTTCATCCTATGCCTTTCAATTTAATTTTAAGTTTTCATAGATTCTCCTATGTTTAAATCATTAGACATTAGCATTTTTTACATTCATGGCACTTAGACTTTTGCAATTTTCATTTTCAACATTAGTTCCTAGTTCATTTAGATCAGATTCATTAGCAACTAAGAAAAACCAAACTACATCCAATGATCCAATTCACAAAATGATTCAATTTCAAAAAACCATATCATCCAAGCCTCTTATTAGTGATGACTTGGATAGGTTAGACAAAACCCTAAAAGGTTTTCTCTTTCCAAGTCCATCCATGAAGGCTTGTGATGGAAAACATAAACCAATTAATGCCAATTTATCCCACAAAAATTTTAGTAGTGATGATTTAGACATGTAAGATGAAGCCCTAGATGACTTTCTCTCTTCTAAATCATCCACTAAATATTTTCCCCAAAAGGATTAATGCATCAATAATCATGATAATCATAATTGTTCTTCTCCTAATATCACTCCCATTGGTGATGAAGATATCTTGATAAAAGAAGATGCAATCATTGAAGATCATGAAATCCTTTCTTTTCTTCCTTCTCCTCCCCCTTGCAACTATATTATGACTCACAAATATGAAATCATTGCTACCACCTTACCAAGTACCCTTTCATCTCCCCATACCTCCCCTAATTGTGACAATCCTTTAGTGAATACAGATACAATCTTGAAAAATCATAACAAACACATTCGTATGGAGGATATGATTGAGATCTATGAAAATCATACTTCCCCACTCTAGAAGACATTATAGGACATGCTGATGCTCATAATCATGAAAATCCACCTTTTTCTTGTCCTACTATCTTCATCTTGGGGGCTTGATCATCTCTCTTGATTTTTGTCATTTCATCTCGCTAACGTAAGTACATTTGAACCCTCCTCTCAATGTTCATGGCTAATTTAGTGTGAGTTTGAAGCAAGTTCATCCTCTCACTAAAGTGGGCGCTAAATGTTCCGTAGAAAAATGACCCCTTATCATTTTCATGGCCTTTTAGGTCTTGCTTCATGGTATTTGATCTATTTTTCTTTGATTTTATGTTGTGGAATGGATTTAACATGCATATTTAAGTACTGAAATTCTAATAAAAATGTTTTGTGAAGGTGTTGCAAAGTGTTGTAAGGCATTTCTACATTCTTCTAGACTCTATTTATTCGAATTCACCTAAAAATTACCTTTTCGTCACTAATCAAGTCCTATTTTGAACTATTGTAAAGTATTGTAACAAGCTTTCATGCTTCTCTAGGAACATTTTCACTATTTACACCTTTCTTATGACTTATTTAACCTCTTTATGCCCTTAAAACTCTTAATTAAGTGTATTCTTGAATGTAAACCTGAGAAACAACATTAATTTTGACTTAATCCTGACACCCACTTTTGAGTCCAAGGTGGGACCCATTCACCATTAGTGGCGAATGAATCCTCCTTGGCTCCAAATTCAAAATATTTTAAAATTCCTTTCGGGCTTTTATTCAAAATCACTTGATGTCGGCTTGTGATGCAGTATCAAGGGTTACTAAGTCACAAGATTGTATGAATAAGTTTTTCACCTCATTTCAACCCCGATTGCATTCACCCATCAACATGAAATCATTCATTCACTAATTCAAGCATTTACATCATCAAATCAAGCATAAATTAGACTTCTTGGATCGTCCATTGACATCACTTAAGATTTCCCCAACAAAGGGTTTGGTGAGTATTTACATTTTCATGTTGTGTATTCATCATTCTCCTTCCATTTCACTTCTATTTCTATTTCAAGGGTTTGATTACCAAAGTGGGGTTTGAGCAAGGAAAACCCCTATATCCTAACCCTCAACACTTTTTCCCCTTAGCATATATTTTTGTATACAGATTTATCAAATGGAAATGTGAGAAAATATTTCCATATCCCATCAATGTCATTAAAGGTGTCTCAAGCCCTATTTCAAACTTGGAGAGAGTCTGTAAGTTGAGTTTTGCAAATTCAAATCCAAGGAATCTTCAGAAACAAAATTGCAAATCTTAAACCATGGAATCCTATCTAGAAATCTCTATTTTCCAAAAGAGGACTCATTTCCCATTGATGGAAAATCAGTCCCATTTCCAGGATTGAACAATGATTTCTATAGATTTGGATACCCATTTCCTCAAAATTGGTTGCGACACTTTCTAGCACAAATAGGACTCATTCACCTAGAATGGTGAATCAGTCCCAGTGAGAATTTTTGGTGTCTTCTGCAAGTTTTCAGAGCCTCATTCCACCCTCTTCCAACTTCTAGGTACATATCTCCAATTGGGTTACTTTTTGTTACAACTTGTTTACATTTCTAGTCAAATAGTTTGAATACATATTGTCTTTTCCAACACTTTTGCATTAATTAAAATTACATTCCTTAGTATGCATTTTCATTAGGCTTTTAGCATTTAAATACATCCACACTTCATAACCCATTTTCCATTTCTTCGAATGAGAACATAAGAATTTTTGGCCCACCTTTCTCCTTCTAGGTGAAAAACCCTATGAGAGATAGAAAGTAAGTAGGTGCCAAAAATCTATGGTGCACTTGGTGATGGCTCCAAATGCTTGATAAATTTCTCTTGAATACTCTTGATTACTTGAATGCTTGGATTCTTAGATTTCTTGTTAGGAGAAAATGAGAGAAGTAACCTTGTATTTATACTTATCTATGCTTAGCATCCTAAAATTACACCACACCAAGCTGCCATATGAATTCATTACTTAAAGGAGGCTAAATCCTACCATAATTTGAAATTAAATCCCAAAAATACTTCAAGGGGGACTAAGATGCCCTAGGTGGCATCTTATTCTTGAGGCATGAAACTCAAGGCACAGATTCCAAAAGGGACCTATTTAGCTACTCTTGAAATTAGGGTCCCAAGACCTTTCGGGGACAAATATTCCTGAGGTGGCATTTTAGTCCTAATAAAAAAATTAGGGACACTCAGACAAAATCATTAAATTATCATTTATCCAGTGGAGAATGTCAGGATTATCCAAAAAAATATATAATTCATAGGGCTTGTGGATGAAAAATAGGACCAATTAAGACAGAAATAGGGATGAATAAAGCAATGTAGGCCCAAAAAAGTGTGAAAATTAAAGGGTATGCATTTTTCTACACTACATTTAGCCCCCACTTTAGTGAGAGGATGAACTTGCTTCAAATTCATACTAAAGTAGCCAACCACACAATAAAGAGGGGTTTAAATGTACAAATGCTAGTGAGATAGGATGACAATAACCAAAGAGGGTGGTTGAGCCCCTAGGATCAAGATCCTATGGTAAACAACATAAGAAAAAATGAACTAACTTTTAGATTATATGAAGCCATAACCAGATCGCAAACATACACCAGATTAAAGACAAAAAAGGGAAAAGGAAAAAGAAAAAGGAAAAATACAATGGATCAAGCTTTGACTAGTCATCCAACATGTTGTGGATTGGGTCTATGTTTTTTTTCCAAAAAAAAATTACAAATGGAACGCACTATCCATTATGCAAAAAAAAAACATGCTCACAAGGGCTAGTGAAGGTAGGTGTCCACTAGGTGAGCCCCAAGAGTTCCATATCAAAGTAATACCCCCATGACTATGATAAGGGCAAAAATAAATTGCATGCTCACAAGGGCTAGTGAAGCTAGTTGTTCACTAGGTGAGCCCCAAGAGGTCCATATCAAAGTCATTCCCCCATGACTTTAATAAGGACGAAGAGAAATTACATGCTCACAAGGGCTAGTGAAGCTAGTTGTTCACTATGTGAGCCCTAGAGGAACCATATCAAAGCCATGCCTCCATGACTTTAATAAGGCACAAAAGGAAAATGCAGCAAGAATGAGGGATGTTCAAAGGGATTTTTCTTATTTCATGTGAGGTATTAATATTACGGGATAGTGTGCTCAATGTCTCCAAGAGATGATAAATTCAAGGTCTCATCCTAGGGAACATCGTACCTAATGTTTCCAAGAGAGGACAAGCACAAGGGTCTCATCTTGTTTCCAAGAGAGGACAAGTGCAAGGCATCATCCTAGAGAAAATTATACCTAATGTTTGCAAGAGAGGACAAGGAAATATCACAATCTCAGAAGAAATAAAACCTAATGAAACCACAAAGAAAAGGATGCATTGTAGGAAGAAAGAAAATTGTAAAAGGAACATGAAAGAAAATACATGTGAAATCATGCCAAAAATAGTCCCAATATATGCCCCTACTCTAAAGAAATTGCTAACACCATGTTGTGAGCAATTACTTTAAAGTATCCAAAACATGAAAAGGAAATGGAAAAGAGGGGTTGCCACCCATAATACATAAGGGATCTATGGGTTCGGGGTTAGTATCTGTCTTTGCTGCAGTGATATTAGAGAGCTCAAAAATATCATCATTCCTCAAATACACATAGAACTGGAAGAATGACAGAAAGAGAGTGAAAACAAAGAAAAACATTTTGGGTCAACATGGAAGAGACATAGGGTGTCTTGACATCTTGCATCATCCCCAAAAGGAAAACACAAGAAAAAAATGAAAATAAAAAGTAAAGATCAATAAAAAGCTTATGACATATAGAAGAATGAAGGTAAAAGTAGAGAATTGCACATAGAGAGAGAAGCAACAAATAGAAAATAACAGAGGATCACATTACACATGCAATCACAAAAAAAATAAAAAAATGCTAACTTCTAGTAAGGCATAGATGAGTCAACCTAAGGCAGGCCATCTACCTCCCATATCTCAGTTTGTGTAAGCGGAAGGTAGATAACAAACCTAAGGGAGAACAACAAATGCATTACTAGGACAAGGCTATCTTCTTCTTGCCACCACTGCGTGCAAGATGAGAATGATCTGAGGTAGGTGATGTGAAGGATCATATAATAGTGAGAATAGACTATTCTAAAACTATTACATGAAAAGAGAGGAAAAAAAGGATAGGTTATGCAATCACTAGATGGAAATCATTTCCATCGAAGTGAAAGTTTTTCAATAATAACTTTAATACATGGCACTCATCAGTACTATGTCTGAGAGTTTGATGGTATCAACAATGTGGAACTTTTTCATCTTTACGATATAGCACTACTCTATCTTTTATTGGTGGTAATTTCATTAGTTCTTTGTTCAACAAAAATTGTAATTTCCTTTCACCTTTAGGTGGCAGAAAAGGAAAATTTAGTTTTTGTAACTTTTAAGGCCTTTTACGCTTGCTAGATTCAACATCTCTAGTTGAAGGTTGAGGAAGAGGACCTAGGGCATTTTCATCATTGTCATTGTTATGAATCATTGTTTGTTCTTTAGGAAGAAGGACATTCATATCAGGGGAAAAATCAAAGATCACCATACCATCACTATGAACTCTTAGGTATTCCTGAGGAGGTTGTATATTGCGATGGGGATCTTGATATCCTAACCCTATTGTGTTTTCATTAGTTGATAGTTGTTCTCAAACTTGGTGAATGTTATGTTCACTTGTTCTATCACATACTTGTTTATTTAAGATTGTTAATCCCTTTCCATATGTTTCTTCTAGATTGATTGGAGTGTATGTTACTTTGTTAGCATAAAATGGTTGAGTATTTTCTTGTTTAGGGTAACTAGGTTCACCTATTGTAGGGAATTTAGGTTCAACTTTTATCTCAGTTTCGGGATGTAAGTAACCAAACAACTCAAGAGGTGGTATTGTAGGGGAATTTGGTTCTTTCATGGATGGATAAAAGGATCCATTGGCTTCAAGGTTATTGAGAAAATCATTTAAGAACTTATTCATGTTGTCATTATCTTCTCCAATTATGTCAACATCGCGAGGATATGCATTAGGAGTTGTGTGAGCATGGGTCATTTCAATTTCATTAGGGTCATTACCAAAGAAACAACTTGACACATCTACCAAAGATTTCAAGGACAACCAAACCTTTCCAAAGAACATATCCATGATGGAAGATTGAACAAATATACTTTAAAAAAAAGAAACAATACTTCTACAAACTCTAACAGAGAACTAAAAGCAGAAAATAGTAGCACAAAAAAGCAATTTTAAACTTCATTTTATGAGTTTTTGTTTATTGTTACTACTTTTTTGTTTCAATTTCTATAATTTTAGTTATAAGGATTTCATTTTTCTTAGCTCACATTGCATTTGCATCAACCATGCATTTAGTAGTCTTTGTATGAGTTTTTGGTGTCCTATTGCTAATACTATAGTGAAAAGAATTTTTAGACTCATGTCATCCCATGATAGAACAATTGTTGTGGATCTTTTTTTGTCTAGATATACCACTCCTAGTATTGACACTAGTACACTAGGCATGGACAAAGTCTTTAACAATTCCTTGCCTTCAAGTAGCACCATGAATGTTGACATAAGAGCTGGCAATATCCCACAAGAAAACATCATTAAAATTCATGAGGATTTAACAAAATTACAACATCAAATAAGCCTAGAAAACATTTCAACTACTGTAATTCCTACCATAGAAAAGATTCACCACATGCTTGAAAGTGAATATGACCTTGACTTTGTGAAAAACATAGTTGAGATTTTTGGAAAACATATTCCCTCAACCACCAATTGTTCTTTGCCAACAGGAAATGTTACGAGTCAAGGAGGAACCCTAATTCCTCCTCCCACAACAATAGCCTCAATACCTACTTAGACCAATCCTCAAGTTACAACAATAATGTAACAACTTAGTAATGTGATTCCTTCCCTGGGAATTCTTACTAGCATCCCTAGTTCCTGTGTGGCATCACAAGTTATATCTCCTACCTTACCACCTATAAGCATTCCATTCACTTGTCCTATGAACACATACACTCCATCACCACTTTCACTTCCATCTCATAACACAAGTAATAATTCTCTCATAACACAACTTTTCCAAACTGTTTTATCCCTTCAAAAACAAAATTCCACCAAAACCAAAATCAAAATGGCCCACCTACATATTATTTTAAAAGAGAATCATTTTCCTTGAAGATATTATGAATTCCAATGCCACAAGGTGTGGAGGTGCCAAGATTTGAGAAGTATGGAGGAAAGGGAGATCCTTCTAACCATGTTAATTCCTATACTTCCCTATGTAGTGACTTTTTCCATGATGATAAACTAATGGAAAAAAATTTTCTAGCTCCTTGAAAGATACCACCTTGGAATGGTTCTCTTCTTTACCAAAAAACTCAATTCATTCATTCAATGGACTTGTTGAGGCATTTTTATACCATTTCCAAGTGAATATGACTCCCAATATGACCTTGGTCGACTTGATGAGATGCAAGAAAAAAGAGGAAGAAAAGATAACTGATTTTATCTCATGCTATCAATCGATTTATTCCCAAATCAATGTCAAGGTCCTCTACCCACACCTTCAAAATATGTTCATATAAATTTTGTAAAGTAAGATTCAAGACAAGCTTATAATGATTAAATTCCCATCCTTCATGCACCTATGTTCTACCCTCCTTGATTATCAAAATTTTGTTAGTAGTCGAGATACAAAGTCCACTTCTAGACGAATTAAGAGATTCAATCCTGCAAACCAAAAAAATTCCCAACCTTTTAGAAAAATAAAATAAAGGGTTCCTTCAATTTAACCCCTCTAAACAAACAACTCAAACTATCAATAACCAATTAGCTACTATCAAAGCCACGGTGCCCTTTCATTATGGAGATCCGAAAAGATAATTCACTCTCTCACCTGATACCCTTAATAACACAATATCCCAACTTTTAGAACAACAAATGATTACCTTGTCTCCCATGAAAACACATAACACTAATAAGCCTTTACCTCCAAGATTTTAATGAAATTCTTATTGCCACTATCACTGAAAAAATGAACATGACACAAAACATTTCAAGCATCTTCAACATCTTTTGCAAGACCTCATTCATTATGTTCATCTATCCATTGGAGGTGTTAGTGATCAAGGAAATAGTTCTATTGCTCCTTTGAATCAAAACTTACATATTTTTACCAACCCAATGCCAAAAGATAATATTTCATTTGTCAAAGCCAATGAAACTACAAAGAATGATATGAATGTCAATCTTATAGTTGAAATGGTAGGGGCGATAGACGTCATCCCTTGTAAGGGCTAAACTAAGAGTCCTCTTGAATTTTCTTTCTCCTCTAAAGATATAATTAAAAATACCCCTGATGGTCCTCTTTGAATTTCTCACTCTATCTATGACAAGCCCACTAATGGGATACTAATAGATCCCCCCTGTGGAGAGAATGTGATCGCCAAACAATTTTTAATTTTGCATGAAATCTATCAAGATGAATATGAAAAACCAAAAGCATGGATAAAGACACACAATGGTTTTTCTTACCCTATGATAGGATCAATAATCTTACAATTATAGATAGGACCAAAAATATTAGATGTCACATTCTCCATCATCCTACAATCAAACCATTTTCGTGTGAAGCTAAGCCACCCATGGCTTTTCTACATGAAAGTTGTCCCTTTGGTTGTGCAAAAATTCTTAAAGTTTTCATTTGACAATAAATATTCATTGTTTAATATATTGGCTTTAACCCTTTGTCATCCAAAGGAAAATTTTCCTTAGATTCCTTTTTCCCTAATCCCATGGAACCTATAAATCCATGAGAAGAATTCTTTTTCATATCCTAAGAAGAATTCTTTTTCATATCCTAAGAAAAATTCAAAGAAAACAAAATAGCTGAACTACTTCTCCAAAACATATCCCCATCCACCACCAAACCTCCCATCCTTGACGAAACTATGTTTGAACCTAAACAATACCTAAACAACCAAGACCAACATAAAATAGAAAATTTATCCTACAAATTACCAAGAGATAATGAAAGAAATCCCATCACACCTCCTAGAATAAGACAAGTTTTTGAGAAGAAAGCAGTTGAACAACCTCCATTGGTTCCTTCCATTCCTCCCCTTAGGGATGAAAAGAAACCTTTGGTTGATTAACCTACTATAACACAAATGTAACTTGAAAGAAAAACCAAAAGAAACAAAGGTGCGAGGGAGTGTAGGACTAAGCAGTATTACCTTGCTTGTAGGTTACACAAAAACTTAAACAAAGAAAATCAAGATCCAAACTTGATTGAAGCAATTCATGATGATTGTACCCATACCCCAAAACAAAACAATGCAATACAAAAACCACAAGAGTTGAACTCTTCAATGGAAATTATCCTTTGACCTCTTGTTGTGATTAATTTGGATGATGATGTTGAGGTTGCTAGAATTGACAAAAAGGTGCATAATGAATTGAATAAATTATTTTCCTCTTCCATGAGCTTAAACAACAAATCTCATGGAAAGAGTGTTGAACTTGGTGCTTCTCCTAGTTCAAAACTTGCTCTTGTCCATTTGGCTAGTTTCCCACTTTTGGTATACAACAAACATGATTGGGAGGTAGATGACTTGCACATAGGTTGACTCACATTTGTCTTACTAGTCTTTTGCATTGTTTCTTTTTATTTTCTTTCTTGTGATTTCATGTGCGTAATGTGATCCTTGTGATGTTTGGTTTGATGTTTTCTATCTCTTTGTGAAATTCCTCTATTTTTACCTTCATTCTTCTCTATGTTATGTATCTCTTTCACTTTTTATCTTCATATATTTTTTATTTGTCTTGTGTTTTCCTTTTGGGAATTATGCAAGTTGTCGAGACACCCTATGTCTCTTCCATGTTGACTCAAAAGGATTTTCTTTTTCCTTTCCTTTTTATCTTTTTTATTTATCTTGTGATTTTATTTTGGGGATGACATAATGTGTCGAGACACCATATGTCTCTTCCATATTGACCCAAAAGGCTTTTGTTTTTCCTTGCCTTTTTCTCATTTCCATTTTTTTGTGTTTTCCTTTTGGGGATGACACAAGGCATTGAGAAACCCTATGTCTCTTCCATGTTGACCCAAAAGGTTTTTCATTATTTTTTCTCTCTTTATGTCATCCTTCTAGTTCTATGTGTATTTGGGAGATGATGGTAGTTCTGAGCTTTCTATTATGTGTTTGTTTTCATTCTGGGGAGCAACCCCTCTCTCTTTTCTTTTTCTCTTACATGATGTAGCTGTACTCAGAAACATACGAATTAGCATAGGGATTTCCAAGTTGTCTCTCATGTATTCCTTCTTGTTTCCATTTTTCATTTTCTACTTTAAAGTAATTTCTCACAGCATGGTGTTTAGAAATTTCTTTAAAGTGGGGGCACACATTGGCATTATTCTTTTACATTTTTTTTTCATGGTTCTTGGTAAAGTTTTCTTACTTCATACAATGTGTTTTCCACTTTGTGGATGGCATTGGGTGTGATGTACTTCAAGAGTGTGATCTCTCTTAGCATATTATAATCCTCTTGGTGGCTTGATGTGATACATTGCATCCCCTAAGTTGTGAATCTTCTATTCTTTGATTGGTACTCTATTGGAGACATTAGGCACATTGTTCCCTAAGTTAAAGAGATTTAATTAATTAAGCAAGACTCCTTTGAACATTTCCTATTTTAAATTTTGCATTTGTTGTTATATGGCCACCATTCATAACATACCTTGCATTCCTGTAGAGCCATCCTATTTGTTCATGAGCTCCAAGCATACAATGTTTTTATTCCCTCATGAAGCTCAAAAATCATTTATGTGTGGTTCCTTATTAAATTTATCAAGAGGTATAACTTTGGTATGGTTTGAGGAAGAAGCCCTATCTGAGGCATGACTTTCCCCATAGCCACTTGTGTGTGTGAGAGTACATACTAGCCATAAGTGTATGTTTCTCACCTTTTAGGACTTCTCACCCAAAAGACAACATGGAATTCCATCGCCTTAGATTGAGTATGTGTTTTTATTTAAAAATAACTTTGATCTGATCCACATCATGATGGACAAACAATCCAAGCTTGATCCAACTCATTTATTTCACCTTTTTTTTCCTTCATCTTTGGTAGTGTATGATTGTGCCTTGTTGTTCTTTATATCATTCTCATGTGTGTTCCTTTATGCTTATGTTGGTTTGTCATGATATCTTCATCTTGGGGTCTTGATCACCCCTCTTGATCATTTTTGTCTCATCTTGATAGCATTGGTACATTTGAACCTCCCTCGGTGTGTTTTTTCTACTTTAGTGTGAGCTTGAAGCAAGTTCATCCTCCCACCAAAGTGGGGGATAAATGTAGTGTAGTAAAATGGATCCCTTGACATTTTCACTCATTTGGGTCCTCCTTCTAGATTTTTTTTTAATTTTTCCTTGATTTAGTTTTGCAATGTGAATGACACATTCGAATTAGGTCTTGGGCCCTTGTGAACTAATGAAACTTAATGGTTCCTTGCTAAAGTTTTGTGATGTGTTGTAACACACTTTCACACTTTTTTAGGGTTTTATCAATTAACTAAGAATAATAAACATAATTTTAATAAAAATAAACCTTAATATGTCCTTATTGGGATTTCTTATGCTTTAATTCAGGTCTTCCTAGCTTGTGTGGCCTAGATTTAGTGTCTAGGACTCATTCACCACCTTGGGCGAATGGGTCACACCTAGATCTTTTGGCCCCAAACCAATTTTCACACATTTCCAAGAAATTTTCATTTTTGGTCTCATACATTATGTCTGATGGGACTACTTCACCACCTTGGGAAAATGAGTCCTGTGTGGCCCAAATTCAAATTTAATTCAAATTTCTAGTAGGATTTTATTCTCCTATATTTAATGTCATCTTGTAGTGTTGTAAATTTGGGAATTCTTGCATAATTAAGTATAAATACAAGGTTCTTTCACTCATATTCAATACCTAGCACTCAAGAGAGTTCACAAGAGAATTTCAGCATTCACAAGAGAATTCAAGAGTCTTCAAGGGAAGATTATAAATTATTTTAGAGCATTTTTCAAGTGCTAATCATCATGTCAAATATTACATTCTTCATGTTTGTTATTGTGCTAACAATTGTGATGTAGAGTTCATGATCCAAGCAACTATTTCTGGTAAGATCAACAACATTCAAGTAAGAGTCAGGAACCAAATCCATTGCAACCATTTCAAGCATAATTGCAGCACCTTATTGCTAGGTTTTGGTGAGTTTCAACATTACTATTTGTTCATTCATCATTCTCCTTTCATATTTTCTTTCATTTCAAGGTTTAATTACCAACAAGGGGTATGAACAAGGAAAACCCCTATTCACTAACCCCACAACAATTTTCCCTCTTTTGTGTGTGATTTACATAGCTAAGTTGTAGATTTTTCAAGGATAAAAGTTGGAGAAAAGTTATCAAATCCCTAAAGTTGTCATCAAGCCTTGGAGAAGCTTGGAGAAGGCCTATAGGTGGCAATTTAAAGTTTTAGATCTGAAAAATAGTCAAAAAGAGTAGAGTAGACTGAGAGGAATAAAATTTGGTCCCGAACATTAAAAAAAATAGAAATGGATTGATTCACCATTAGTGGGAAATGAGCTCCATTGTATAGGTCTAATAGAGATTTTCACATATTTGGATACCCTTTTGGCTGAAATTTTCTCTAGTACATTTTCCCAAAAAATTGACTGATTCACCTAGCTTGGTGAATGAGTCCCATTCAACTACAATAGTAGAATTTCTAGCATTCCAAACCTCCATCCAACCATCTCTAGTTTCCCAGGTGCACACCTTCCTATCTTCAGTTTTCTATTTTATTTCATTTTCTTTTCTAGGTCATTTAGTGTTACCTTGCATTCAATTAGGGCTTTACATTTCATTTTGCATTGCATTGTCTTTTCCAAGTATAAGCATGGTGGTGAACCCCTCAATAGATTTCATTCAGCCTTTAGGACAATCCCTTTGCAAGATTTTGATCTCCTTTGCATTGAAATATCAAGGGTTTGTTCTTGAGTGAAGTGTGTGGAGATTGTCTCTCTCCTTTAAGGTCCTAAACCCTAAGGTGAAAGAGAGCCTACAATTGTCCTCCATTTCGTTTTGGTGAACCTACATATAGAACATTGTAATTCTAATTTGGAGTGCATTTACATTCTAGATTTAGCTTGCATTAACATTGCATTAGGTTTTGCAAATTAGTTAATTTGAATTCTAGTCAATTTTTGCATTAGTGAAAAGCTCATTTAGCTTGCATTTTTTAGTTTAATTTCATTGAAAATTAATCAAATTCATCGTTTACATCTCAAATTTGCATCAAAAAACATAAAATTCATTAAATTTAATTCAAAACTTTTGAAATTTTTCAAAAAAATCATCACTAGGACTCATTCGCCACCTCGGGTGAATTTTTCCCTCTACATATTTTGCACTACATTTTCTTGCATTCAAACTTCATTTTCTAAGATTTTTTTTATTGTTTTTCCTTTTCTGTTTCAGTTTCCAAAATTTCAGTTATAAGGATTTCATTGTTTTTAGCTTACATTGCATTTGCATTCACCTTGCATTTAGTAGCCTCTGTATGAGTGTTTGGTGTCCTATTACTAATAATATAGTGAGACAAATTTTGAGACTCATTTCATCCCATGATATCACAATCATTGTGGATCTTCGGTTGTCTAGATCTTCTACTCCTAGTATTGACAATAGTACACTTAGGCATGGAAACCATCTTTAACAATTCCTTTCCTTCAAGTAGCACCATGAATGTTGACACAAGAACTGACAATATCCCACAAGAAAACATCATTCAAATTCATGTGGATTTATAAAACTTACAACATCAAATAATCCTAGAAAACATTTCAACTACTACAATTCCTACCATAGAAAACATTCACCACATGCTTGAAAGTGAATATGGCCTTGAATTTGTGAAAAATATAGTTGAGATATTTAGAAAATAACTTCTCTCAACAACCAGTTGTTCTTTTCCAACAAGCAATGTTACAAGTCAAGGAGGAATCCAAATTCCTCCTCCCACAAAAATAGCCTCAATACCTACCTGCACTAATCCTCAAGTCACAACAATAATGCAACAAGTTAGTAATGTGATTCCTTCCTTGGGTATTTTTGCTAGCATCCCTAGTTCCTATGTGGAATCACAAGTTATATCTCCTGCCTTACCACCTATAAGAATTCCATTCACTTGTCCTATGAACAAAAATATTTCAAACTGTTTCATCCCTTCAAATAAATATTTTCACCATAAACCAAAATCAAAATGGCCCACCTACATATTATGTCAAAATTTCCACATACTATGTAGTGACTTTTTCCTTGATGATAAATTGTTGGAAATGTTTTTCCTAAGTCCTTCAAATATATTTCATTGGAAGGGTTCTCTTCTATACCAAACAACTCAATTTGTTCATTCAATGAACTTGTTGAGGAATTTCTAAACCATTTCCAAGTGCATATGACTCCCAAGATTACCTTAGCTGATTTGATGAGATGAAAGAAAAAAGAGGAATAAAAGATAACTAATTTTATCTCATGATATCAATAACTTTATTCCCAAATCAATGTCAAGGCCCCTAACCCACACCTTCAAAAGATGTTCATAGAAAATTTACAAAGTAAGATTAAAAACAATCTTACCACAATGAAATTCCCATCCTTCATCCACCTGTGTATTTCCCTCCATGATTATCAAAATTTGGTCAGTAGTCAAGATACAAAGTCCACTTCTATCCAAATTTAGAGATTCAAGCCCACAAATCAAAAAAATTCCCAACCTTTAGAAAACAAAATAAAGGGTTCCTTCAATTTAACCCCCCTTATAAAACAACACAAATTGTTAATAACCAAGTAGCTATTGTCAAATCCATGGTGCCCTATCATTATGGATATCCAAAAATACAATTCACTCCCTTGATTGATACCCTTCATAACACAATTTCCCAATATTTAGAACAACAAATGATTACCTTGCTTCCCATCAAAACACTTGACCCTAATAAGGCCCTACGTCTGAGCTTTAAATCAAATGCTTATTGCCACTATCACCGAAAAAAATGAACATGGAATGGAATATAGTAAGAATATTAAACATCTTATGCAAGACCTCATTGATTATGCTCATCTATCCATTGGAGGTGTTAGTGTTGAAGGAAATAGGTATGCCACCCCTCTAAATCAAAACATACATATTTTTACCAACTCAATGCGCAAACATAATATTTCATTTGTCAATGCCAACAAAAATACAAAGAATGATGTGATGAATGTTGATATAGATGATGAAAATAATGATTATGTTATAAATAATGCTATCAATGTCAATCTTATAGATGTCATCCCTCATAAGGGTCGAACTAGAGTCCTCTTGACATTTCTTTCTGCTCTAAAGATATAATTAAACATGCACCCTATGGTCTTCTCTACATAGTTGGTTGTATTATGAAAATCCCACTAATGGGATACTAATAGATCCTACCCATGGAGAGAATGTGCCCACCAAAGAATTTTTACTTTTGCATGAACTCTGGGTATGTGCAGAATCATGATGGGTATATGTAGGGTATGTGGTTGATGACTTTTTTTTAACCCAAAATTAATGAAACGAAAAAGGGTTTTTAAAGGAGATTCTTAGCTTTCCGCCAATATAAATTATGTTTTACTTTGAATTCAATAAATAATTATTATTTATTTTCTATTTGAATTATGACTAAAGTCTTGATTCATAGGTTGATTGAAAAACATCTACATTTTTCAAATAGTGTCACATTTTTTGAATCAGAAACATGCATCACATTCTACGCTTCACATACTATAGGATTAAAAGAAAAAATAATTTCATATAGTTTTGACCAAGTTAAGGTGGTCAAACATACGAGTTTTGATTTTTTTTAAGTTGTAATAAAAAAATCATAAATAATTATTTACTTGGAAAAAAATTACAAAAAAATATGCATCACATCAGGACATGAGTCCTCTACTTATATATAAAATATTATAAAAAATATTATCATTTTATTGTGGTTAGGGTGGTCATACATATACCTACTTCTTTTTTTTTCCTTGAAATTTAAGTACTATTGCATTGAAATTTCAAATTTTCACCAAATAGATTTAAAAAAACTAAACCTAGTAGTTTAAAAACTACATTCAATTTGCTATAGATTCTACTCTTACATATTTTTGAAATAATATAGATAACTTATTCAATTTTTATTTCAATTTTTCTAACTTTGATTTTTCTAAATTTTTTGCCACTTGAGGGCCCATTTTTTCCATGATGATCCTGCACATACCCCTCCATCAAGTTGAATATTATAAACCAAAAGATGGATCAAGAGACAAAATGGTTTTTCTTTCCCTATGATAGGATTGATCACCTTACCATTATAGATAGGACCAAAAACATTAGAGGTCACATTCTTCATCATCCCACAGGAGAGCCAACTTTGTGTGAAGTGAGGCCACTCATGGCATTGCTCTGTGAAATCTGCCACTTTGGTTGTGCATAAATGCTTAAAGTTTCCCTTTGAAAATGAAGTATTCATTGTTCAACATAGTGGCTTTATCACTTTTTAATCCAAAGGAAAAATTTTCTTAGATTCCTTTTCGCATGAGGCCATGGAAACTATAAAGCCACGAGAAGACTTCTTTTCCATATCCTACCAAAAATTCAAAGAAAATAAAATAGTTGAACTACCTCTCTGATACATGTCCCCATCCACCTCTCAACCTCCCATCCTTGATGAAACTATGCTTGAACCTAAACAAGATCCAAACAACCAAGACCAACCTAAAAGAAAACTTCATCCTTCAAACGACCAAGAGATGATGAAACCAATCAAATCGCACCTACTAGAATTAAACAAGTTCTCAAAGAGAAAGTGGTTGAGCAACCTCCTATGGTTCCTTTTCTTCCTCTCCTTAGGGAAGAAAAGAAGCATATGGTTGATCAAACCAATCTTACACAAATGCAGCTTGAAAACAATACCAAAATAAAAAAAGGTGTTTGGGAGCATAGGAATAGATGTCATGCCCTTTCTTGCAAGTTACATGAAAAATTAAACAAAGAAAATCAAGATCCAAACTTGATTGATGCAATTCACGATGATTCTACCCCTGCCCCAAAACAAAACAATCCAATACAAAAACCACAACAGGAGTTGAACTCTTCCATGGAAATTATCCTTCAACCTCTTGTCGTGATTAATTTGGATGATTGTGTCGAGGTTGCTAGAATTTACGAAGAGGTGCATAATGAATTGGGGTATGTGTAGGATAATGATGGGCCAAAAAGTGGCAATATGATGGGTATGTGGCTGCAGACTTTTTTTTACCCAAAATTGATGAAATGAAAAGGGTTTTTAAAGGAGATTCTCAGCTTTCCATGAATATAAATTATGCTTTACCTTGAATTTAATAAGTAATTATTATTCATTTTCTATTCAAATTACAACTAAAGTCCTGATTGATAGGCTGATTGAAAAATATCTATAGCTTTCAAATGGTATCACATTTTTTGAATCCAAAAAATGTGTCACATTCTATGCTTTGGATACTATAGGATTAAAAAAGGAAAATTTGAATTTCATGAAGTTTTGACCAAGTTAAGGTGGTCATACATATGAGTTTTTATATTTTCTAAACGTTGTAATAGAAAATTCATAATTAATTATTTACTTGGAAAAAAATTGCAAAAAAATATGCATCACATCAGGACATGAGTCCTCTACTTATATCTAAAGTCTTATAAAAAAATATTATCATTTTATTGTGGTTAGGGCGGTCAGACAAACACTTACTTATTTTTTCCCTGAAATTTAAGTACTATTGCATTGAAGTTTCAAATTTTCAACAAATAGATTTTTTTTCTTTTTATACAAACCTAGTAGTTTAGAAACTACATTCAATTTGCTATAGATTCTATTCTTACATATTTTTGAAATAATATAGATAACTTAATCAAATTTTAATGTCAAGTTGCCTAACTCTGATTTTTCTAAATTTTTTTCCACTTAAGAGCTTGTTCTTTCCATGATGATCCTGCACATACCCATTGAATACATTATTTTCCTCCTCCATGAGCTTAAATGACAAATATCCTACAAAGAGTTTTGAACCTAGTGCTTCTTCTAGTTTGACACTTGCTCTTGTCCCTTAAGCTAGTTTCCTACCTTCGGTATACAATGAACATGATTTGGAGGTAGATGACTTGTGCATAGGTTGACTCACATATTTCTTACTAGTCTTGTGCATTATTTCTTTTTTATTTTCTTTCTTGTGATTGCATGTTCGTAATGTGATCCCCCGTGATGTTTTTCTTGACATTCCTCTATTTGTACCTTCATTCTTCTCTATGTCATGTATATCTTTCTCTTTTTATCTTTATATCTTTTTCATTTGTCTTGTGTTTTCCTCTTGGGAATGATGCAAGGTGTTGAGACACACTATGTCTCTTCCATTTTGACCCAAAAGGATTTTTTTTTTCCTTGAATTTTTCTCTTTTTCATTTTTCTTGTGTTTTCCTTTTGGGGATGATGTAATATCCTCAATTCACCAGCTCTAGCCTTGTTCTAAAGGCCTAAATTTTGTGTTTCAAAATGGGAAAAATTGAGAATATCTTCAAATCCCTTCACCAATGCTATTTTATTATTCCTATACCCTATCCTACTTACATCAGGCCCATTCCACTGAACAATAGCCTGAAAAATAGGTGGAATGACCTATTTCAACATATTACACTCAAAACCTTGTATGAGTAAGTTTAAACTAGTTTTCATAAATCTACCTCTAAGTTGCTTAGAACTTAACAAAATTCCACATGAATGGATTCAAATAAAAAATAAACCCATTCTACAATAGATTTATATCATCTTAGAGAAAAAAACTACTATACAGACCCGTACACAAGGTAGAAACAAAGAAAATACACAAAAAATAACAAAAAAACTGAGATATTTGATTGATATTCTCCTCCAAACTCAACAACTACTAAATTTGAGTTTCCAACATATTTATAACTCAAACAACTCCTAAAAATGTCTAGAACTACCTTTCAACTACCCATGACTATTGGGCTTCCCTCTAACTTTCAAATTTGCACCTTTTACAATATTTGAAATGACAAATTTGTAACAGTACATTATTGGCATCATGACCCCACCTAAACTCAAAACTAAATAAAAATTACCATAACTTGACTCAAACAACCTATCTAAACCAAATTCACAAAATAGAGTAACAAGGTTCTCTGCACCATTCACCCAGCCATGAAATCTTTCCAAGTCCCTTGTAAGTCTTCCTCTCTTGACCTGCAATAACTCTTTGATGCTCCTCCTTGTTCTTGCAGGTGCTCCACCTTGATCTTCATCTTCACCTTTTGTTTGGATTTATCCATGCAAAGTTATCATCTTCTTCCCTCATCATTTTGGATCTGCACCTTCATTCTCTGACTTTTCACAATCTGCTTCATCCATCTACTTCCACTTTGTTCTTCAATTTGATTCATTGCAAAATAGTCCACACTTTGTCTTTCCTCTTTCATCTTGACCCTAGGATTGAATCCAATCAAGATTATTATCAAAAAAAGGAAGTAATACAAGACTTCCTTCACTCTTTTTCTCTTAGCTCTTATCTTCACAACCTTATTTAGGTTCTCCATTCTTGGAACCACTGTCATGGTAGAATACAACTTCCCCTCAACCAATGTTTTCATTCAAGGACAACTCTCTATCCTTACCACAACAACATCACTCTTCCCCACTTTATTTGGAGACTTTACAAATGCTCTTTCTTTAGCCTTCTCTTGGCCTATCATTGTCAACTTCACAACTTCACCTCTTGGGGTGACTGCAACTTCCCTTTCTCTTCAATCTCTAAAATCTCTTTCACTACTCTTTGCCATTCTCCTTGGCTCACTATACTCTCCATCTTCTTATCTTGCACTAGAATCTTTTCTTTCACCATCTCTATATTTTCATGTTCGTTAAGTACTTGTCCCATCAATGGAAAATGTACTTTACCCACCATGTTTTCAATTTGTTTCTTTTCCCAAGGTTTTCTTCCCACAACCAAGTCACTCTTCATCCTCTTTATACTAGGTTTCAAACTTTTATCCTCACCTTCTACCTCTGTCATCTAGACATATGCAAGCCTTAGAATGACTTCACACTCTTTCATGTACCTTGACACAATCTCTTTCCATTTCATCCTTATTGTTTCTACTTCATTCTTGAACTTATGCATTTTCTCTTGGGCTACCTCGTCTCTTGCTTTCATCACTATCTTTAAACCATTTTACCTTAATAACTCTATGTTGTCAGTCCTCCTCATCTATGTTATGACAATACTTATCGCCCCTTTTCTTCCTTTGCTTTTAGAGGAAAATTCAGTGTCCCTATAATGATATCTACCTCTAAGACCTCTTTTCCATTAGGTATTCCATCTTATTTTCCATCAAACATCTGCTACACTTTATCCTCTTTCCCAATTAGTGGACAATAAATGTCTCCTATTGTGACCTTGCTAGGAGAATCTTTCCTTTCCTTAGGCAACTCATTTGCATTCCTCTTATCCCCTTCTCTCATCTTTGTCATATCAAACCTACTCATTACTGTCTTGAAAGTGGTTAACTGTCTTGCATCCTCCTTTTCCTTGCATCGACAAAACTCAATCCCTCTCTTTTCTTCACCATGCTTTTCAGAATTGTTTTGATTCTTCAAGGTCATTTCAACCTTGATTTTTTCCATCTCAGTCTTCATCACCGATTCATCATCCTTTTTACTCTTCAACATTGCATCCTTGTATATCACTATTGTCTCAACACTTTATTTTTTATTAGTAGTTTCACCTTGTAACAAATATTTTTGATCCCCAAAATCTCCAGCTCCTTGTTAGGGTTTTTCACCTACGAGAGGAAAATGGGCCAAAATGACTTTGTTAAAATTAGAAGAAATGGAAAGATGGGTGTGAAGTGTGTGTGTAGATGTATTTAAATGCTAAGAACTTAATGAAAATGTAGATTAAGAAATATATTCTAACCTAATGCAAAAGTGCTGGAAAACACAATGTGTATTAAAAAAATTAATTGGGACTGTAAACAAACTGAAACATAAAATAACCCAGTTGAATAGATGAACCTGGAAGCTAGAAGAGGCAAGATTGAGGCTCTGAATACTTGCAGAAGACACCATACATTTTCACTAGGACTGATTCGCCAAGAATGACGAATGAGTCATATTTTTGGCAGAAAGTGTTAGAAGTAGTTTCGGGGAATTGGGTATCCAAATCTTCATAAATCATTGTTAAAGCCTAGAAATGGGACTAACTCTCCATCAATGGAAAATGAGTCCTCTTATAGAAAATAGAGAAATTTGGATTGGATTATGTGGCTTAGGATCTACAATTCTATTTTTGATGAATCTCCGGATATGAATCTACAAAACTAGACCTATGGACTCTCTCCAAGCTTGAAATAGAGCTTGAATCACCTTGAATGAATTTTATGAGATGTGTACACCTTTCCTCACCTTCCACTTAATAAATATACATACACAAACACATGCAAAGGGAAAAAAGTGTTGAGGGTTGGGATATGGGGGTTTGCCTTGGTCAAACCCCTTTAGGTAATTAAACCAAAATGATGAAATAAATTAATGAAACATGAAAAAATGGAGATGATTACCTTGTTATGATGATCTAATATTGAAAGTATGCAACAATGGATGAAGGTTCATCCCTTGAATGCTTTATAAAGCTAACTTGATGACTTCTAATGAAGAAACGCCAACTTGGCTGACTTGGATGAGAATATAGAAGATGAATTAATGATGAGAGATGTAAGAATGAGTTGTTAGATGTAAAATAAGGATAAAAACACTTATTTATAGACAATTGTGCCTTATTATCCCAATCATACCTCATCACAGGCCAACATGTAGTGAAATTAAACTTTAAATTTCACTTTTTCCTGCTAAAGCATCAAAATAGGGCTAGATAGGGCTCATTCGCCACACATGGGGAATGGATCCCACTTGGATGGGACTAATTCACCATGCATGGAAAATGGGTCCCACAAGGACCATTCTAACAAATCAGAAGCTAAGGAATGAGGAAATAAGGTTTAACTTACAACTTTGTTGGGTATTTGATCAATTAAATCCTCAAAATGCACAATACAGGTTATTAGGGACCTATTAGTGATGATGTAAATGTAAAATAGGGCTTGGGACACATAAATCAATTTGAAAGTGTGATTAAATACACTTTACAAGATTAAAATTAGGTCCATATAGCCTAGAAGGGCACAAAAACCGATGTGAATGTGCAAGACACATTACAACACTAGTTTATCATTAAGTTTAATTCAAGAAACTTTTAGATTGATGTACTAATGTTATTTAACACATTTCATAATGTTGAATTAGGGAGAAATAAGTTGATTAAGTCTAGAAAAGCATAAAAGTCCTTTACAAGACTTTACAACACGTTTACAAGACATCGTTAAAAGCATGTTATTCAATTTGCAAGGGTCTAAGACCTAGTGTGGATGCATAAAATTCTTCACAACACTAGATTAAGATCTCATTAAGTCCATTTTATCATGAATTAATCCCATGTCAAGAAAAGGGTACATTTTTCTACGACACATTTAAGCCCCACTATAGTGAGAGGATCAACCTATTTCAAACTCACACTAAAGTAGGCATTCATCAGAGGTCTTCATACACATATGTAGATGAAAAAGAATGACAAAGATCAAAGAAGGTGACCAAGCCCTCAGGATCCATGATGCTAAGTTAAGCCCCCAAGATACAAAATCATGCAATGGCAAGAATGAAGAGAATGAAAGACAAGGTATAAAGGATGTACTCACTCTGGGTCGACAAAACTTCTTAGTTGTCTGCCGAGTGAGAAAGGCCAAAATCATACCCACTCTAGGGCCATAGAAATAGTTTTCTATAGGGTGAGAAATCCCAAATAGGTTAGATACATACACTAGTTGGTATGCACTCACAAAACACAAAGGTGGCTATGGGGAAAAGTCATGCCACTAGGTGGGCTTCCCACTCAACCATGTTAAAGTTATACCTTTTGATAAATTTAACAAGGAACCACAAAGAAAAATGCTATGAACAAAAAGACAAAGGTACCATAGTCATGCAAGTTGCATTATGTAAGGTGGAAAAAAGAAATGAAAAAGTGTAAAAATGTAAAATGTAAAATGTAAAAAGATGTTCAAAGGAGTCTTGTTCAGTTCATGCAAGGTCAATCACTTAGGTAAAATTGTGTCTAATGTCTCCAAGAGAGGACCAATCAAAGAGTAGTATATTCGCAACTCAGGGGATGCAATGTATCGCATTAGGCCACCAAGAGGAATGCCATATGTTGAGATGGATCACACTTATGAAGGAAATCACACCCAATGTCATCTATAAAGTGATGAACGCATCACCTAAACGACAATGCTACACTAGGAACCAGGAATGCAAATGAATTATGGTATTGTATGCCCCCCACTTTAAAGAGGTTTCTAACACCATTGTTGTGAGAAATTGCTTTAAAATAGAATATAAGAACATGAGAGCTTATCTAACAATCCCTATGCCAAGTCATATGTTTTTGATAAGCTACATCATTGAAAGAAAGGAAGTATGTCACACGTGAGTCAATCTTAAGACATGTTATTCACATCTCAAGCTTGCTCTTATATGTTCATGAAAAGTTAACGAGTATTCGAAAGAGATAATAACAAGTGACATATAGGGATAAGGTTGTAGGACGAAGGTGAGCCTAAAGTGGATGGCGGTATGCTTCCCGTTGCAAGGGATGTGAAACATGTAATAGTGAGAATAATATGATCATACAACTATTACATGGCAAGGAGCAGCAACTAATGTTATTTATGTATTGATTTAGGATGTAAAAAGGGTAAAGGTTTCTTGGAAAAATGATTGGTGATAGTATGGATGTTGAGTGAGGGGTGGTTAGATGGTTTTATGGCTATGAAAGGACAATCACAAAGACTATGATTTGGAAGAGTGAGGTTGGGTATTGTGTGGGTGTGCATAGGGTGCTGATTAAGGGTTGAATTTGTTGGAATAGAAAATTTGAGAATAGGAGACTCTATTTGGTTGTTGGTTGTTACTAAGATATCATTCTTATGTGCCATAAGATTTACTCTAGTAGGAGAGCTAATATGTTCATCATATTTCATAATTAGAGTAGGCAAGATAGCTTCATCACTCATAGGAGAGGCATCAATAGAAGGATTACTAGGATTTTCAAGGTTACTAATGATTGGAATTTTGTGTTCAAAAAGAGCTTCCCACATGGGAAAGACATAAGAGAATGAAGAAATAAGTGTATCAGGAGTTGCACCAATGATGTCTTCTAACACTAAACTATCTTCTTCCTGGGTAGAGAAGATATTAGGAGAAGAAAATGGTGGATTTTCATTTATAATTACATCCTCATGTCCTAGAATATCTTCATGAGTAGAATTGTTATAGTTCTTATTCATATCCTCCACACAAATGTGTTTAAAATGATCATTCACTATTGTAGCATTTTCACCATTAGGGGAGGTGTAGGGAGATGAACGAGGACTCGGTAAGGTAGGGGAAATGATTTCATTTTTGTGTGTCATAATGTGTTTGCAAGTGGGAGGAGAAGGAAGACAAGAAAGACTTTCATGATCTTCAATGATTGTGTCTTCTATCAACAAGATACCTTCATCAGCAATGGGATAGATATTAAGAGAAGAACAATAATGATTATCATGATTATCAATGCTTGCATCCTTTTTGGGGAAATATTTAGTGGATGATTTACAAGAGAGGAAGTCATCTAAGGCTTCATCTAACATTCAAAAATCATCACTAGTAAAGGGCTTTGATGTTATGTGTGTTGTAATTGGTTCTTTTGATGTGTTGTGTGATTAGTTATGGATATTTGCAAGAGTTTCCTCAATGTAAGCTGATCTAAAAGGACTACAAAATACAACTAAAAATGGAACTTGCAAGAGTATAAATGCCATGAATGTAAATGATGCTTATTTCTAATAAAATGAAATATAAAAACATATAATGAAATGTAAATTTTTAGATTGCAAACAAAGTAGTTGACTGATGCATTGATCTAAAAGATGAAATGTTGTAAATGCAAAAGTGAAATTGAAACAATGCATGAAATGAGATAATTGAAGCAAGATGTAACAAAATGCATGCTATATAAATGTAACTAACTAATATATATAGGTAAAGGCACCAAACAGAAGCCTAAATTTATTTTTTTGTGTTCTGTAAAGTGTTGTTTCAGGGATCAAAAGGGACTGATTCACCCAAGGTGGCAAATGAGTCCCAGGATAGACTTTTTTCAAAAAATTAAAAAATTTGTAACTGATTTTGATGTTGTTTAAGTGCTATGATGTAGTTCTAAATGAAAAATGTAGAATTTCAAAGTTGTTCAATGATGAAAGATGCAAAAATGAAACCTATTATGAACTTTTACTTATGCAAAAATGAAACCCTAGAATGCAAGCTAACTAGTGCAAAATGCAATACAAGAAAACCTAAGATGATGAATGGACTCCAAAATCAGAAAAGAAGGGATTAAAATAGCAAGTTCACCAAAATATAACAAATATTTTGGGTCCCCAAAATCTCTAGCTCCTTGTTATGGTTTTTCACCTAGAAGGAGAGGAAAATGGGCTAGAATGACTTTGTTAACATTAGAAGAAATGGAGAAGGGTATGAAATGTGTGTGCAGATGTATTTAAATGCTAATAACAATGTGTATTCAAACAAATTGACTGGACAATAAAAAACTGAAACAAAAAATAATCCAGTTGAAGATATGAAACTAGAAGTTGGAAGAGGCTAGAATGAGGCTTTGAATACTTGTAGAAGACACAAGAAATTCTCATTTGGATTGATTCACCATGTATGGAGAATGAGTTCTATTTTTTCCAGAAAGTGTTAGAACCAGTTTTGGGGAATTAGGTATCCAGATCTTCAAAAATCATTGTTCAAGCCTTGAAATGGGACTAATTCTCCATCAATGGTGGATGAATCATCTTTTAAAAAATAGAGAAATATGGATTGGATTCTATGGCTTAGGATTTGCAATTATGTTTCTGATGAATCTCTAGATCCGAATCTACAAAATTGGACCTGTGGACTCTCTCCAAGCTTGAAACACCTTGAATGACTTTGATGAGATGTGTAAACCTTTCCTCACCTTTTACTTGATAAATTTTCATACACAAACACATGCAAAGGGGAAAAAGTGTTAAGGGTTAGGATATGTGAGTTTTCCTTGGTCAAACCCCTTTAGGTAATTAAACCAAAATGATGAAATAAAGTAATGAAACATGCAACAATGGAGATGATTACCTTGTCATGATGATTTGATATTGAAATTATGAAACAATGGAGGAAGGTTCATCCCTTGAATGCTTTATAAAGCAGACTTGAAGACTTCTAATGAAGAAACCCTAACTTGCTTGACTTGGATGAGAAGATAGAAGATGAATTAATGATGGGAGATGTAAAAATGAGTTGTTAGATGTAAAATGAGGATAAAAAAACTTATTTATAGATAATTATGCCTAGTATCCCAATTATACCTCATCAAAGGCTGACAGTGAAATTAAACTTTAAATTTCACTTTTTCCAACTCAAGGGTCAAAATGGGGCTAGATAAGACTCATTCGCCACACATGGGGAATGGGTCCCACTTGGATGGGATTGATTCACCATGCATGGAAAATGGGTCCCACAAGGGCCATTTCAATAGCTCATAAGCCAAGGAATAAGGAAATAAGGTTTAATTTACAACTTTGTTGGGTATTTGATCAATTAAAGCCTCAGATGCACAATACGGGTCATTAGGGACCTATTAGTGATGATATAAATGTAAAATAGGGCTTGGGACACATAAATCAATGTGAAATTATGATTAAATACACATTACAAGATTAAAATTAGGTCTGCATAGCCTAGAAGGGCACAAAAATAGATGTGAATGTGCAAGACACATTACAACACTAGTTTATCATTAAGTTTAATTCAAGAACCTTCTAGATTGATGTGATAATGTTATTAAACACATTTTTAGTTCTTTCAATCACCTTTAAAGAATTCAAACCCTCTCTAGGGTTAACTTCCTTGTAACCAACCTACTTTCCTACTAGGTAACCACTCATATTTTTAGGGACCCATTAACCCTGCACAAAAAATATCTCAAAATCCTATTAGGCCTCTTTGGACCATCATCACAAAAATAGGCTTCCAACGTTGTTTAGCTTGATAAATTAGGTCATTTTTCTAGAGAAACACACCTCAAATATTTCTACCAACACAAAATATCATTAGAAATACCTTAAAATTCCTCCAAAACTATAGATTCTCCAATATTTAAGTCAATACTTGCTTCCTATGTCTCACTTTCATGAAACCCTCACTTTTCTCCAAATTGACAATGGTTTATTGAAAAAACCATATCTAGACCTCTCACAACCTTGAAACCACTTCCAACATACCTTATTCTACCTACACAGGCTTAATTGACCACCAAATTATGCTTCCCCCTAACTTTAGCCACTTTGTCACTCTAAACCCCACCTTTCCTTTCCAAAATGCTCTGCACTCAACTAGGGCTTCAAGCCCAGACCTGCAATTTGATCTTCCCTGCCTATGCAAAACTTCTAACACAAAAAAATCCACATAATAACACTTTTCCCAACTATTTCTACCTTTTTCTCAAGAAATATCATCAATTCACCAACTCTAGCCTTGTTCTTAAGGCCTAAAATTTGTGTTTCAATAGGGGAAATGTTGACAATCTCTTCAAATGCCTTCACCAATGCTATTTTCTTATTCCTAAATCCTATCCTACTTACATAATGGCCCATTCCATTGATACATTACCTGAACAATAGGTGGAATGGCCTATTTCAACATATTACACTCAAACCCTTGTATGAGCAAGTTCAAACTAGTTTTCAGAAATCTACCTCTAAGTTGCTTGGAACTTAATAGAATTCCAAAAGAATGGATACAAATAAAAACTAAACCCATTCTAGAATAGATTCAAATCATCCTAGAGAAAATTCCTGTTGTACAGACTTGCACATAAGCTAGAAAAGAAGAAAATACACAAAAATTAACAAAGAAACAAAGATATTTGATTGATATTCTCCTCCAAACTCTTCAATAACCACTAACTTCGAGTTTCCAACATATTTATAACTTAACCAGCTACTCACAATGCCTAGAACTACCTTTCAACTACCCATGACAACAACTTTGCAACCTTACATTATTGGCATCATGACTCCACCTAAACTCAAAATTGAAAACAACATTACAAAATCTCCTAACATTGCCATATTTGACCATAACTTGACTCAAACAACCTATCTAGACCAAATTCACAAAATGGAGCAACAAGGTGCTCTCCACCAGAGTGAGTATGCATTTTTTGAAGAAAAAACCTTGATCTGATTCACATCCTGATGGATAAATGATTAAAGCTTGATCTGACTCTTTTATTTCACCTTTTGTTTTTTTCATCTTTGGCAGTGTATGCTTGTTCCTTGTTGTTTTTCTTCATATCATTCTCATGTGTGTTCCTTTATGCTTATGTTGGTTTATCATGAGATCTTAATCTTGGGGGCTTGATCACCCCTCTTGATCATTTTTGTCTCATCTTGTTAGCATTGGTACATTTGAATCCCCCTCGGTGCGTGTGTGTCTACTTTAGTGTGAGTTTCAGGAAAGTTCATCCTCCCACTAATGTGGGGGATAAATGTAGTGTAGTAAAATGGGTCCCTTGACATTTTCACACTCGTTTTGGTCCTCCTTGTGGATTTTTGTTTAATGTAGCCTTGATTCAGTGTTGCAATGTGGATGATACATACGTATTAGGTCTTGGGCTCTTGTGAACTAATGGAACTTAATGGTGCCTTGATAAAGTGTTGTGAAGTGTTGTAACACACTTTCACACTTTTCTAGGGTTTTATCAATTAACTAAGCATAATAAATATAATTTTAATCAAAATCAACCTTAATCTTTCCTTATTTGGATTACTATAACATAATTGTACATTTCTCTAGGCTTTCTTATGCTTTAATTGGGATTTTTTATACTTTAATTGGCCATATTTTGCATCCACAAGCCTCATTTATTACATATTTTTGAGGATAATCCTGCCACCAATCATTGACCAATAATAATTTAGGTCTTCCTAGCTTGTGTGGCCTAAATTTAGTGTCTTTGACTCATTTTCCACCTTGGGTGAATGGGTCCCACCTAGATCTTTTGGCCCTGAACCGATTTTCACATATTTCTAAGAACTTTTCATTTTTGGTCCCATATGCTATATCTAATGGGAATCATTCCCCACCTTGGGTAAATGAGTCCTGTGTGGCCTAGATTCAAATTTAATTCAAATTTTTGGAGGGATTTTATTCTCCTAGATTTGGTGTCGGCTTATAGTGTTGTAATTTTAGGAATTCTTGCATAATTAGGTATAAATACAAGGTTCTTTCACTCATATTCAATACTTAGCATTCAAGAGAGTTTACAAGAGAATTTGAGCATTCACAAGAGCATTCAAGAGTCTTAAAGGGAATTTTATCAAGTATTTTATAGCATTCTTCAAGTGCCAATGATCATGTCAAAGATTGCATTCTTCATGTTTGTTACTATGCTAACAATTGTGATGTAGAGTTCATGATCCAAGCAAGTGTTTTGAGAAAGATCAACATAATTAGTTCAAGAGTCAAGAACCACATCCATTGCAGCCATTTCGAGCATAATTACAACACCTTATTGTTAGGTTTTGGTGAGTTGCAACATTACTATTTGTTCATTCATCATTCTCCATTCATATTTTATTTCATTTCAAGGTTCAATTACCAACAAGGGGTTTGACTAAGGAAAACCCCTTTCACTAACCCCACAACATTTTCCCCTCTTCTTCTGTGTGATTTGTAGAGCTAAGTTGCAGATTTGTTAAGGAGAAAACTTGGAGAAAAGTTGTCAAATACCTAAAGTTGTCATCAAGCCTTGGAGAAGCTTGGAGAAGCCCTGTAGGTGGAAATTTATAGTTTCAGATATGAAAACCAATAAAAAAGAGTAGAGTAGATCGAGAGGAACAAAATCTAGTCCCAAAATTTAAAAAAAATAAAAGTGGACTGATTTGCCATTAGTGGAAAATGAGTCCCATTATATAGGCCTAATAGATATTTTCATAGATATGGATACCCTTTTGGCTGAAACCTGCTCTAATGCATTTTCCCAAAAACTAGACTGATTCACCTAGCTTGGAAAAGTAGTCCCATTCAACTACAACTGTAGAATTTCTAGCATTCTAGACCTTCATCTAGCCATCTCCAATTTCCCAAGTGCACACCTTCTTGCCTTCAGTTTTTAGTTTTATTTCATTTGCTTTTCTAAGTCATTTAGTGTTACCTTGTGTTCAATTAGTGCATTAAATTTTATTGTGCATTGCATTATCTTTTCCAAGTCTAAACATGGTGGTGAACCCCTCATTATATTTTATTTAGCCTTTAGGAAAGTTCCTTTGTAAGATTTCAATCTCCTTTACATTGAAATATCAAGGGTTTGTTCTTGAGTGAAGTGTGTGGAGATTGTCTCTCCTTTTAGGTCATAAACCCTAAAGGTGAAAGAGAGCCTACAATTTTCCTCCATTTCATTTTGGTGAACCTACATATAGAACATCATAATTCTCATTTGGAGTGCATTTACGTCCTAGATTTATCTTGCATTAACATTGGATTAGGTTTTGCATTGGTTAATTTGCATTATAGGGTTTCAAATTTTACATTATTGAAAAGCTCATTTAGCTTGCATATTTCAACTTAATTTCATTGAAAATTAATCAAATTATGGATTTACATCTTATATTTGCATCATAAAACATAAAAAAGTGTTAAATTTAATTATTTTTTTTTGAAAATTTTCAAAAAAATCATCACTGGGACTCATTCACCACCTTGGGAAAATTAGTCCCTCTAAATATTTTTCACTACATTTTCTAGGATTTAAATTGTATTTTCTGAGTTTCTGTTTGTGCTTTTTTCTTTTCTGTTTCAGTTTCCAAAATTTCATTTATAAGGATTTCACTATACTTAGCTTACATTGTGTTTTCATTCGCCCTACATTTAGTAGCCTTTGAATGAGTGTTTGGTGTCCTATTCATAATACTATAGTGAGACAAAGTTTGAGACTCATGTCATCTTGTGATAGCACAATCATTGTGGATCTTTGGTTGTCTAGATCTTCCACTCCTAGTATTAACACTAGTACACTAGGCATTGGCATCATCTTTAACAATTCCTTGCCTTCAAGTAGCACCATGAATGTTGACACAAGAACTTACAATATCCGACAATAAAAAATCATTCAAATTCATATGGATTTAGCCAACTTACAACATAAAATAATCCTAGAAAACATTTCAACTACTACAATTTCTACCATAGAAAACATTCACCACATGCCTGAAAGTGTAGATGTCCTTGGAAAATATCTTCCCTTAACCACCAGTTATTCTTTTCCAACAAGAAATGGTACAATTTAAGGAGGAACCCAAATTCCTCCTCTCACAATAATAGCCTCTATACCTACCTACAACAATCCTCAAGTCACAACAATAATTCAACAAGTTAGTAATCTGCTTCCTTCCTTGGTTATTCTTGCTAGCATCCTTAGTTCCTATGTGGCATCACAAGTTATATCTCCTACCTTACCACCTATAAGAATTCCATTCACTTGTACTATGAACACATACACTCCATCACCACTTTAACTTCCATCTCATAACTCAATGAATGACCCTCTCATAACATAAATTTTCCAAACTATTTCATCCCTTCATAAACAAATTTCCACCATAAACAAAAATAAAAATGGCCCACCTACATATTATGTCAAAAACAGTCCATTGTCCTTATAGATATTATGAGAACCGATGGCACAAGGAGTAGAGGTGCCTATATTTGAGAAATATGGAGGGAAGAGAGATCCTTCTAACCGTGTTAATGCCTATACTACCATATGCAGTGACTTTGTCCTTGATGATAAACTATTGGAAATGTTTTTCCTAGGTCCTTGAAAGATACTGCCTTGGAATGGATCTATCCTATATCAAAAAACTCAACTCATTCATTCAATGAACTTGTTGAGGAATTTGTAAACCATTTACAAATGCATGACTCCAAAGATTACCTTGGCTGATTTGATGAGATGAAAGCAAAAAGAGGGAGAAAAGATAACTATTTTTTTCTCATGCTATCAATCGCTTTATTCCCTAATCGATGTCAAGGTCCCTAACAAACACCTTCAAAAGATATTATAGAAAATTTTCATAGTAAGATTCAAGACAAGATTACCATGATGAAATTCCCATCCTTCATGCACATATGTACTACCCTCCGTGATTATCAAAATTTGGTTATCAGTCAAGATACAAAGTCCACTTCTAGCTGAATTGAGAAATTTGAACCCAAAAACCAAAACAATCCCCAACCTTTTAGAAAACAAAATAAATAATTCATTCAATTGAAACCCCCTTAGCAATCAACTCAAAATTTCAATAACCAATTATTTGATGTCAATGCCACGGTGCCCTTTCATTAGGGAGATCCAAAAATATAATTCACTCCCTTGCCCGATACCCCTCATAACACAATGTCCCAACATTTAGAACAAAAAATGATTACCTTGCCTCCCATCAAAACACCCAACCCGAATAAGCCTTTACCTCTGAGCTTTAAATCAAATGCTTATTGCCACTGTGTGATAGAAATAAGTGTATCAAAATAAGATAAACAAATCACACAAAATGAAACATTAAACTAAAGAAAAGCAAGATAAATTGAATTCAAAGAAAACAAACAAAGCTTCTTCAGAACCGTTCCATTTTTCTCTATCTCCAGGGATTTGTTTGAAGCTGTTGCTCTCAGATTGTGTAAGAAAAGCTTCTTAGAATGGAAACCTACAAAACGAGTATGAAAAAAAGGAAAGTACTTCTCTATGCTATATGCTGATGAAGTGAAATGCTGATACAAATATGCACAGGGGCTATAGATTATGCACAGGGGCTGTGGATTATGGATGCTATTGAAACTAAACTATGAGGATGATTGGCCATGATATGGAATGATTCTACAATCTATGAATGCTAAAATACTATGCTATGGATGCTTGAGAGCTATTTGACTATAGTTTTCCTGTATAAAAGCTTCTCTATGATTTCAAAGACCTGACAGTCCTTTTTATAAATTTTCACAGGCCAGAGCCTTGCTGACAAAGATCAATGGCTGTGAGATTGTCTAGTAATTTTAAATGGTGAGAGATGGAGAAGTTGAGAGGAAGATGGAGAATGTTGGGAGGTTGGAGAGAAGAATGGAGCCTTGTCTTCAACCCATGGGAACAAGCTTGCACAGGAACAGAGATATTAATTTTTTGTTTTGGAAGTTTGTTTCACGGTTGTTGAAGATATTCCAATATTAAATAAATAAATTTATTTAATTTCATGTGAGTTTGATTTTTGATTTAAGGACTATAGAAGATTTAATTAAATATTTAGAATATTTATTTGCAAATAGACTTTAGAGGATTTATTTAAATATTTGGAATATTTAATTGTGAGTAGACTTTAGAGGAATTAATTAAATATTTGGAATATTTAATTGTGAATGGAATTTAGAAGATTTAATTAAATATTTAGAATATTTAATTGTGAATGGACTTTAGAAGAAAAGTATACTTAATCTTTATTTGAATAAAATATTCAAGCCAAGATTAAATGATAATTAATATAATTAAATGTAATGTTTATTTAATTAATTGAGAAATGAATAAGAAAAGTGATTAAATAAACTTATTTATTTAATAAAAATAAAAGAATGAACAATATAAATAAATTATTTATATTTATTTATAGGTAGATCAAATTCATAGATTTATTTAAATATTAAAAATATTTAATTAATTACCAGACTATTGTGATGTGACCATTTTTAGGTGTATACATTTTGCCCCTCTTTGAAGTGATTTTTTTTACGCATTGCTTCAAATAATTTTGAAATTTTCCCTAGATGTTGACTGTCAAATGTTGATAGGTATATGCCCCCTTGAACGATGAATCGATAAGATTTTGATTTTTGTGAATTTTTTTTTTTTGGAATGTTTCAATTTTTATGATTTTGATGATGTTGATTCATCGTTCGAAAATGATGATGTGAAGAAATTGATGTGGAAAAGATGTAAGATGAAAAATTGATGACTAAATTGCCCCTGCTATGATAAAATGTGATAAAAATACCCCAATTTTGCTTTTAAATAGGTTAAAAATGTCATTTTCCATGTCATTTTCAATTTTAACCTAGTAAAAATTGAAAATTTTGAGCTCTAGAGTGAGAAAGATGGCACTTCTGATTCACCAGCACCATTTCGAGTGCATTTGATGACATCAGCGACCAGCACACTATGGACCTACGATATGTACCTTGTTAAACATTTGCTATTTGAAAATTTTCTGTTTGGAGCACGTTTATCCATGTTTTGATTGTGAAAGGGTGTCTTTTAGTGCCCTTCAGTGTTTTTGTAGCACCCATGATAATTTCCATAGTGCCTATGATTCTGTAGCAGCCATGAGGCTTTTTGTAGTGCCCTTGATCCTTTCTGTAGCACCCTTGATCCTGTAGCACCCATGAGGAATTCTGTAGCGCCCATGACCATTTTCATAGCGCCTATGATTGGATGTTGCTGTGAGTGATCAATTTGTTCCCAAGGTTGTTGGAAAACAAATAATAGTTGATAAATTTGCTTTTAAATTTGTTAAAAACAAATAAGATTGATAAGTTTGTTTCTAAAGTTGTTAAAAACAAACAAGATGTTGATAAATCTGTTTTTCATGATGATGAAAAACAAATAGTTGATTGATATGTTTGCTTCTAAGGTTGTTAAAAACAAACATGATTTTGATATATTTGCGTTCCATGATGATGAAAAACAAATAGTTTGATTGATATGTTTTCTCCTAAAGTTGTTAAAAACAAACATGATGTTCATTAATTTTCTTTCCATGATGACGAAAAACAAATTGTTTGATTGATATGTTTGCTTCTAAAGTTGTTAAATTTAACAAACGTGATTTTGATTAATTTGCTTTCCATGATGATGAAAAACAAATTGTTTGATTGATATGTTTGCTTCTAAAGTTGTTAAAAACAAACATGATTTTGATTATTTGCTTTCCATGATGATGAAAAACAAACAGTTTGATATTCAGATTTGATTGATGAGTCGTGATGATTTGATATTGATTTTGCTTTGTCATGATGATGTTTCAATAGGAGATATTGGGCATTTTGTAGTTACGGGAGACATTCCCGAAGACATGGAGATTGATTCCACAATTGGTACAGGTGGATAGATATATTATCGAGGCATGTAGCCTGACTTCATTACTTGAGATGCCTAAGGCGCGTCTCAACAGAGCTTTATTGACAGCACTTGCAGAGAGGTGGCATAGTGATACAAACACCTTTCATTTACTAACTGGAGAGTTTACCGTGACTCCAGAGGATGTGTATCACATCTTCAAGATTCCAGTTATGGGAGAGATAGTGAGTTTCAATGTCCGAGAGGCAGGAGGTATGGATGCCTTGAGATGGATATTCGAAGATGATGAGATTGCAGGATATTATATCTCATGGAGAGAGATGATAGATTCATATGCACCCCTACCATCTATACTTGTAGGTTTCATTGGAGATTTTTTGTGCCCCGACCATAGGTTGAAGGGGTTCACAGTCAGATGGGGTCAGGTTTTGGAGAGGATGGTGATGCAGGGTACATGGTATGCGTGGGGGTCGTGCATGCTTGTGCATTTGTATGATGAGTTACATCATATTGTATACAGTAGAGGCCACAGTTTTGTTGTTGGTTGTTCATTATTATAGATATGGGCATGGGAGCACTTTTCCATTATGAAACCATTGACTCGTGGATGATGACCTATCAGTCGATCATACAGATGGAGATTTACCGATATTATTGCTCAGCCAAGACTGGGCAAACTGGATCATTGGCAGCGTCTCTTAGATGATCTTGATGCAGTATGATAGTGGCCATATGTAGATTGTGAGGCATGGCTAGAGAATGCGAGGGAGATGCCCTATGTCTTTACTTCTAGATATCTTATTAGTCATACTTCATGGATTATTGAGAGATTTCTTGTTGGACGAGTGTGTCGGCAGTACAGTCGGCCTCAGGGTATTCCTACGGGTTCTGCTATTTATGCACAGTGACAGCAGGAGATTACAGTGTGGGGTCCATGGATTTCTTATGAGGCAGCAGTGGCAGAGTTCACTAGTTTAGGAGTACAGATGTGGGATTACCGAGTTGATATCCTTGATGGAGGGACAACACTAGAGTATGGTCAATATGCGTTAGAGCATCCTGTACCACAATTGTTTGATCCTGATGAGCCTATTGATCTAGTTGATATACAGAGACCATAGAGAGGTAGTCAGAGATGACAGAGAGAGATAGCTTTAGAGGGTGATGATTCGGAGGGAGATGATGATGATGAGAAGAGTGGAGATAGTGATGATGAATCAGAGGGAGATAGTGATGATGAGGAGAGTGGAGGTGATAATGGTGGTGGAGATGGTCGGAGAGGTGGTAGGAGAGGTGGTGATAGAGGTGGTAGGAGAGGTGGACCACAGATGAGACATATAGATCCATCATCTTCAGTAGATCCAATGGTGTCAAGTCGGATATCTTCTTTGTAGAGTACAGTGCAGAGCTTACAGGGTCAGTTAGCACAGGCACAAACCTTGATTACACAGCTTCAGGGATAGTTGATGACAGTTACTATTAAGAGAGATATAGCCAGACAACAGGGTGAGCAGGCCATCACTCTAGTTGATAGTCTACAGAGAGTAGCAGTAGATACCTTTCCTAGTGACATGATGAGAGAGGTGACCAGAGCCACCCAGGAGGCAGAGTTCTATAGGACCAGGTATCATGATACAGTGCCACCTGAGCAGAGGGAGAGTTATACATAGTCTTGGTCTACTCATAGTCGCTCTCGGACCACTAGCAGGGGTGTGACATAGCCATTACCTCCAAGAGGGCCATTAGGGACAAGTGGAGCAGGTCCATCAGGTGCAGGTGGGATAGGTCCTAGACCAGCACCATCAGAGGATATCACTACCTAGTGCATTGTACATGATATTCTATTGATACCCGTTTGATATATTTGTATGTCCATTGATATGGTCCCATTTTTTATGATGGATACCTTTGTACATTTTGACATTCATTTTTGAGATGTATGATATGCAGTGATGATTTCGTATATGATGAATGCATCTATTTTCTATATGCATGATGTTTATGATATGATTTATGAAAGTGTAATGTTATGATATTATTGCAATCTATTGATGAACGATTATATGAATATGAATTTTGAAATAATGGATGGTACCATTTATGAATGTATATGAATGTTTGTGAATATGATTTATGCTTTGTTTTTATGTTTTTCCAATGCTAATATGTATGAAAAATGTATGAAGTGATGTTTTTGTGAATGTCAAAATGTACTCAGGCATGTATTCAAAAGTTATGAAACATTTGATACTTTTCCAACTTTTGGGAAAATCTATAAATGCAAAATGTAGATTCTAACATGAATGCAATCTATACTGACCATGCAGAATATTCGTACAATATTGCCATTTTGAGAGCTTATTTGTGCTTTTTGTATCATCATAGAGCATTGAAATGTTGAAATTTAATACAAGCATCAAAGGGTATGTTAGCACCAGTGATGACCTGAGTATTCCTTTCATGAATTTTGATATAGAAAGTTAATACAAGCATCTAGGTATAATTGAACCAAGATGACATGAGTATCGTTTGCATAAACAAATGAGAGTTAACCTATTTCCTATGCAAATTCTGAAATGTCATCAATGACACTTAGTAGAGCATGTCTCGTGACCAATTTGCATAGTACTAATGATTTCCTAGCAAACAGCAGAGAAAGAAAAATCATACTCCTTCCTTGCTTTTCTAGTTCAGTACATCATTGAATTGCTCCAACGATATGATATAAAATCAATCAACCATTCAAATCTTGCCTAAAGTATGTCAAACATTATTCAAATTAAGATCATCCAACTTGGTTATCAACATTGATGTTCTTGTTTTGATGTTTGTTTGGATCATGTTGTTTTGATTTCAATTGGCATTGAATAAGCATGTTGTGGTTGATTTGATATGGCAATGTTTGTTGCATTTTGGCAAACCGTCTTGTGTCTATTTGTGATGTTCAAAAAGCTCATTGCCCCTCTCTTGTTCAGTCTATGTTGCTGCCCCCAGTGTAAACACAACCTAAAGATTATGGATTTGTAAAAAATTCATCAAGCCATGATGAAACATAAGGATTCCCGTTGTATGATATGGATGTGAAAGATCTGTTAAGATGATAGATATGGATGGATGATGCCGAAAGTGAATGCAAGACATAAGCTAATAGATGGAGGAGCCTATTTTGATCACAAGTAGCCCCTATTTGCCAGGTTTTCACCACGTGTTTTTATTGCACTTTTTCAAGACTTCTTCTAATTTTTTATGATTTTTTCAGGACTTTTTCTGATTTTTATGATTTTATAGGTCTTTTTCTGATTTTTATGATTTTTTTAGGACTTTTTCTAATTTTTATGATTTTTTCAGGACTTTTTCTGATTTTTATAATTTTTTCAAGACTTTTTCTAATGATTTAGACATAGAACTTTTTCAAATGAATGTTTTTGATTGGTTCTTCAAAAAGGTCCCCTTCTAACATAGATAACTGATATGCACCAGAACTATATGCTGCAATGATGACAAATGGACCAAGCCAGTTTGGTTCAAATTTTCCTTTCTTTCCTCTGTCTTGCTGATTACGTGGATTTTCTCTCAAGACTAAGTCACCTACTTGAAATTTCTGTGGTTTAACTCTGTGATTATAGCTATGAGACATAACTTGTTGATAACCCTTCAAATGATTAGCTACATTTTGATGTCTTTCATCTAACAATTCTAGCTCTTGCAGACGAGAAAATCTATAGTCTTCATCATTTATCAATCCCTTGAGTAAGACCCTAAGAGAAGGTATTTCAACCTCTAATGGTAAGATTGATTCTACTCCATAGACCAAGGCATATGGGGTAGCTCCTGTTGGTGTGCGAATAATAGTTTTGTATGCCCACAAAGCTGGATTTAATTAGACATGCCAATCACGACCGACATCATTTATTGTCTTCTTCAAGATCTTCAAGATTGTTTTGTTTGAAGCTTTTGCTTGACCATTACCTTGTGGATAGTAAGGTGTAGAGAACCTGTGTTGGATGTGAAATCTTTCACAAAGTTCATCAACATCCTAATTCTTGAAAGGCCTCCCATTATCAGTGATAGAATTAGGAATTCCATATCGGCAAATGATGTAATTTAGGATAAATGAAGAGATTTGTTTACCAGTCACTATCGTCAAAGGAACAACTTCGATCCATTTTGTAAAATACTTTGTAGCCGTGATGATGAATTTATGCCCATTTAATGATGAAAGATGAATTTTTCCAACAAGATCTAGTCCCCACTGAAAAAAAGGCCATGTCAGAGTGAAAGGTTGTAGTTCTTGTGAAGGTGCATGAATAAGATTCCCATAGATCTGGCATTTAGAACACTTCTTGACAAAAGTAAAAGATTATTTCTCCATGGTAGGCCAATAATATCCCATTCTAACAAGTTTCTTGGCTAAGGTTAAACCACTTGAATGAGTTCCACAAATACCACCATGAACCTCTTGTAAGGATTTTTCAGATTCATCATGTTCAAGACATCGAAGGAGCACACCATCAAGACCATGTCGGTAAAGGATATCAGCGACCAATGTATAATGGGATGATTGGGGTATGAAATTCCTTTTTTGATTTCAGGATAAATCTGGTGGTAAAATATTATTTTTTAGATAGGTATAAGTCTTGCCATATAAAGGTGAGTCAGAACTGGTTAAATGACATATGACTTGGATCTCTGGATTATCATAGGTGGGAGAAAACAATTGTTCCACCAAGAATTCATGCTTGGTTTGATCTTCTGATAGTTGTAATAAGGAAGTAATTGTAGCCATTGCATTTGTAGCTTTATTATCAATCCTTGGGATTTGTGAAAACTTGATTGACACAAAATAATTTTTAAAATCATCCACCATGTTCTTGTAAGGTAGCAACTTATCATCTTTAGTCTGATAATCATCATTGATTTGATTAATGACAAGTTGTGAATCACCGTAGACTTGCAGCTCTGTAATTTGCCATTCCAAGGCTATCTTTATCCCTATGAGCAATGCCTCATATTCAGCTATGTTATTTGTGCAAGGAAACATCAACCGATATGATTGTGGAATGGTATGTCCTTTAGGTGTGACAAAAAGAATCCCTACCCCCGAGCCATGTTGCATATAAGATCCATCAAAGTACAATGTCCATGAGTTCTTAATTGTTGCTGTGAAGACGTCTGCATTAGGAAACTCAATGTGCATAGGATTTTCTTCTTGTAAAGGTGCTCCGGCCAACTGATCTGTGATGACCTGTCCTTTAATAGCTTTTCGATCTACATAGTGAATGTCAAACTCACTTAAGATCATTACCCATTTTATAGGTCTTCCTCTTAAAGTAGCTCTACTTAAAAGGTATTTTAGTGGATCAATTTTGGTTATCAGCTTAACTATATGAGTCAGCATATAGTGTCACAACTTTTGAGAAGCAAACACCATTGCGAGGCAAGCTTTTTCAATGAAAGTGTAGTTTAATTCATGACTTGTTAAAGTTCTGCTGATATAGTATATGACCCTTTCTTTGCCTGTAGAATCCTCTTGTGCTAGTAGTGCTCCCAAGGATACTTTTGTTGCTGAAATATAGAGTATGAGTGGCTTTCCTGGAACGGGTGGAATTAAAACTAGTGGGTTCATAAGATATTGCTTGATCTGATTGAATGCTGCTTCACATTTTTCTTCCCATTTGAATGGGACATTTTTATGCAATAAATGTGTAAATGGTAAGCTTTCATCTGCCAGTTGAGCTATAAACTACTTGATGGACTGTAGTCATCCTTGCAATGATCGAAGTTGATTGATATTTTGTGGTGGCAGCATGTCCATTATAGCTTGTACTTTTTCTGGATCAACCTCTATGCCCTTTTCTAAAACAATGTATCCTAGGAGTTTTCCAGATGTAACACCGAAGACACATTTATTTGGATTGAGTCGAACATTAAACTTCTCCATTCTGATAAATATTTTTGACAAGATTTCTAGATGTCCTTCTCATGCGTGGATTTAGCAAGGAGATCATCAACATAATCTTCCATGAATGTATGCATCATATCATGAAAAATTGTTGTCATTACTCTTTGATAAGTGGCTCTTACATTCTTTAACCCAAATGGCATTACATTCCAGCAATAGGTACCCCAAGGGTATGTGAATGCTATTTTATCTTGATCCTCTGGTGCAATCTTTATCTAGTTGTATCTTGAAAATCCATCCATTAATGAATACATTGCATGGCCAGCAGTTAAATCAACAATCATATCTATGTTTGGCAAAGGGAAGTCATCTTTGGGATAAGCTTTGTTCAAATATCTAAAATCTGTACAAATTCTAATCCTTCCATCTGGATTTGAAATAGGTACAATATTGGAAATCCATTCTGCATAGTCAATAGTCTGAATGAATCCAACATCTAAAAACTTCTTTAATTCCTCTTTAACTAATAACGCAACATGTGGATGCATTTTTTTGAGTTTTTTCCCCTGCGTTTATAGATAAATGATGCATTATCAGATTAGGATCTAACCCTAGCATATCAGCATATGACCAAGTGAAGTTGATTTGATTCTCCTTCAAGAACTCCATGAATTTCAGTACTTCTTCGACTGTTAATGATGCTACAAGTTGCAAGATTTTTGGCTACTCTGTTGTACTTATGTTGATTGATTATGTTGGTTCGATCAAAATAAAAGTTCTTTCATGATAATGCTTGGGAAAAGTGTCAAGTTTCTCATCCTTCAGTGCCTTAGAAAGGTTTTCACTATTGGATTCACTCTTTATTTTTCTCTTGTTGTGATCTACCACTGCCATTTTTCAGTTTTCACCGATAGATCCATCTTTTATTTCATTTATTTTGCAGCTAAGAGACTTGAAACCCTCCCTATCAAAATCGTGAGTATGAAATTCTTGGATGAAACAATTTTTTTCCTCAGTAGAGGAACAAAGGAAATTTATAATGTCCCCATCATCATGAAATGTAGGGATATGGATAGGTGCATCATTGTCCCAATCAATAAGTTTTGGATAAACTAAAGGCATGGGATCATTAGGTTGGGTAAGGTATTGAGTTGTCAAAGTCATGATGTGGTTGTCATTTTCATGGTAGACAAGGTCTATGATGGTATTCTCTTGTCGATTATCAATCTCGTGAAAATATGAATCGTCCTCAGTTGAGTCATCGTTATATCGTGAATCAAATTCAAGTGATTGTGTTCCTGAGCTTTCTCCTTGTATGAGAACAGGTACATATTTGTGTATGGTATCAACTTGTTTGTCTCTCCAAAATTCATCATTATAAATGGTGTCCCATTCATATTCATTAGAATCAGTATCTGAACTATTTTTCAATTGGAAAACTGATCCATAAGATTTTTGTAGAGTGACATCTTTATGGTGTTTATCTGAAATTGATTCTCTTTCATGAGTTTGTTGTGCTTGCTGTAAAACTGACTCTTCTGTATCCTTACCATATCCCAATCTTGTTTTATCATTTGGATGTATTGAAATAGGTTGAATTGGCTCCACGATTCCTTCTCTTCTTTTTCCTATAGGACCATTTCCTTCATAGCCCATTCTCCGCATGATAGTGTACCCTTTACCATATTGTTTTGTAGGTAACTTAATGTGCAAGAGAGATTCATCTTAATCTTTGTATAGCCAACTTAGGATGTCCCTATCTTCAGCTTCTTCCTAAGTGGTGTTGGCTTTAATGAATTGTCCATCAAACTTTGTGATTGGCATAGAAGCTTGGGACGTAGAGGTTGTTGCAATCTTTTGATTTGATAAGGTTGGCTGACCATGTCACCTCGGAGAAGGAGGTAAGGTACAAAGAGATAGCGAATATTTGCCTACTCCTTTGTCTTTAAATTTTAGCTTAGTGTCAAGATTCTTTGTCAATTCTTGCAGTTGGCCTTGTAGATTAGAAGAAGCAGTAAGAGGCTCCCTATTGTGTGGCACAAAGGCATCCTAAGTTGCTCAAAGATTTGAACAAGTTTTGGTGCTATTGTAATCAGCTTGTATAGTTATTTCTTGTCCATCATATTGAAACTTGAGGCATTGATGATACGTTGATGGTACTGCTTGCATATCATGAATCCATGGGCGACCCAAAAGTATGTTATAGGATAGATCACTATCTAGGACTTGACAATTTAATGTATTTTTTACAATAGGTCCCACTCTGATAGGTAGCATTATTAGTTCTTTAGAAGCTCTTTCTTCATCATCATATGCCTTGATAGTTATTTTCCTTTGTGGATCAATGGAATTTTTTGATATTCTTAAGGCATGTATTAGCTTTAAGGTACAAATGTTTAAACTAGCTCCTCCATCTATTAAGACACATCTGATTTGGTGTTTATGTCCATCATGACTTCAAGATAAAGCGATGAATTATGTGGATGTGTCATGGAAGCATCATCTTTTTTGGAAAATGAAAGACAAGTGGGGGAAGACAAATGTCCCACCATGGCTTGAAATTTGTTTACATCCATATCAGTGTCGATAGTTGTGTTTACAAGATCTTCTTCTAAAATATTCTTGTGTATGGGAGATATTTTGAGAGGTTCAAGAATGGAGATTTGAGCTGATGTTTTTCTCAGTTGATCAATTAGATTATAATGATTTGGAGAAGGAATAGTTGTCTTAGATGAGCTTCCTTTTAAAACAACTTTTGCTTGTCCTCTCGTAGTCACATTAACCTATTGATATTATTGTTTTTCCTTGATTTTGATAACATTAACCCATTGATCATCTACATAAATATCACAGATTATGTTATCTTCAACATTATGTATGCTTTTTGCTTTGGTATTTGATGTTTCCCCTTTTTGATAGTTTGGTAAAGGATCTTTGAATGCTTGATGATCATCATTGGTATAATGTCCTTCAATTGAAATAGTACTATTGTCAATTAAATCTTGTACTAGATTTCACAAAGCTTGACAATTATTCATTCTATGACCTTTACATTGATGATAATTGCAATAATACGAGTCATTCCATGATGGTGGTTTGACTCGTGGCTCATAATCTCTTTGTGGTGGTAAGGTGATAACCTTATTATTAAGAAGCTCCTTGAGAGCAGACTCAAGAGATTGACCCAAAGTGGTAAAATTCTGTTGATTTGAAAAGAATGGCAGTCTTGGTAGATTTGATGTTTGGGTATTGCCAAGATTGTTATTGAAATTACCACGATTATCCTTGGTGTTTTGATTGGACATTCTTTCTTGGTTGGAGTTTTGTCTTTGTTGATTATTATTTCCTTGTTGGTTGATATTTCCTTATTGGTTGGTAGTTTCTTGTTGATTGTTTCATGGAGCACTTGATAGGTTGAAGATAGATGATCTTGTTCGTAGGTTGTTTGCATCCACTATACCATCATTAACAACATTTTTATTTCTGTTCCAAAACCTTGTTTTATCATTGTTGTTTTGGTTGGATATACTTGCATTATCAAGTTTTATCACTCCTCTTTTAACCAAGGCCCCTTCAATGGTGATTGCGTTTTCAATCAATTTTTCAAAGTTAGGAGGACAATGAAGGTTAAGCCTGCAACTTAATTCTTGATCTAGGCTATTGATGAAGATATCCATCTTTTCCTTTTCAGGAATAGGATGGGAATATCGTGCAAACAACCTTCTCCACCTTTGCAAAAATGTAGTGAAGGATTCTCCTACTTTTTGTTTCACTTTACAAAGATCAAGCATTGTTATTTGGTGTTGGATGTTGTAGGCGTATTGTGATATAAACCGATTTATTAACTCCTCAAAGGTTTTGATGGGGGGAGTGATCTTGGAAAGCCACTCCATTGATTTTCCACCCAGACATCGTGGAAACAATCACATTAAGTAGGTATCGTCATAAGTGAATTCTAGACTCATATTTTGAAAATCCCTCACATGTTCAATGGGATCAATTTTTCCATTGTAACTATCAAATTTAGGGATTTCACAATGTTTTGGAAAAGGGATCATTTGAAGACTCCTATTGAATGGATAAGGAGATATGTCATCCAAAACATACTTCTTTGTTGCACCCCCTTGCATCTCCTTTATTTGCCCTTGTAATTCTTTTATATGTTGAGTAAGCGCACTAAAATCATTAGAAGGAGTTTCAGGATTCTATTTAATCTCTTCTATATCAAAATTGTAAGGTAACTTAGCTCCTTGATTAGCTAATGAAAGAAAATATCTTTCTTTGTTTCGTTCTAAAATCCTTTCCATAAGATTATGGAATCAGGGGTCTTGCTCTACCTCTTGAAGCTTTTCTTCTATTAATTCTTCAACATTAAATGTTTCTTCTTCTTTCTCATTATGGTCACCCATTTTTCTTGTGGTAGTTTCTCCTTCATCTTTTTCCATGTGTTTTTGAGATCTCGTGACAACAGGCATAAGCTTTGTTCCAGATTCTACTAACTTTTGATCAAAAGAGTGAAATAGTGCCATTTGTGATAGATATGAAAGTCAAGATAGAATGAAGATTCTATGACTTGAAAGATTTCTAGCCTTTAGCTTGTGTTGTTCACTAATTGAAAGCATGAAAATCCTATTGGTGGGAATTTAAGCAAAATATCAAGAAAAAGATGATTTTGCACTTTATGAAGTTTGATCATAGCTTCGTAAAAGGATGGATTTTGTGATGAATGCCTAATGTGATTAGTTCTCTACTGTAGAAATTGATTTGGACAAGTAGAATATTCAATTGTAGGTTGGGGAATATAACAAAAACTAATACATTGACTATGGTTGTGCCTTTGAGAAAGGGCTCTTCTTTGAAAGAAATATCATGAGTATAATGGTTCTACAGCATAATCATCAGTGAAACCTCTAACACAGTCATGATATCTATGGATAAAGGTTCTATGTTTGAGTAAAACCTTTCGACTTTGGTACAAGAATCATCTTTTCTTCAATAGTTTCTTGTAGCTAAGGGGTTTCTTTGGCTTTTTGATCTGTTTGAGAACGGATTTCTTAACAAAGGTTGTGGATTTCCAATCTCTTAACATGAGAGTAATCAAGGTAATTGTGAGTTTTGGATGATCTTAAGTGAATTAATGTTTTGAAAACACTTCAAAAAAGTTATAGAATAGTTGTTTTTAATTTCTATACTAAACATCAAGTGTATGATCAATTTTTTTTTCAAAAATCGTTTTAACAAGTTTTACACATGATAAATAGTTCAAACAGACTCACTCTTAGTACTCAAGTAGGTCATCATAGTAATCAACATCCCACATCTTAGAACTACGTCGACTCACATAGCCATGTCACCCCCGAAAGGGCGCTCGTGTATTTGTCTTTTCCAGGTGCACACTCAGAGTGACGGAAGTGGATATTGGATCCCCTGAGCAAATATTCCTTCACAGTTATATGGTGAGTATCTTGGGGGTAGATTCTTCCCTCCCCTGCACTGTGATTATTATGATGTTCAGAAACTGACTTTGGTTGGATACTACACTAAGTTCATAGTAAGGGTTTCTATTTGGTGTAGCAAATGATATACTCCCTCGAGAGACCTCCCTACCTTTAGAACAAAGGCTTTGGGGATGGTTATCTTGTACACTACCATCAAAAGAGGGTTTCCCCAAATTTGCTTTAAATTTTATAGTGGGGTGGAATAGCCTGGCTTTGGCTTGAATCCAATTGAGTCGTTCCTCTTGGGTGAGTACTTTTTCCCACAAGAGCGGGCTCTCTAAAAGGTAAACATAAAATTGCATGAAATGAAATAGATGAGTTTGGCATTTTGATCACCCAGTTAAGGGGAGAGCATAGGCCTATCACCGTTTAAAGAAAAGCAAACAAGAGTTCAATTTTAAGCCCAAATAAACAATTTGCTATGCTAGGTGAAGATGTTGCTTCACAAAGACATGGAGTTCTTTTTAGCGCAAAATAGAAAATGAAGTGACTATCCTAGGATTGCTTGATTTTGAATTATGTGACTATCCTAGGATTGCTTAATTTTGAATTATGTGACTATCCTAAGATTGCTTCATTCTTTTAAAGTTCTTACTATCTTCGATCACGTCGGATCCAGTCAAATCATATTTAATTTACAAATTACAATTGCTAAAATAGACATCAAGGGCGCTAAAATAGAGTTTATGGGTGTTGCAGGATCTGTCACGGGTGCTGCAAGATCTGTCACAGGCACTGCAGGATGGGTCACGGGCACTATAGGATCTATCAGGGGTGCTGCAAGATTTGTTATGGGTGCTACAGGATGGATCACGGGCACTGTAGGATGGGTCACGGGCGCTGCAGGATGTGTCAAGGGCACTGCAGGATGAGTCATGGGTGTTGAACTAGGTGTGAACTATGTTGAAGCATGTTTAATGTGCTAATACGCTATTTTTAGCTGTAACGTGTCAGAAAAATCTGTAATAAGATATTGAAATTAGGGCAAGAGCCCCATGGTGGGTGCCAAAAATGTGTGATAAAAATATGTGTATCAAAATAAGATAAACAAATCACACAAAATGAAACATTAAACTAAAGAAAAGCAAGATAAATTGAATTAAAAGAAAACAAACAGAGCTTCTTCAGAACCGTTTCATTTTTCTCTATCTCCAGGGATTTGTTTGAAGATGTTGCTCTCAGATTGTGTAAGCAAAGCTTCTCATAATGGAAACCTACATAATGAGTATGCAAAAAGGAAAGTACTTCTCTATGCTATATGTTTATGGAGTGAAATGCTAATACGGATATGCACAGGGGCTATAGATTATGCACAGGGGCTGTGGATTATGGATGCTATTGAAACTAAACTATAAGGATGATTAGCCATGATATGGAATGATTCTACAATCTATGAATGCTAAAATAATATGCTATGGATGCTTGAAAGCTATTTGACTATAGTTTTCCTGTATGAAAGCTTCTCTATGATTTCAAAGACCTGACAGTCCCTTTTATAGATTTTCACAGGCAAGAGCCTGGCTGGCAAAGATCAATGGCTGTGAGATTGTCTGGTAATTTTGAATGGTGAGAGATGGAGAAGTTGAGAGGAAGATGGAGAATGTTGGGAGGTTGGAGAGAAGAATGGAGCCTTGTCTTCAACCCATAGGAACAAGCTTGCACAAGAACAGAGAAATTAATTTTCTGTTTTGGAAGTTTATTTCACGGTTGTTGAAGATAATCCAATATTAAATAAATAAATTTATTTAATTTCATGTGAGTTTGATTTTTTATTTAAGGACTATAGAAGATTTAATTAAATATTTAGAATATTTAATTGCAAATAGACTTTAGAGGATTTAATTAAATATTTGGAATATTTAATTGTGAGTAGACTTTAGAGGAATTAATTAAATATTTGGAATATTTAATTGTGAATGGAATTTAGAAGATTTAATTAAATATTTAGAATATTTAATTGTGAATGGACTTTAGAAGAAAAGGATACTTAATCTTTATTTGAATAAAATATTCAAGCCAAGATTAAATGATAATTAATATAAATAAATCGTAATGTTTATTTAATTAATTGAGAAATGAATAAGAAAAGTGATTAAATAAACTTATTTAGTTAATCGAAATAAAATAATGAACAATACAAGTAAATTATTTAGATTTATTTATACATAGATCGAATTCAGAGATTTAATTAAATATTAAAAATATTTAATTAATTACCAGACTATTGTGATGTGACTATTTTTAGGTGTATACAACCACTATCATTGAAAAAAATGAACGTGACACAGGTATGTACAGGATCATGATGGGCCAAAATTGGCAATATGATGGGTATGTGGCTAACGACTATTTTTTTACTCAAATTTGATAAAATGAAAAGGGTTTTTAGATGAGACTCTCAACTTTTCACCAATATAAATTATGCTTTACTTTGAATTTAATAAGTAATAATTATTCTATTCTATTCAAATTACAACTAAAGTCCTGATTGATAGGCTGATTGAAAAACATCTATAGCTTTCAAACGGTATCACATTTTTTGAATCCAAAATACATCACATTCTATGCTTCTCGTACTATAGGATTAAAAAAAGAAAAAATGAATTTCATCAAGTTTTTACCAAGTTAACATGGTTATTCCTACGAGTTTTTATCAATTTTAAAAAATTCTAATAAAAAAATTCATAATTAATTATATACTTGGAAAAAAATTACAAAAAAATATGCATCACATTGGGGCATGAGTCCTCTACTTATGTATAAAATCATATAAAAAAATATCATCATTTTATTGTGGTTAGGGTGGTTAGATAGACACCTACTTCTTATTTTTTCCTTGAAATTTAAGTACCATTGCATTGAAATTTAAAAATTTCACGAAATAGATTTTTTTTCTTTAAAACAAACCAAGTATTTTAGAAACTACATTTAATTTTCTACAGATTCCATTCTTACATATTTTTGAAATAATATAGATAACTTATTCAAATTTTTACGTCAAGTTTCCCAACTCTAATTTTTCTAAATTTTTTGACACATAAGGGCCTATTTTTTTGCATGATGATCCTGCACATACCCACACAAAACATTTCAAGCATCTTAAACATCTTGTGCAAGACCTCATTGATTCTGGCCGTCTATCTATTGTAGGTGTTAGTGATCAAGGAAATCGGTATGTTGCCCCTCTGAATCAAAACATATAGATTTTTACCAACTCAATTCCCAAACATAATATTTCATTTGTCAAAGCCAACAAAACTAGAAATAATGATGTGATTAATGTTGATATAGATGATGGAAATAATGATTATATTCTAAATAATGCTATCAATTTCAATCCTATAGATGAAATGGTAGGGGAAATAGATGTCATCCCTCATAAGGGCTGACCTAAGAGTCCTCTTGACATTTATTTCTCCTCTAATGATATAATTAAACATACACCTGATGGTCATTTCTACATAGTCGGTTGTATCTATGACAAGCCCACTAATGGGATACTAATAGATCCTACCTACGAAGAGAATTTGATCACTGAATAATTTTTACTTTTGCATGAACTCTATCAAGATGAATATGATAAACCAAAAGAATGGATCAAGACACACAATGGTTTTTCTTTCCCTATGATAAGATCGATCACCTTACCATTACAAATAGGACCAAAAAAATTAAATTTCACATTCTCCATCATCCTACAATTGGACCAATTTCTTGTGAAGCTAGGCCACCCATGAGTTTGCTCCATGAAAGTCATCCCTTCGGTTGTGCATAAATTATTAAAGTTTCCCTTCGACAATGAAGTATTTATTGTTTAAAATAGCATCTTTAACCCTTTTCCATCCAAAGGAAACTTTTTCTTAGATTCCTTTTGGCCTAAGCCCGTGGAACCTATAAAGCCACGACAAGAATTAATTTTCATGTCCTACCAAAAATTAAAAGAAAAGAAAATGGCCAAACTACCTCTCCCAAACATGTTCCCATCCACCTCTGAGCCTCCTATCCTTGATTAAACTATGCTTGAACCTAAACAAGACCTAAAAAACCAAGAAAAACCTAAAAAAAAACCTTCATCCTACAAATAAAAAAGAGATAATGAAACCAATCCCATCGCACCTCCTAGAATAAAACAAGTTTTCAAAGAGAAAGTGGTTGAACAACCTTCTGTGGTTCCTTCTATTCCTCCCCTTAGAGAAGAAAAGAAACCTATGGTTGATCAAATTGCTCTTACACATATGCAACTTGGAAAAAGAACCAAAATAAATAAAGGTGTTAGGGAGCATAAGAGTAGATGTTGTTCCCTTGCTCACAGGTTACACAAAGAATTAAAAAAAAAGAAAATCAAGATCCAAATTTGATTGAAGTTATTCATGATGATTCTACTCCTACCCCAAAACAAAAAAATCCAATACAAAAACTAGAACAAGAGTTGAACTATTCCATGGACATTATCCTTTGAACTCTTATTGTGACTAATTTGGATGACGATGTCGAGGTTGCTAGAATTGAAAAAGAGGTGCATAATGAATTGAATACATTATTTTCCTCTTCCATGAGCTTAAACAACAAATATCCTACAAAGAGTGTTGAACTTGGTGCTTCTCCTAGTTTGGCACCTTCTCTTATCCCTTTGGCTAGTTTCTCACCTACGGTATACAACAAACATGATTGGGAGGCAAATGACTTGTACATAGGTTGAATTTCATTTGTATTACTAGTTTTTTGCATTATTTCTTCTTCATTTTATTCCTTGTGATTGCATGTGTTTAATGTGATCCCTTGTGATGTTTTGTTTGATGTTTTATCTCTGTTTGTGACATTCCTCTATTTGTGCCTTCATTCTTCTCTATGTCGTATATCTCCTTCTCTTTTTGTCTTCATATCTTTTTCATTTCTCTTGTGTTTTCCTTTTGGGAATGATGCAAGGTGTCAAGACACCCTATGTCTCTTCCATGTTTACCCAAAAGGATTTTCCTTTTCCTTTCCTTTTTCTCTTTTTCATTTTTCTTATGTTCTGCTGTTGGGGATGACGTAATGCATCAAGACACCCTATGTCACTTCCATGTTGACCCAAAGGGCTTTTATTTTTCCTTTCCTTTTTCTCTTTTTTATTTGTCTCATATTTTCCTTTTGGGGATGATGCAAGGCATTGAGACATGCTATGTCTCTTCCATGTTGACCCAAAAGGGTTTTCTTTGAACATTTTCACTCTCTTTTTGTCATTCTTCTAGTTCTATGTGCATTTGGGGGATGATGATAGTTCCGAGCTCTCTAAAAAAATTGTAGCAAAGAACATACTGATCCCAAATCCATAGATCCCTTATGTGTTTGGTGTTCATTTTGGGGGGAAACCCCTCTCTCTTTTCTTTTTCTCTTACATGACATAGTTGTACTCGGGAACATGTGACTTGGCATAGGGCTTTCCAAGTTGGCTCTCATGTCTTCCTTCTTGTTTGCATTTTTCATTTTCTACTTTAAAGTAATTTCTCACAATATTTTTGTTTAGCAATCTCTTTCATGGGGGGAATACATCAGCATTATTCATTTGCATTTTTCTTTTTCATGGTTCTTGGTGTAGTTTTCTTACTTCATATGATGTGTTTTCCAATTTGTGGATGCTATTAGGTGTGATGTCCTTCAAGAGTGTGATCTCTCTTAGCATATTATATTCCTCTTGGTGGATTGATGCAATACATTGCATCCAATAAGTTGCAAATATTATTTTCTTTGATTGGTACTCTCTCGAAGACATTAGGCACAATGTTCCCTAAGTTAAAGACCTCACATGAATTAAGAAAGACTCCTTTTCAAACATTTCCTATTTTTCATTTTTCATTTGTTGTTATATGGCCACCTTACATTAAAAATCTTACATTCCTACAGAGCCATCCTATTTGTTCATGAGCTCCAAGCATACAATGTTTTTCTTGCCTCATGAAGCTCAAAAATCATTTTTTTGTGGCACCTTATTAAAGTTATCAGGAAGTATAACATTGGAATGGTTTGAAAGGGAAGCTTGATTTGAGGCATGACATTACCCATAGCCACTTGTGTGTGTGTGTGAGTACATACCATCAATGAGTGTATGTTTCTCACCTTTTAGGACTCTTGACCCGGTAAAAAGTTAGGATTTTTGTCACCTCAAAGTGAGTATGTGTTTTTCAGACAAACATCCTTGATCTGATCCACATCATGATGGAAAAATGATCGAAGCTTGATCTAACTCTTTTATTTCACCTTTTTTTTTCTTCATCTTTGGCAGTGTATGCTTGTGCCTTGTTGTTCTTTATATCATTCTCATGTGTGTTCCTTTATGCTTATGTTGGTTTGTCATGATATCTTGATCCCAGGGACTTGATCACCCCTCTTGATTGTTTTCATCTCATCTTGCTAGTATTGGCACATTTGAACCCCCCTCAGTTTGTGTTTGTCTACTTTAGTGTGATTTTCAAGGAAGTTCATCCTTGCACTAAAGTGGGGGCTAAATTTAGTGTAGTAAAATGGATCCCTTCATATTTTCACACTTGTTTGGGTCCTCCTTGTGGATTTTGGCTTAATGTTGCCTTTATTTAGTGGTGCAATGTGGATGACATAATCACATTAGATCTCGGGCCCTTGTGAGCTAATGGAACTTAATGGTGCCTCGCTAAAGTGTTGTGTGGACACAAAAAAAGTAACCCTTTTACTTTTTTCTTGTTTTTTCCCACCGTGTGCTTATTTGGCTTGATTTCACCTCGATTTAATGTGGTAATGTGACTCACACATTCACATTAGTTCTTGAATATTTATGAATCATTAAGACTTTATGATGTCTTGTAAAGGTGTTGTGAAGTGTTGTGACACATTTTTTCACACTTTTTTAGACTCTTCTTATTATAATTCATCTACATACCCTAATTTTATCACTTATGATGTTTTATTCTAAAGTGTTGTATAGTCTTGTAACAAAATTTCATGCTTTTCTCAGCTTTCCACCAACAATTACACCTTTCTTATGTTTTATTTGGCCCCTTTATGCACTTACAGGCCTTAATTTAGTGTATTTTTACTAGAAACTTGACAAACATCATTTAAGACAAATTAATTCTCGACACCCATTCACATGTCTTGAGTGGGACCCATTGTCCTAGGATGGTGAATGAGTCCCTCTTGGCATAAAAATGAAAATTAAATCAAAATATTGGTGGTTTTTTATTCCTAAAGACCTAAGGTTGGTCTATGATGTATTTTTAGGAAATTAGGGCATAATTGTGTATAAATTCATGATTTTCTTTTCATTTTAACCCCCATTCATTAACTCATTCATTCATGCATTCAATCCATCTAAGAATTCACTCAAGCATCATAGCATTATTCAATCAAGCAATTATCAAGCATCTTGGAGCAACCATTGACATATCTTAAGACTTTAAGAATAAGGGTTTGGTGAGTTTATGAAACTTGCATGTTACTTGTTCATAATTCTCTTCTCATTTCATTTCATTATCAAGGGTTTGATTACCAAAGTGAGGTTTGACGAAGGAGAACTCGTATACTCTAACCTTTTAGGGTATGTGCAAGATCATCATGGAAAAAACAGGCCCTTAAGTGGTGAAAATTTTAGAAAAATCAGAGTTAGGCAACTTGATGTAAAAAATTGAATAAGTTATCTATACTATTTCAAAAATATGTGAAAATAGAATCTATATCAAATTTAATGTAGTTTCTTAACTACTAGGTTTATTTAAAAAAAATCTATTTGTTGAAAGTTTGAAATTTTAATGCAGTAGTACTTAAATTTTGGGTAAAAAAAGTCATCAGCCACATACCCTACACATACCCATCATATCACCACTTTTTGGCCCATCATGATCCTACACATACCCTTAACCATTTTCCCCCTCTTTACATGTGTGTTTGCAGCTCTTGTAGGTAGAGTTCTCAAGCAGAAAGGTGTAAAAAAAGTGTTGCAAAGTCAGCTAAGTCATCAAAGTCAACATAACCCTATTTGGAGCTTGGAGATCACTTTCCCGTTAGATTTTCCAAATTCAGATCTGACAAGCTATCAGACAGAAAAGTAGAGACAAGGACCCATAGATTTGACCTTTGAATTTTTAGAAATCTATAGATGTATTGATTCACCATTAGTGGTGAATGATTTCCACTTTTAGGTTTGAAAATTATTTTTTTGAAGTTCCATGTTCTCGACATCCCGAAACCCATTCCTACAGATTTTACTAGAAATAGGACTAATTTTCCATCTATGGTGAATGAGTCCTAGTGGGTATCAACAATGAATTCTACCACATTCCAAAACATTCTTAGATATTCTTTCAGCCTCCAAGTGCACCCCATTCAGCTTCATTCAATTCTATTTTCATTTGTTTATGTTTCTAGTTCATGTTAGTATACAACACTATGTTTTCTAGCACTTCGTATTTCTTAGTTTTTATTCACAATCAATAAATTTTGTTCATGTTATGCATTTAGTACATCTCATCTAGGAACATTACACCAACATCACATCAATATTTGAATGTTTACATTTCATTTTGGTCCCAATTTTATCCCCTTTTAGGTGAAAAACCCTAAAAGGACATAAAGCATTCGGGTTGCTAAAATCTTTGTTTACATTTTGGTGAACCAAAATTAGAGCATTTTTACTTCTGATTTTAAGTGCATTTGAATCCTAGGTTTAGCTTGCATCAACATTGCATTAGGTTTTGCATCTTAGGGTTTTCAAAAATTGCATTACTGAAAAGATCACAAACTTTCATTTTTGCATTTCAAATAGTGTAAAAACACTGAAATTCTACATCTACATCATAATTCTTCATAACAAAATCTAAAAAAAAAAAAATTGCATTTATTTTTTTTGAAAAAACTCAAAAAAATCCATCCCTAGACTCATTCACCAGCTTGGGTAAATCAGTCGAGTTGCACATTCTGAACTGCATTTTCTGGCATTTTCTGGGCATTTTTCGTATTACATTTTTTCATACTTTCCAAATTTGTTGTTTTATTCTCTTTCTTGCATTTAGTTTACTTCCATTCATTTTGATCATCAATTTTTTCTTTAGTAAGTTTTGCATGTCATTAAAATCCTTAGTGGACATGTCAAATTGTGCCTTTGGAACTGATCCTAATGACCTTGAGCTTCCTCATGCTTCAACTCCTCATGAATGTCCTTGTGTTGTTGACATCATTGGAGAAGATGATTGTAGCATGAATAATTTCTTAAATGAATGCCTTGACAAACTTGAAGCTAATGCATCCTTCTACCCATCCATGAAATAATCAAACCTTCCTATCGTATCACCTCCTGATATGTTTGGGTATTACATCTTGAAACAAATGAAGGAACTAAGTTTCCTCCAACAAGTGGACCTATTTCTTCAACACAACCACCTCGTCAACCATTTTATGATCACAAAGTCACCAGTACTCCAGGGTATGTGTAGGATCATGAGAGGCCAAAAAGTGGTAATATTATGGGTATTTGTAGGGTATGTGGTTGATGAATTTTTTTTAACCCAAAATTGATGAAACAAAAAGGGTTTTTAGATGAGATTCTTAGCTTTCCACCAATATAAATTATTCTTTAATTTGAATTTAAAAAATAATTATTATTCATTTTCTATTAGAATTACGACTAAAGTCATGATCGATAGGTTGATTGAAAAAAATCTATAACTTTCAAACAATATCACATTTTTGAATCCAAAACATGAATCAAATTCTATGCTTCACATACTATAGGATTAAAAAGAAAAATTAAATTTCATGAAGTTTTGACAAAGTTAAGGTGGTTAGACATAATGAAGTTTTACATTTTTTAAAAGTTGTAATCAAAAAATCATAATTAATTATTTACTTAGAAAAAATTACAAAAAAATATATATCACATCCGACATGAGTCCTCTACTTATATATAAAATATTATAAAAAATATTATCATTTTATTATGGTTAGGTGGTCGCATTGACACCTACTTCTTATTTTTTTCCTAAAATTTAAGTACTACTGCATTGAAATTTCAAATTTTCACCAAATAGATTTTATTTATTTTTAAATAAACCTAGTAGTTTAGAAACTACATTCAATTTTCTACAGATTCTATTCTTACATATTTTTGAAATAATATAGATAACTTATTCAAATTTTTATGTCAAGTTGCCTAACACTAGTTTTTCTGAATTTTTTGCCACTTAAGGGCCTATTTTTTCCATGATGATCCTTCACATACCCTCCAATCAACCTTGAAGAAACTTATGGAAAAGGTTTTACCATCTTAAGAAAAGAAGAATGTGACACAACAACTGAGCATAACATTCATCAACTGTTAGAACAAAATCCAAAATATGGAAACACAATAGGGTTAGGATATCTAGATCCTCCCTCATGACAAGTCTCTTTGATGATCTTTGATTCCCCTCCTGAATTGAATGTTCTCCTTCCACGTGAACAACCCTTACATGATTCAAATGACAAGGATGATAGGATCCCCATGGGTCCTTTTTCCTCCTTTAATTCATGAAAAAGGTGAATCTAGTAAATGCAAACAACTTGCAAATTAAAAAAATTAAAGTTTCCTCTCCATTCACCACCTGAATGTGAAAGGAAACTCCAAATTATTTTAAATAGAGGTCTCATCCTATTAGCACCTATGAATAGGCTAGTAATCCATCCTAAAGATTCCAATATACCTTATTTTAAATACCATCGTGTTCTTGGATACTAAACTAATGAGTGTTAGACATTGAAGGAAATACTGAGTAAATACCACTTCAATGACATTGATTGCTATATTCTCATCCCATAGTACACTTTCCCACACATCATCATGCCATAGTTGTAGAATCTTCTATTCTCACTATTTCATGACCTTTCCCATCAACTATCTTAGCTCATTCTTGTCCTACACTAAGTGGGGGCAAGAAGTTGATAGCCTTGTCCTAGTAATGCATTTATCATTGTCCCCTAGCTGCATTATTCACCTTCCACTTATACTGATTGAGCTTGGGAGGTGGATGACTCTATCGATGGTTGACTTACATTTTCCTTACTAGTCTTCTTTTTCCTGTTCTTCTAAGTGTGCATGTGAGTATCGTGTTCCCCCGTGACATGACGTTTGATGTTCTCTCTCTTTGTGCAATTCCTCTATTTGTACCTTCATTCTTCTATATGACATACATTTCTTTTTTCTTTTGATTTTGTTTTTTTTTTTCCTTTTAGGGATGACACAAAGTGTTGAGATGCTCTATGTCTCTTCCATGGTTACCCAAAAGGTCTTTTTTATTTTTTTGTTTCTTGTTTTCCTTCTGTGGATGATGCAAAGTGTTGAGATGCCCTATGTCTCTTCCATGTTGACCTAAAAGGTCCTTTTCTTTTTCTCTTTTGTTTTGTGTTTTCCTTTTGGGGATGACACAAGGTGTTGAGACTGGAATGTCTCTTTCATGTTGACCCAAAAGATTTTCCATTTTTTCTCACCTTTACATTTTCTTTTTTCTTTTGTTTTCATTTTGGGGACAATGCAAAGCATCGATACATCCTATGTCTTTTCCATGTTGAACCAAAATGATTTTTTGTTTTCCTTTGTTTTTGCTCTCTTTGTGTCATTATTCTAGTTCTATGTGTATTTGGGGAATGATGAAAATTTTGAGCTCTTTAATCAAAACATTATAGCAATGAACATACTGACCCAAAATCCATTGATCCCTTATGTGTTTGGTGTGTTCCTTTTTGGGGGAAACCATTCTTTCTTTTGTTCCATTTTCATTTGCATGATGTAGCCTTACTCAGAAATGTATGACTTGGCATAAGGGCTTTCCAAGTTGGCTCTCATGTCTTGTTTATTTTTACATCTTTCATTTGCTACTTTAAAGTAATTGTTTAGAAAACAATGTGTAGGAATTCCTTTAAAGTCGGGGCATGCATTGGAATTATTCATTTTAATTTTTCTTTTCATTTTTGGTTCTTGGTTCTTAGTGAAACCTTCTTATTCCATACAATGCATTTGTCACTTTGTGGATGACATTGGGTATGATGTCCTTCATAAGCATGATCTATCTTAAAATTTTATATTCATCTTAGTGGTCGGATGCGATGCACTACATCCCCTAAGTTGCAAATATTCTATTCTTTGATTGGTCCTCTCTTGGAGACATTAGAAATAATGTTCCCTAAGTTAAGACCTCACATGAACTAAGAAAGACTCATTTTAGCATTTTTTGCATGTTACATTTTTTATTTACATGGCCACCTTGTATAACACAACTTGCATACTTGTGGTGCCATTGCATTTATTCATGATTTCTAAGCATATGAAGCCTTTCTTGTCTCATGGAGCATGCAAGGAATTTTTTCTGTGTGGCACCTTATTAAAGTTATCAGGAGGTATAGCTTTAGTATGGTTAAGTGGGAAAGCCCATTTTGAGGAATGAAATTCCCCATAGCCACCTTGTGGATTTCTCACCCCACAAACAACTAGAATTTTCATGGCCCCAGATTGAGTATTCTTGGGCCTTCTCACCCTATAGAAAAATAGAAGTTTTGTGGCCTTAGAGTGAGTATACTTGGGCCTTCTTGTTGGAATAAAGGAATACTCAGAGGGGGGGTGAATTAGTGTTCTACAAATTTTAACTTTATTAACTTGATCTTTAAACCACTTATAGCACTAAACTAAAAGAAATATGTAAGAACAAAAAGAAATCAATCACAACACATCACAATGCACCTCAAAATAAAAGAAGTTATCAATTATATATATATATCCACAACAAGAGATTACATTAGGGTATGTGCAGGATCATGATGGGCCAAAAAGTGGCAATATGAGGTGTATGTGGCTGACGACTATTTTTTCACCCAAAATTGATGAAATGAAAAGGGTTTTTAAAGGAGATTCTCAGCTTTCCAATGATATAAATTATGATTTATTTTGAATTTAATAAGTAATTATTATTCATTTTCTATTCAAATTATGATAAAAGTCCTAATTGATAGGTTGATTGAAAAACATCTATAGCTTTAAAATAGTACAACATTTTTTGAATCCAAAATATGTGTCACATTCTATGCTTTGCATAATATAGGATTAAAAAAAGAAAAATTGAATTTCATGAAGTTTTGACCAAGTTAAAGTGGTCAGACATACAAGTTTTTATATTTTTTAAAAATTTGTAATAAAAAATTCATAATTAATTATTTACTTGAAAAAAATACAAAAAAATATGTATCACATCGGGCATGAGTCCTCTACTTATATCTAAAATCTTATGAAAAAATATTATCATTTTATTTTGGTTAGGGTGGTCGACAAACACCTACTTATTTTTTCCCCAAATTTAAGTACCATTGCATTGAAATTTCAAATTTTCACCAAATAGATTTTTTCTTTTTTTAAACTAACCTAGTAATTTAGAAACTACATTAAATTTTCTACAAATTCTATTGTTACATATTTTGAAATAATATAGATAACTTATTCAAATTTTTACATCAAGTTGTCTAACTCTAATTTTTTTGAATTTTTTGCCACTTAAGGGCCTGCTTTTTCCATGATGATCCTATACATACCCATCAACTACATGTCAGCTTTAACAAAATATAAAACATGTACAAACTGTCAGCCCAATCCATAAACAATTAACAATGTGAACCAACCAATGTTGGCCAAAACATAGCGAGGACCCAAAACAAGATCTTCGAACATGAAACACCTTAAACAATTATGCCTCGAATATCTGCAACACACTATATTCATCTAGTTGGCCTTTTTGCACTGTTAAACTGAGAATCAATGAACCAAATATTATAACTTTCACATCAATCAATATGAGGACCGATGATTCAAAGATAAGATATTTCATACATCAAGAGACCTTCCCTGAGATCCACAATAGAAAATGATAACAGGAATTTACATATGAATCAATGTACACAACTTTGTCAGATGCCCTATTTTAGCTTTGACAATTAACACATATCTTCAATCTAAGTTCTGGTATAAGAAAATACTGAATTGTGGATATGATTACTAACTAGGGTTACCATCAATGAAAACACCATATGACTTGTGCAGTGTCTCTTGCCAACAATCTCCCCCTTTTTCATTGATGGCAACACTTAGTGAAAAATGAGTAAGTGTCAGAATTAGTACCAACATGAATACACTGCAATCCACAAAACTTCAAAAACCTTTTAATCACAACTCCCCTTGAGATGAATATGAAATTTTTCACTGACCCACACTCCCCCTTTGACATCAATGAAAAATATGGGAATCCACATACCAAAAATCATACTAAATATCTATGAACAAACTGTATATGTACAAACATGCTTTTCTAACTTACATGGACTGAAATATATCTACAAAATTGTTCTTCAACAGGCTTAAACTATTGTCCCAATCCTTTTTGAGACTCTCCAAAATAGTCATGTGACCACATAATAGGTAAGATTGCATCTCTGCTGACTCAAGATTTATTGTATCACTGACAACCATAACATCATGTGCTTCCTTCAATGCACTAACAATCATCTCCATTTTAGGCCCAATTATTCCTCTGAGCTCACACACTCTTTCAAAAATTATCTTTTTCATGCTTCAAACTTTTAATTTTTCAAGCAAGGATATGACTTGACCTTCTTGCTTACTCATAAAAACGGTTAGAGGATCAAAGGTTTGAGAAATATCTGCTAACTGTTTCTCATATTCCTTAATTTTCTTCTGAGTGACCTAAGTGAATTTTGATAAGAATAAGAATGACTTGTAGATATTTCCACCCTCAGAGAATGCACCTTGAATGTTCTTTTCATAGGTAGCTAATAGGGATTTATCATTAGCAATCATACTCTTGAATCTACTGAACCTATTTGCATCAAATTCTTTTTGTACCTTATCCTCAACTAAATTTTCAAGAGACTCAAAGTGAGTACTTACAAAGTTGAGAAGTTTCTTTAGCTGACCAGAGGGAGAATCAAATGAGTCCTTGACATGTGTAGGCATGATCTTATCTAAGATACTGGATGCAAGACTTAGCAACTCACTGTCCTCAATGTGAGATTTGAGTATCTCCTCCATTGCCTTGGCTTGAGCAAATGATGCTACCTTCAGCTTCTGAATAGGAGATAGAGTGGCCAAGTTGATAGGACCCTCAACAAATTCAGAGTCAAAATCCTCTTGTTGTTCTTCTAAAAACTCCTTTACTACCTTTGTAGTGTCTCTTTCTTCCATAGAAAATTCCTTTGCCTCAACCTTATTTTCTTCAATCATAGGTTCTTGCTTGGCTTTGGGAATTTTTGCTTTTTTAGATGACACATCTTTAGGAGCTTTAGTCTCAATGGGAATTTTAGTATCTTACATATCTAGAGGATTCAGAGTGTCCTCATTTGTTTCTTTATTCACCTCTTAAATTTCTAGACCAGATGGAACATCTTCATCATGAGTTTCTTTTGAAACAACATTATATAAGTTCTTCAATAGAACTGCCTTAAGTATTTTCTTAGTGTCTTTTTCCACTTCCTTAGTCTACCTAATCATAAGCTTATTCACCATTAATTTTCTATTAAAATCCTTCTTAACATCATTGAGGGTCTTCTTCATTTATTCTATTGACATTACTAGACATAGATCAACAAGTAAGCATTCTCTCATTTGTTCATCTTCAGCTCTTACATTTACTCTCCTCATTTCTAAGACTTCATATAACCCTTTAATAGGTAACTCTAACAATATTTCTATGAGAGCCATATTGAAAACATTCAATTATTTTAATGTAGCCTCTTCAAGAGTTCTCTGACCAACACTATCAAAAGTGTCATACCATTAAGAAAGTGGTTTGAGTTTACCATTCTTAATTAAAGTTTTTTCTGCTTCCTCTACACTCATACTTGATCTATTAGTTTTCACCTTTTTCTTTTCTTTCTCTTCACTAGATGGATTTTCCTTAGATAATTTTGATGCCTTGGTGCCCTTATGCTTGATTTCTCTTACTTCTTCATCTGATTCAATTTTTTCATCATCTTCATTAACATAGACTCTTGTGCTTTAATCCTTCTTCCTCTTTCCTTCTCTACCAGATATCTTGACTTGAGATTTTACTAGGATTGATTTCTTTGGAGAACTATATGAGAGTACAATGATCCTTGCAGATCTAGACCTAGAAAAAGATGTTGTCGGACTAGTTGAATCAGTTCTAGTAGGCTCCCCTTCTTTAGCTTGTTCTATTTTCTTCCTAGCTTCCATCATTGCTTCAACTGATATGTTGATGCTTTCTGCAAAAGCCTCAACATCCTTTCTCACCTTTAGGACTATCATAGGATTCTTTATTTGTGTATGCACTTGCATATCCATCTCTTCAAAGGTAAAAAAACTTTTTTTTTTCAAATCCTGAGGTTCACTCAATAGGTGTTGGGGATACAACTCCAAAATGTGTTCTTCAACTTCATATCCCATAGGCATTATCCAAACTGTTCTAAGTTCTACTACATCCATCAAACACTAATCAATGTCAACCATGAAGAAAATAGTTTCCTTATACTTTTCCACAATAGATTTAGGAATCCTTTCCCTTGCTTGCATTTCACTCTAAAATCCTTTGAAGTAACCCCAGGTAGTAGTTTTCCTTGTCTTGTTATCACCAATTCTATATAAGATGTCTCTAATTTGAATAGCTACAGGTTTTTCACCTTCCCATTGCACTTTTCCAACTCCTAGAACTTCATTCATGAAGTAGAAGAACACACATAACAAAAAAATCCATACTTGAAAGAGTTCTCCTTCTTGATTTTACCAAGATTTTTTATTAGCTGGCCTCAAAGTAACTCACATAAATTATTATTTTCATTTTCCTTGACCATCTAATAAGCTGCATAGATTGTAGTACTAGATACAAAGTTATCCCACCTAGAGTGATAGATTTTATATCCAATAACCATAGAGGAAAACTTTACATCCAATTCAATGATGTCATTAATTGTCATGGTTCTCTTGTCAAAAATGGAACTAGTTGCTTCAGTGACTGTTTGGTTCTTCACAACTTTCAATGTGGGAAACCCACTAGATGAATTCAGACCAGTAACAATTCTTATAGCTTCTCTTGTGATTTTGAAGGGCTGACTTAACCACATGAACTCGATATGCACTTGACTCAGTATGTATCAAACCCATTTATTTTCATCGAACATGGGAAACTTCACAATTTTTTGAACTTCTTCTCCTCCAAGTTCTTAATTTTAGGCCTTACACGGAGATCTTCTCCCACAATATGATTTGTGTATAGATTTAACAACTAGGATCTTCCTAATTCCTCAACATTCACATGAATATATTCCCTAATATCTTCAATGTGTAAAACACCATATGAAATGGAAGAAAATGCACCTAATGGTTCTATCTCAATATATTTGAATGGGTGCCATTTGAATTTTGGGCAAGGTCTATCTTTAATATCAAAAACCAACAAAGTGGCCATTTTCAGAAATTTAAAGTTCATGAGTTTAATAGATAAATACCTTTCACCAGATTAGGGTTTGAACGCCGAATCACCTTTGGACTTGTATCTCACGAAAATTCACTTACAGAGCTCTCCAAACTTCTTCTTCTCAAAATACAATATGAAAAATGAGGAATAGAAGTAACCATTTTATCATTCACACATCTAACTTTTTATCACAATAAAAACTTTTTTGCTAGGTCTTCTGGATACTGGGTATGTGCAGAATCATGATGGGCCAAAAAGTGGCAATATGATGGGTATGTGGCTGACAATTTTTTTTTAATCCAAAATTGATGAAATGAAAAGGGTTTTTAAAGGAGATTTTCAACTTTCCACAAATATAAATTATACTTTACTTTGAATTTAATAAGTAATTATTATTCATTTTCTATTCAAATTACAACTAAATTCCTAATTGATAGGCTGATTGAAAAACATCTATATCTTTCAAATGGTATCACATTTTTTGAATACAAAACATGCATCACATTCTATGCTTCATACTATAGGATTAAAAAAATAAAAATTGAATTTCATCAAGTTTTGACCAAATTAAGGTGGTCGACATACAAGTTTTTAATATTTTCACCAAATAGATTTTTTGTTTTTTAAACAAACCTAGTAGTTTAGAAACTACATTCAATTTTCTACAGATTCTATTCTTACATATTTTTGAAATAATATAGATAAATTATTCAAATTTTTATGTCATGTTTCCTAACTCTGATTTTTCTGATTTTTTTGCCACTTAAGGGCCTATTTTTTTCCATGATGATCCTGCACATACCCTACCCTATTTTCATAGTCTATCAAAGAAAATTATTCTACAGACCTTCAATTTTTCATAGATTTCCTCAAAAACTATTCCAAAACATCTATAGATCATTACTTTAATTGTTGCAATCTTCCACATCCCGATACCAACTACCAACAACGAGGTAAGATTTTCTTGAGAGCCCCCCCTACGCTAGAGGCCTTAAACTAATTCTTGATGGAATTTCCAATACCAGATTCTGGTGCTAATCCATTTCCTCCATTAGAAGCACTCTTCTTCACCCATGTCTTCTTCATTTGATTCCTGATCTCATCCACAATAACTTTTCCTTTTCCCTTATCATCCATTTTCATATTTTTCCCTTTGTGCTTCTACAAAATCTTGTAATGTGATTGGATTTGTTACAATTATAGCATACAAAATTTATTTGTCCAGACCAGTTATTCCATTGATTTTCTCTTGATCTACACTAGTTATCAATATGGCCACATCTATTTTAGGCATAACATTTGACATTTCTATTGAAAACGTTGTTTGAAATATTTCTACATTCAATTGAATTATGACCATACTTATTGCAATTGAAACACTAACTAGAGAATGATGGACATCTTGGGTTCATTCTTCTTCCACATTTAGCAACCATATGACCAAATTTATTACAAAAAAAACAATATCCATTTAAATTTTGAGCATTGGGTTGTCTTACTAGATACCTTCTAGCGTTGCTCACCTAATATCCTTGCCTAAATTTCCTTTGATTAGATCTAGAGCTTCCTCCTTTCTCGTATCCAAGACCTCATTTGTCACCTCCAATATTTTGGCTTTCAATCAGATCATCAAGCTTAGTTGAGCTAATCTTGAACTTCTCCTTGTATTCATTTGTAGTAGCAAGTTCATCACTAAGAGTAACAATATGTCTTTCAAGCTCTTCTTCATTGTTTCTAGATTGATGCAATTCAAGCTCTAGCTGATTGAATCCATCAATAATTCTATTGCATTCTTTTTATTTTTCTTTCAAGGACTGAGTAAGATTCTCTCCATTCTTCTTTCTATCTTCAATCTCCTTGGTCATCCTCATCACAATAGATTCCATCTCATGCTTTAGGAAAATATTATCTCTGGTGAGCTTTTCACATTCTTCTATCTTTTCCTTCAAGGCTTGACTTAGTTGTTCATCTTCTACGCTTTTACTTTCTTTCTACTTGAGTTGATCACAAAGTTCCTTTCTCTTTTCCCTGGACTTATTGATTTTATATTTCAATTATTGAATGAATTTCACAACATTCATGAGGCTTTCTTGCAATTCCTGGACTTCAAATTTGGACTGATCAAGATCATCTAGTAGGACCAAAAGTTGTTGAAGATTGTTGGAATCCATTGAATCACTTTCTTAGATCTTCCCCAAGATTTTAAACATCATTTGAGGAACTAGGTTTTGATACCAATTGTTGGAATCAAGGACCACTGAGTGGGGGGCTGAATAATTGTTCTGCATAATTTAACTTTATTAACTTGATCTTTAAACCACTTATAGCTCACTGAACCAAAAGAAAGATGCAAGAACACAAAGAAATCAACCACAACACCATAACAAAAGGATTTATTTTATGTGGAAACCTTGTTAGGGGAAAAACCATGGTGGAGGCTAATCCCAAATATGAGTATGCTGAAAATAAGTGTTTACAAATGGGGAATGCACATGCATTTAGGCACACTGCCTAGAGCTCACTATTCAAATACAAAAGGATTACTGTCCAAAAGAAGACTCACTATCTTATAGTCATATATAGACAATCTAGAGCGAATGAACTATGACATAACATATGCTAATGCCTGAGTATAGTTTTAGTTAAGCACATTTGCAACATTCTTCACATTTTATCTAATTCTTCTCTTGAACTTTTGTCTACTTTAATTTAGATCACTACTCTTCATTCTACTCAAGTGAATTTGCACACAATCAATCTATAATCCTTCTAACTTTTGCAACACATCACAATACACCTCAAAATGATAAAATTAATCAATTATATATATATATATATATCTACAACAAGAGATTGCATCAAGTACATGTTAGCTTTAATAAAATATAAAAAATGTACAAATTGTTGGCCCAATCTATAAACAATTAACAATGTGAACCAACCAATGTTGGAAAAAGCATAGTGAGGACCCAAAAAAAATATTCAAGCATGAAACACCTTAAAATATTATGCCTCGAATATCTATAACACACTACATTCATCTAGCTGGCCTTTTTGCACTATTAAACTGAGAAACAATGAACTGGATCTTCTAACTTGCACACCAATCAATACAAGGCCCAATGATTCAAATATAAGATATTTCATACATCAAGAGAACTTCCCTAAGATCCACAACACAAAATGATAATATGAATTTACAGATGAATAAATGTACACAACTCTATTGGATGCCCTATTTTAGCTTTGACAGTTAACACATATCTTCAATTTGACTTCTGGTATAAGAAAATACTGAAGTGTAGATATGATTACTCACTAGGGTTTCCATCAATGACAAAACTAGATGACTTGTGTAGTGTGTCCTTCTAACACTTCTCACCTAGCATACAACCATGAGTTCCATTGCCCCAGAGTGAGTATGCATTTTCCTTCCAAAGAAACAAGCCTAGATCCAATTCACAATGAGCTGGACAAATGATTGAAGCTTGATCAAACTTTCCTTCATTCTTTTTCATCACTCTCATTTGTGTTTCTTTGTGCTTATGATTGGTTTTCCATGGGATCTTGATCCTGGGGGCTTGATCATCCTTGTTGATTGTTGTTGTCTCATCTTACCAAATATTAGTGCATTCAGACTCCTCTTGGGATGCATTTCTCTACTTTAGTGTGATTTTGGAGCAATTTCATCCTCTCTCTAAAGTGGGGGCTAACTATGGACACAAAAAAAGTAACCCTTTTACTTTCTCTTTTTTTGTCCCTCCTTGTGCTTATTTTGTTTGATTTCACCTTGATTTAATGTTGTAATGTGACTCACATATTCACATTAGGTCTTGAATCTTTATGAATCATTAAGACTTTATGATGTCTTGTAAAGGTGTTGTGACACATTTTAACACTTTTTTAGACTATTGTTATTATAATTCATCTAAATACCCTCTTTTTATCACATACCATGTCTTATTCTAAAGTGTTGTAAAGTCTTGTAACAAACTTTCACATTTTTCTAGGCTTGTCACCAACAAATACACCTTTCTTATGCTTTAGTTGACCCCTTTATGCACTTATAGGCCTTAATTAAGTGTATTCTTTTAGTACAAACCCAACAAACATCATTTAAGGAAACTTAATTCCTAACACCCATTCACATGTCTTCAGTGGGACCCATTCACCTAGGGTGGAAAATGAGTCCCTCTTGGGACAAAAATCAAAATTAAATCAAAATACTGGCGGGTTTTTATTCCTAAGGACCTAAGGTCGGTCTGTGATGTATTTTTAGGAAATTAGGGCATAATTTTGTATTAATACATGATTTTCTATTCATTTTAACCTCCATTCATTCACTCATTCATTCATGCATTTAATCAATCTAAGCAGCCACTCAAGCATCATAGCATCATTCAATCAAGCAATTATTAAGCATCTTGGAGTAGCCATTGACATATCTTTTTCAAAAAAAAGGGTTTGGTGAGTTTATGAAACTTGTGTATTAGTTTTTCATCATTCTCTTCTCACTTCATTTCATTTTCAAGGGTTTGATTACCAAAGTTGGGTTTGACCAAGGAAAACCCATATACTTTAACCCTTAACCATTTTCCCCCTCTTTACATGTGTGTTTGTAGGTCTTGTAGGAAGATTTTTCAAGGAGAAAGGTGTCAAAAAGGTGTTGCAAAGTCAACTAAGTCATCAAAGTCAACATAACCCTACTTGGAGCTTGGAGATCACTTTCCCATCAGACTTTCCAGATTCAGATCCAGCAAACTATCAAGCAGAAAAGTACAGACAAGGACCCATAGATTTCACCTTCGACTTTTCAAAAAGTTGTAGGTGGAATAAATTTTCCATTAATGGAAAATGAGTCCCATTATCAGTCCTGAAAAGGATTTTTCTAAATTTATGTGTTCTTGGCATCCCAAAACCTATTTTGGTAGATTTTACCAGAAACAAGACTAATTCACCATATGTGGCAAATGAGTCCCAATGGGAATCAACAGTGAATTCTACAACATTCCAGAACCTTCTTAGATATGATTTTAGCCCCCAGGTGCACTCCATTCAATTTCATTCAATTCTATTTTCATTTGCTTATGTTTCTAGTTCATGTTTGCATACAACACTATGTTTTCCAGCACTTCATATTTCTTAGTTTTGCATTCATAATATATATCTTTCGTTCATTTTCTACATGTAGTACATCTCATCTAGGAACATTACAACCACATCACATAAATCTTTGAATATTTACATTGCATTTTGGCCCCTTATCTCCTTTTAGGTGAAAAACCCTAGGACATAAAGCATTTGGGTTGCCAAAATCTTTGTTTACATGTTGTAACACACATTCACACTTTTCTATGGTTTTATCAATTAAATAAGAATAATCAAAATCAACCTTAATCTTGCCTTATTTAGAGTGGTGTAAAGTGTTGTAACACAATTTCACATTTCTTTAGGCTTGTCATTAATAATTAGGCTTTCGTATGCTTTAATTGGCCCTATTTTGCATCCACAAGCATCATTTATTGCATATTTTTTAGGATAATCCCAAAACCAATCATTGACCAATCATAATTTAGGTGTTCCTAGCTTGTGTGGCCCATATATAGTGTCTAGGATTCATTTGCCACCTTGGGCGAATGTGTCCCACTTGGATCTTTTGGCCATGAACTAGTTTTCACAGATTTCTAAGAAATTTTTATTTCCGGTCCCATACATTATGCCTAATGAGACTCATTCGCCACTTTGGGTGAATAAGTCCCATGTGTCCAAAATTCAAATTTAATTCAAATTTCTAGTAGGATTTTATTCTCCTAGATTTGATGTCAGCTTGTAGTGTTATAATTTCAAGAATTCTCACATAATTAAGTATAAATAAAAGGTTCTTTCACTCATATTCAACACCTAGCATTCAATAGAGTTCACAAAGAATTTGAGAATTCAGAAGAGCATTCAAGAGTATTCAAGGATAGATTATCAAGTATTTTATAGCATTCTGCATGTTTGTTATTGTGCTAATAATTGTGATGTAGAGTTCATGATCCAAGCAAGTGTTTTAAGCAAGATTCAAGAACCATATCCATTGCAGCCATTTCAAGCATTATTAGAACACCTTATTGCTAGGGTTGGATAAGTTTCAAAATTACTATTTTTTCATTCATCATTCTCCATATTTTCTTTCATTTCAAGGTTTAATTAGCAACTGTTGGAAAAACGAAGAAGATTTACTATCTCTATAGTTTGGTGTTGTCACTGATGTCACCATGTTGTGACCACAAGGTTAAGACAGTGCTTGATTTGGTATTTTGGTTCAAAATCTAAATTAGTATTTGAGCTACACTCTTCGGTATTTTAGTTCACATTTTCAAGCAGTTAGTTGTTGATGCTTGTGGTTTTGGGAAATAGTTTTTAGGCATTAGGAGCATGTACTCTCAAGATCTCACATATATGGTGCTCATATAAAATGTTTTTACTCTTTACTTTAAAGCATATTCCTAGCTGACTTCTTGGGGTAATTATGATATGGTGAATTAATTTTTCTATGTGCATATATGTGCAACCTATTTTAGGTCCTTGCAGACATAATGTAGTGTGTTGGAAGTTTGAATTGTCTTCTTGAAATATTTTGTGAATGATTGGAGCTGATAGTTGGTATTTTGGTGCATATGAAATGCATCAAATTAGGCCGACCTAATTGATGCTTGCAAAAAATATCAAGTATATAAATGAATATGTTGGACATTTTTAGAGAGAAGAAGTGAGATTGAGACAGATGAATAAAAGAGTGTATATGCAAAATTAATAAATCAGTCTTGAAGTGAGCCAAAAAGGATGAAGTGTGTTGAATCACTCTATTGAGCATCACCAAAACTGCCTCAACACTTGTTAAGTGCACTATTCTTAGTTCATCTTGGCTATAAAGCCCAATTTTGTTTTTGTTAATCATTTATAGGCAGTGAGCCTCTTTGTAGTGAGTCCTTTCAAGGTAATGAGCCCTTGGCAGTGAGCGTTGTGTTTTTTAATTTGGAACTACTTTATACTATGAGTTGATCCTCACTGTGGTTTTTCCCTCCTTGGGTTTTCCATGTAAAAATATGGTGTTCATTGTGTTTCATTCTCTTACTTAATAACATAATAGTTTGGTTGTGGAATTAATAAGTGTTGGGTTTTAAGTTTGAATTTTGTGGAAACTAATTCACCACCCCTCTCAGTTGTCTTGCGCCTATTTAAAAATTGGTATCAGAGCTTTTGGTTCCTTGGTGTAGAGCTTAACCGCTTAAGGCGGATCCTGATGGTTGATCATATGGATGATAAAGAAGAACTCTAGACTACACTTAAGGATCTTGACAAAGTTGAAACTTAGAACATAGATCTAAAGGAGAATCTAGATGAAGCTAATGAATGTGTTCAAAAGCTGAAAGAACAATTAAATAAATTCAATGAAAGGCACAAAGAAGTGGGTGAGAAGTTGAGACAAGAGATAATTGGATTGAAAGTAAGAGTAGAAGAGAAGAAGAGAATTGAAGAATGTTTGAATACAATGGTGTAGAAATTTTTTTAAGAATGCTCTAAACTTGAACATGAGGTGGTAAACTTGAGAATTGAACTGGAAAAGGAAAAGCTCTGTGAAAATAATTTCAAATCAAGTTCTAATAAGCTGGGAGAATTGATTGCTGGATAGAAATCAAGTAAAGACAAAGCTGGTCTAGGAAACAATGCAGGTGAAAGTTCTAAGGACAATCAAGTAATTCAGGAGAAAGGAAAGAAGAGAAATTCAAAAAAAATTACAAGCATATTGCATGTGAGACAACCTAATACACGAAGGTATCCCTATTTTGATGGTATATCCTTCTTCTATAACAAATATGGTCAAAAAGCAACAAAAAGCTGAAGCAGGGATAATCAGTTTTATAATCCCTTCACTGAACAATGCTTTGAATGTAAGGAGGTTGGACATAATGCTAATGAATGCAGATCTCAAGTGAATGATAAGTTGGGTTATGAGGAACAAATTTAATGAAGGTAGAATGAATAAATTATTTAATGGATATTGTTATAGCTATAACAAATTAGGACATAGAGCAAATCAATGTAGATCAAGAGGAAATGGAGGTTAGTGTAATCATAAAAATTTCATCTGTTATAATTGTAATAAACCAAGGCATGTTTCAAAATTCTATAGAAGCAAGAAATGAAAGAAGTCCACTCCGGTAGAGAAGAATGATCCGGTAAAAAAGGTCAACAAAGAAGAAATGAAGAAAGAGATTAATAAGATATGGAAGAAGAAAGAAGAAAAAAGTGAAGCTACTAATGTGCCTATACCCTCACCCTGTACAGATGAATCCTCTAGGAATTAGAATGAGCATGGTCTTAGGGTGAGCATTATCATAAAATTACAAAACCCCCCTAGATAAATGGCATGTCAGAGGCTGGCATGAGGATGAGATGCAGAGAATGAAGAATCATAAGTTGTGGAAAAAGAATTGAAATAAAACATGTTGTCATGATGATTTATAGAACAAATTAAGTTTTTATGTGTTGAGAAGAATGTTTTTAGCATATTTTTGATATTTGTTACATTTAATGCATTTAGGGAAAACCCGATGGTGTTTGAGTTAAAAATTTGTGAAGCCTCTCAGTTAATTATACATTTAGAGAACTTGGAAGGTGCCTTGGAGTGGTTGTGAAGCAACTATGAAGTAGTTCTAAAGGGATTTCAAAGAGATTAACTTAGGTAATCTATAATTCATCTCTTTGTTTGCAAAAAGGGGAAGAAGGAAAAATGGGGAAGTCTCATTTAACGAATTAAAAAAGTGTAGAAATGAATAGAGAATTCAGTGGTGCCATCCCTCTAAAGCTGAAAGGAGTTGAGTTAAAAGAATTTGATCACAAAAAGATGAAGGAAATGGAACTAGGGCTGAACGAAAATGAATTGTTGAACATCAAAACCCTAGGCATGGATTTGTGGAGTGAATTTCCATGGGTTTTTGAACTATTTATTTATTTATTTCTTATTGAATCATTACAAGGATGGAAGTATTGTATTTGAAAAACCCTACTTAGTTATGAAGGAAGTGATCGAGGTGATAACTAGCTTATGTAGTATTGGAGATCCTCCTAGAAAGAAAACCATAAAATACAAAGATGTGGAGGAATTGACTAGCATTAGAAAAGACCCATGAGCTTTATTGATAAACACAATTGAAGATTTGGTTGTAAGGCATGTTGCATATGATATTTCTTAAAATATCTATTTTAGAAATTATAAAGATTCCACATCAGCCATTGATGTTTATATTGCACATATAATGGTTAAGGAGAATAGGAAATTTGATTTGTGTAGCTTGTTGCTTGAGAATCTTTCTAAAATTGTACATATGTCAGTGATTGAGGGTTATCCTTTTTGGTTTAGATCCTTGCTAGTGTGTTTGGTGTTTTACTTCTTGTGTACCCTACCAAGAAAAGAAAATATGGTATGGGATTTTTGGATTCCTATTGGAAAACAAGTCTACAAATATCTAGGAGCATTGACAGATAATGCAAGTATGTGTAAATCTTATTTCACATCCTTGAAAACAAATATTTGCTTTGGTATATCTGATTCGAGCTAGTTTGAGATAGGCTCCTCCTCCGAAATAAGGGAATTGGAGATTTTCATTGATGAATCCTCTCTAGAATCAAAGAGGAAGAAAATTATAACTGAAGATATCATTGACACTTCAGAAGAAAAGGAGAAAGTATCCTCTAATGATATCTAGTCTATGATTGTTAAGGGGAAGATGAAGAAGATTGGGGAATTATGGAGTACAGCCTCTCACATTGATAGACTTAAGATTGATGATGCTTTGGTAAAATATCTACTTCATAAAGGTATTGGAGTGTAAAATATTTCTGATTCATTGCCTGAAAATCTAGTTGAGATTGTTGAAGAAAGAATATTGCTTGAAGGTCCAGAAGGATGCAATTTTGAAGCTTTGGTTGAAAAGAGGTGTGTTAAAATCTAAAGGGAGATTATCTGAACTGATCATGGAAACAAAGAAATGGATTAAATAAATATCGAATATTTACAAGTATTGCCTCCAGTGGCTTGCTGCAGTAGATAATCTCAGAAGTAAAAAATGAAGTGAACAATATTCAAATGAATTTTGACATCTTTGAAGACAAAGAAGGAAAGCAAAGATTGAGAGTTGGTGAACTATATGCTGAACTAGCTGTTGTACAAAGACAGAGATGATGTAGTGAAAACCTTTTGGTTTCTTAAGGAGATTGTTGAGGTTCAGTTAAAACATCCTTCCAGAATACTTACTGATGCAAAATATGTTGAAAGAGAGTTCATATTGGTCACCTTCTTTTACTTTGTTGGGTTTATTGGAAAGCATTTGCACAAGAATGGATTCAACTACTTTTAATAGGAAGAAATTGCATCCAGTTCTTGAGGAAAGGTACAAGAAATTTTTTCACGTGAAGAGTGTCATTTTTACTTGAATCCTAAGTGTTGAATTTCTGTTGGTTTTACTAAGGAGAAGAAGAAGAGGAAGGAAAATAAGTTAATTGATTTGATGTATGAGATTTTTGGATGGTTGGAAGTTTTTCTCTTGATTTCACCATGCTTAAACCTTTTTTTATATCATTTTTTGGCCACCCTTTACCATTGATGTCAAAGGGGATAAAATTAGAGTATGGAGAGAGTTAGATAAAAGTATGGGGAGAGTTTGAAGGAGAAGATTTCTACATGTTACCATCAATGACAAAGGGGGAGATTGTTGGAAAAACAAAAAATATTGGCTATCTCTATAGTTTTGTGTTGTCATTGATGGTACCATGTTGTGACTACAAGGTTAAGACAATGCTTGATTTGGTATTTTGGTCTGGTATCTAAACTGATATTCGAGCTACACTCTCTTGTATTTTAGTCTGCATTTTCAAGCATTTACTTGTTGATGCTTGTGGTTTTGGGAAACTGTTTGTATGCATTAGGATCACGTACTCTCAATATATCATGTATCTAATGCTTGTACATAATGGTTTTTCTTTTTGCTTTGAAGCCTATTCCTAGCCCACTTCTTGGGGTAATTATGATGTGGTGAATTATTTTTGTTATGCAAATATATGTGTGACCTATTTTAGGTCCTTACCAACATAATGAAGTCTACTAGAAGTTTGAATTATCTTCTTGAAATATTTTATGAATGATTGGAGCTGATAGTTGGTATTTTTGGTAAATATGAAATGCATCCAATTAGGCCAACCTAATTGATGCTTGCAAAAAATATTAGGTATATAAATGAATATGTTGGACTATTTTAGAGAGAATAAGAGAGATTGAGACAGACAAATAGAAGAGTATATATGCAAAATTAATAAAGAAATTTGGAATTAAGTGAAAAAGGTTGAAGTGTGTTGAATCAGTCTATTGAGCATCACTAGAACTGCATCAACACTTGTTAGGTGCACTATTCTTAGTTCATTTTGGCTATAAATCCCAATTTTTTTTTTGTTGATCCTTTGTAGGCAATGAGCCTCTTTGTAAGCAGTGAGCTTTTGTATTTGGATAGTGAGTCCTTTTAGGGTAGTGAGCCTTTTATTTTTCAGTTTGGAACTAATTTATACTATGACTTGGTCCTCACAATGGTTTTTCCCTCCTTGGGTTTTCCACATAAAAATATGGTGTTCATTGTGTTGATTTACTTTCTATTATTTGTGTTTCATGCTCTTACTTAATAACAGAACAATGTGGTTCTGGAATTAATAAGTGTTGGGCTTTAAGTTTGAATTTTGTGACAACTGATTCACCCCCCGTCTCAATTTTCCTATGCCTATTTAATAGCAACAAGGGGTTTGAACAAGGAAAACCCCTATTCACTAACTCCAAAAAAAAAATCCCTCTTCTTATGTGTGATTTGCAAAGCTAAGTTGTAAATTTTTTAAGGAGCAAAGTTGGAGAAAAGTCGTCAAATCCCTAAAGTTGTTGTCAACCCTTAGAGAAGCTTGGAGAAGGCCTACAGGTGGCAACTTATAGTTTAGATTCAGAAACTAGTCAAAAAGGGCAAGGTAGACTTAGAGGAACAAAATCAGGTCCCAAACTTCCAAAAAAATAAGAAGTGGACTAGTTGGCCATTAGTTGCGAATGAGTCCCACTATACAAGCCTAGCAAATATTTTCAAAAATTTGGACACCCTTTTGGTTGAAAGCTACTCTAGATAATGCATTTTCCCAAAAACTAGATTAATTTGTCCAGCTTGGTGAATGAGTCCCAATCAATTGTAACAACAAAATTTCTAGCATTCTAGACCTTCATCTAGCCATCTCTAGTTTCCTAGGTGCACACCTTCCTGTCTTCCATTTTCTATTTTTTTCATTTTCTTTTCTAGGTCATTTAGTGTTATGTTGTATTCAATTAGGGATTTACATTTCATTATGTATTACATTATCTTTTCCAAGTATAAACTTGGTGGTGAACTCCTCATTAGATTTCATTCAGCCTCTGGGGCAATCCCTTTGCAATATTTCAATCTTCTTTCCATTGAAATCTCAAGGGTTTGTTCTTGAGTGAAGTGTGTGGAGATTGTCTCTCTCCTTTTAGGTCCTAAACCCTAAAGGTGAGAGAGCCCATAATTTTCATAAATTTCATGCAATAAGATATTTAATTGGCTCACTTTTATCTTGATCTCTCATTAATTTATATTTATACTTATAAGAATCATAACTCATGAAATTTTGAACATATTTCATAGCCCTTTTTCTAGTCGTTCTATTGTATTTATTTATTACTACCGTGGTGTTATCTACCAAAGTAATTACCTCTAGAATATAATTATTTCTTTATCATCCAATACATTCTTTAACGTTTATTAAAGTCCAACAATATAAACTTTTCTTTTGAAACAAAATGAGCACTAATAATTGTGTTCAACATCTTTTCTAGAAAATTTAACTCTAAAATTAAAATTTGTAAAAGAAATTTTTATTCATTCACTCCCTTAATTCATTCCTTTATTAGCCACTCTTCCAACTTGAGCTACTCAAACTAGGACTTAATCTTAGGGAGGGTTTCTTGAGTAGAAATATTTTCTTTGAGGAAAAATCTATCACTCAAGCTTTTAATCACCCTAAGCCTAGATGACAATATTTTATTTTTATCCAACCTAATTTCACAATTATTAATCATATTTTGAATATTTCCTTACCATTCTAGTATCTTCTCCCACTTTTTCTTGATAGAAATATGTTATTTTCTTCTCCTCTTATAATAAATATTTTTATCCATTCTTCAATAGTGTTGCTAATATGCTTCACCTTATCTAATGAAGAAACCTCATCTTGGGATAGAAGGATAAGAGTAGTTCGAATTTGATCCACTAATTGCAATGGACCTACCAATTTCTTGATACACCATTGAAGCTCAACAACTTATCCTTTTAAATCTTCTTTCTTTATTTTATCTTTCTCTAGTCAAGCCACAATTGTATCAATGCTATTATTTAACTTTGTTTTTTCAATATCATTGGAGTAGCAACTTGTGAAATATTGGCTCTTATTGCATCCCTTGATATTGATGACAAAGCCATATCTTTTATTTTTGGGATAAGAGTATCAATATGTTGCATTAAGGTCTTTGAGTCTAGAGGGATGATTTCAATTTGTTCAATCCTCTAAATTGACTTGTGGCTAGAGTTATATCCTATTATTGTGGAAGAGATGTAGATGTACCTCCTAATACATTGTATGTACCAACTACTATAGAAATCATACGCTAATTATGTGTAGAAGGTGTTCCTTCAGGACTAGTAGCTATAATTTCTTCTTGTTAAAAAGAAAATTCTCTACTATGGCCTTCTTCAAGTTGGACCACTTTAGCTTCTTAAAATTTTCTATTCTTGATAAAAACTATCCAAAACATCACTTTTGTTAGCCTTTTATTTTAATTTCCTTTGATTCTCTCCTCTATATGTTATAGTTACTCTTCCTTCCTTTAATGTTTGAATATTACGATTTAATCAAGCGATACTACTATCCAAGATATGTTGTGTTACCTCATCAATGGAACAAACCTCTTTTTTCAGAAAAAATGATGTCTAGAATAGGTTTATTATAGAGCTTATTCATCTTATAATTGGAGTGTTAGACTTCTCCATTATCGTTTACCTATTATGGCACTATGGGTACCCATTTCCTTCATCTAGTTCACCATAAGACTCTAATGTAACCTCTTTATTACCTCATAATCATTTGGGAAATCTGCCCAAAAGTCTTGAATATGAGGTATATATTTTATTTAATAAGAAAAATATTTTTCAACTCATCCAAAAGTATCATAATTATACTTTGCATGCTTATAAAGTTTCAAATTGTGCAACTATAGTTTTGTTTCCCTCTTACTCATCTATTCTACACAACATATGAAATCCCAAAATTATTTGATCACCCATCTAGTATTCAAATTATCAATTACTAAATTTAGTCATTAGCATTACTTTAATTAATTATTCACTTATGAAATTACTTTTTATTATGGATTTTTTATATTTACAAAGCTAGGTTCAATTAGGCCTTTTCTAAACTTTCATATTATAGGAATTTTGCACATTCTTATCTAAACCGTTTCCAAAATTCAAATTCACACAATAGAATTACCAAAACTTAATCAATTTTACTTAGAGTTCATGGGATACATACCTAAATATATCAAAAATAAAACCTTTGTGATTATCACAAAATATGGTTCCACTTTTCTCCTTTTCATAACATGTCATAGTGTCTGCATCCATAATTTTCTGAATAACCTCCACTCTAATTTTCTTTAGGGAATTTTAATCTTGATGGGCATTCTTAGGGTTCTCTTATTCACTATAATTATTTTATGATGCAATGCATAAAATAATTAATCTTTAAACTTGCAAAAATACATAAAATTGGGGATGCATTTATTGATCAAATAAAGTAGTTGGATAATTAATGTCATAGGTTGGAGTGATACTTAGGAAATATTGAATTAGAGGTACACATTTTATTTTTCATGCTTTCAAATTATCAAGTTTAGTTTGATGATCACTTTCTATAGTAAGCCTCTTACTTCCTTTTAATAATTCTTTATGGGAACCTTGAACTGAAGCAACCATTTTTTTAATGGTTAAGTTTGCATTCAAATAGGCTCGAGTTATCCACAAAACATTCATGTGTGGGGATTATAATTATTATTGGTCTTATGGATAATGATAAGTGAATTGATTATATTTAAGCTAAAATGTCTAGTTCAAATGAACAGTTCTAATGCTAACATTATGAAAGGTCATAATGATGTTCATAATGATGTCAACATGAATATTTAAATATCAAGGTGATGGATCAAATGCATAATGTTAGTATGAAATAATAATAATTTAATATTTATACATATTGTGAGAAGTTTCAATGGAATTGTTCTAAATGTGACAACTAAAATCATTTGGTTGGGATGATAGAAGAATCTCCATTCCTGAGTGATGATGTGATATTGATGTCATTAAGGAATAAAGTGTGGTGATTTTCAAGTGAACCAATAATTTATTTAATTCTTATCAATCAAGTTCAAATGGACATCAAAATTTTGTAATTTATTAATTTCATAAAATTATAAATAGTTAGGTGCTTGGATTACAAATTGAATCGGTTATATTTAACTACTAATTAGTGCATTTCACTTGTGTTTTGGTTTTTTATAGAGAAAGAAATTTTGTGGGGAAACTCAAGTGAACTAGTTATGCCAAAAAAGCCTATGGTACAAGTTTTTGACCAATTGGAAAGACAAAACCTAGAATCGAATAACTTCCTTGTTTCAACAAATTTCACCAAAATTTCAAAAGTACATGGGCTTAACTTTCCAAATCCTTTCCATCCATGACAATACTTTCAAAAATGGGACAACCATCTTTAATATTTAGAGGGAATTGAGGAAAATATTCACACTATAGAGAAAACACACAAACTTAAGATGAAAAAGGGTGTCCACAGTTTTTTGAAAGTCTAAATGGGGCAAGGTTATTAGAGGTACAACACATTGAAACAAGATTATTTTTTGAATTTTTTAATGGTTTTCCTTAAGGTCAAATATTTATTTTTGTATGTCTACCTCCATATCAACCAATAGATAGTTAGAAACTCGCATGTGTTCTTAGTTTCAGTCTATCTAGAAATAAGAATATTGAAGAAAATATGAGACTAATAGGATGTGAATATCCAAAGGTGGTCACGGGTAAAATAAAAGTTAATACTAGAAATTATAATAAAAGGAATAAAAATATCACCTATAAAGGATTGAGGAATTGAAAGCAATAAGAGAGCTGAAAGAGTTATAGAGAATTATAGAGCTTGAGAGAATATGCAAGATTGAAAGTGAAAGAGACCCAAAGCATGAGAGAGAGATAATTCTAAATGAAAAGATATATTCAAAAAATGAAAAGAGTAGGGAAAAAGGAAGGGAATGATGAGCCTTTTGGGTGTGTCTTTAGTAGAAGCCACTAACCAAGGAATATGGCAAGTAGAAACATGCTAAAAACTAGACACTGAACAAGAAATTATCATCAGATGCTAGCACTTCATATAGATGTTTGCACATTGTGTTTGTGTTTAAATAGTTTTAGCTCTAAAATGATGAGACACTAGAAAAGCATAAGGCTAATACAAGAGATGATAAAAATTAATAAAAAATGATCATAGGATATAAGAATTGAGCACCTTGAGAACAAGAAACACTAGTGCAAGAGTTAAAATAAACCTAAAAGAATACTAAAGGAATGGATACCAAAGTAGATGTAAAACATAGAATGAAATCACAAGGTTATGCAAATTTTGACATTACACTTATGCATGGGATATTCCATAGAGAAATTCTAAGAATATTCATATGCCTTGTGCTATGTGTAAAACTCTGATTATCATAAAATAATTTAAGGTCCTTATATTATATAATCAATTAAATATATTATCATTTAAGTATTATTTTCAACATGGGCTCCACTCTTCTATTGAATGAAGACTATGACAAGCAGAGGTGTGTTGTCGGTGGTTGAGTGACAACTTTCTTTTCATTGAAATTACATCTTTTATCTTTATTCTTTGTTAATCTCGGATTAGATTAGGTTGTCTCATGTGTAACTCTATCTATTATAACTATTGCTAGACCTTATGTAAACATGAGAATGATAAATTGTAAGAGAGTTGCACTAGTTTGGTTTTCAAGTTGCACGTGCGTGCAACGTCAAGTAGAGTTGCGAAAGGGGATATAAATGCATTTCACATCTTTAATTGCATGTGGAAACTTTCTTTGATTTACTTAATTAAGGATAGAAATAAATATTTTCTCAAGCAAATTCACTAGAGGATGGCAAGAATACATTTGCAAAAACTTATCCAAGCACCATATACATAAATATTACTAAAATTTAGCAAGATGATAGAAATTTGAGCTGCGAATCATATTAGAGACACTGGAAGGGAATATTTTTTATTGCTCTATTATTACCGCAGAATACATAAGATCAAGATTTAACAAAAGCACCATCAATTTAGTTAGGAGGAGAATATGAACTAGGTTCTTGGACATGAATATCATTGTTACTGTACACATGAGTCAGAATGGTAGACTCCCATATGTAGCACTGTTTTACTATTTGCAGCACTTAGAATCTTTAATATGGCCTGCGCAATTTGTACATGATGGCATTTTCTCCACAACTTGAAACAGATTAAAACTTGCTTTGTTGTAGTTACTATCTGCACCAGTATTTGCAATAGACTTGACGTTATATCTAGCAGAAAATTGCAGGGAAAACAGAACGGTTAGAACAAGAAACACTATCATGATTCGCATAAGCATTGATCTCGCCATATTCACTACTGGAGAGCGTTCTTTCACAAAGAAAGCTGTTCAGATTACAAATGAGCAACTCAGAAGAAACAAAAGAGCACTTGATGAGAAACGATGAAATATAATTATATGGGAGAGAGCAGATGAAGATGGTAATTAACCCATACAAAGGAGGCCATATTTATAGCGAGGTTATGGATAGATACTAATCTGAATGGTTGAATATTGTAAATCGAACAAGGAAAACCCATTCAAAATTTGAGTCGCATCGTGGCAGGTGAGACCCTGAACAAGTTTGATTTAGGTTTTTTAATGTAAATGTAAATGTAAATTCTTCGCTTCAACTCCACATTTTTCATTGTTCAACGGGTATGTAGTTGTCCTCATGGTGTCTTATTCATACATATGAGAGCAGTCAAAAGGAATGTGAACAAATCAGAAATGCGTGAGGGGAACGTTAATTCTGCATTTCTCATCTGATTACGTTGACCATTTCTATTGCAGAATGGGAATTCATAATGAAGTCAAGTAATATCCTATTCAAAACAAGTGATCGAATAAATTGGGCAGAATAAACCATAACATTTTTTTCCTCTCAAGAACCCTAATGATCTCGGCTTTGCCTACTCCTCCTGTTCAATTTTTTGTCGAAGCCTATCTGTATATCAGGGCATGGTGCACATTTGAATTGAAGACTATATGCAGGTTTTAATTTTTTCTAACTGTAATTTTTTCGTCCAACGTATAAATTTGATATTTTTTGTTTGAATTTAGGACATGGTCTCATGTCGGCTTCTCTTTATGATTGGTGTGTCTTATTATTAGTTCCTGCCAATAGGCAGGTTTACTATTGCAAAAATTGCATTTGCTTTTTTCTTACTTGCTCGGTCAATGAGGTTGTGTTGTTTAAAATATTTTTGACTTTTTCCTATAGTCTAGATTTTAGCGCATATTTCTAGCACTTGAAAATTACAGTTTATCTCTTTTTCTATTGGTTTGAGTAGGTAGATTTTTTATTTTTCTTCCTTTAGCATTAAGTAAATTAGGAAAATATGGGAACATTATACATTGTTGGAAATATTGTTTTTGCCAGCTTTGGCAGTGAGCCGGTAGTGAAGCAGTAAATGCATTAAATGCAAACTTCATGATATGTGTTGGACAGCTGGTGCGAAGATAAGCAGAGAATGCTTGGTTAATTTGCATGTTGTTTGTTCACTATTTGTTGAGAAGCTTGCGTGTTTGTAGCTATGGGTTACCATGTTTGATGTTTTTCATTGTGTGCAGTGGTAACGGTGTGCAACTAGTGAGTGATGCACCTGTTTCTTTTTTATACTTGATAACTGAAACATTACAGGGAAAACTAAACACTTTTGAAAATGTCTTTGTGTAATGTGGGTGCATATGCAATGAACACATAGTTAATTCATGAAATGTTGGTGGGGTTCTTGGTTTTATTGGTGCTTATTCTTGTTCGACTATCGTTTGTTGGAAAGCTTGTAGGTATTTTAGTTCTTCATTGCATTTTTGCATGTGGGTACATATGCAATGAATGCATAGTTAATTTATGAATTCTTAGGTGAGTGTTGGGTTTTGTTTGTACTTAATGTCATTTATGTGTCGTTTGTTGAAAATCTTGTGGGTTTTCTAGTTGTGTATTTGTGATACTTGATAAGTTTATAGGTGCATATGCACTGAATGGATAATGAGTTCATGAAATCTTGGGCGAGTGCTAGATTTTGTTTGTCCTTATTCTTGTTTTATTATTATTTGTTCGAAATATTATGGGTTTTGTGGCTTTTCATTGCATATTTGCATGTGGGTATATGTGCAATGAATGCATGGTAAATTCATGAAATCTTAGGTGAGTGTTGGGTTTTATTTTTGTTTATTCTTGTTTGTTTATGGTTTCTTGAATTTTTTTTGGGTTTTTTAGCTATTTGTTGTGCTTTTGCATGTTTGTTATTTTGCAAAAGTGCATTGGTGTTGAATGTCTTGGCTATGTGTTTTTGACACTTTATGACTAGAAGTATTGTTTGTTGTTATAGGGTGTAATGGTGTGAATGGGTACAATAGATTACATATGCATGGTAGAGAATAATGGGCAAGTGAATGCATTAATTATGTGTTTATTGCTTGCATGGGTAGCAGGGTATTAGTAATGCTTAGAAAGAAAAGTGTGAGATGTGGTGAAAGCCTAGTGAGTATAGAAGCAGTGAGTGCATAGTTAATTCACAAAATTTGATTGAGTACTGGGTTTTATTTGTGCTTATTGTTGTTTGTTTGTTGTTTGTTTATAAGCTTGTGTGTTGATAGCTTTTGGTTGTGGTTTTTCATGTCGGTATAGATGAAGTGAACGTATAGTTAGTTCATGAAATTTTAAGCGAGTGTTGGGTTTTGTATGTGCTTATTCTTGTTTGTTTATTGTTTGTTGAAAAGATTGTGAGTTTTTTTAGCTGTCGGTTGTGCTTTTGCATGTTTGTTATTTTGTAAAAGTTGAATGCATTAACTATGTGTTTATTGTTGTGGTAGCCTGTGAGCAAAGGTTGGAAAGAAAATAGTGTGACATGTGTTGAAGGGCTGGTTTTTCCTTATTGTTTTTTTATTGTTTGTTGAGGAGCTTGTGTGTTTTTCGCTGTTGGTTGCCGTCTTTGATGTTTTTCATTCTATGCAGTGCTTGATCGAGGGAGGAGCCATAGGAATGTTGTGGAACTAGTGAGTTTTGTTTCTGTTTATATGCATAGTTAATTCATGAAATCGGATGCAAGTACTATATTTTATTTGTGCTTATTCTTGTTTGTTTATTGTTTCTTCTAAAGCTTTTATGTTTTAAGCTTTTTGTTCGGTTCGTGGATCTTTGTTATTATGTGCAATGTACTGCTAGTGAGTGGCTTCTTTCTGTATTTATGATACTTGGTTTCCATTGCAAGAGTTAACGGGGAATGATTGCAAAACTTATCATGTTGGTCTATTTTTCTATAAATTTTACTTTGTTTGTGTGGCTCATGTTTATGGACAACATATTACATGTGGTTTATTGTGTTAATTTCTCTCTTTTTTCCATGTAACAGGAACCATTGCTTGCAATTTGAGCTAGAGGTAGACATCTATAGTGGCACAAATATACTTGGTTGTTCAACAAGGAACTTGAAGGTCAGATTCCTATATCATCATTCTCATTTGTTTGCAATGAACTTTAAGTCTTCCAATGTGCATAAAATTTATTGTTTGGAAGAGTTTTGAACAATAAAGGAGAATCTTGGTTTAGGAATCTGACTTACTCAATAGACAGATGAGCAAAGTGAATGGCATGCAATGTAATTCATAGACATGAAACTTGTTTTTGTTGAAAAGAAAGTTACTATTGCAATTGTTTGTTCCTATCAATAGGCAGGTTTTTTTATTGTTGCATCCATTGCATTTTCTTTTCAATTAGGCGCTTGGCCAATAAGATTGTGTTGTTTAAAATATTTTTGACTTTTTGCTAAATTCAAGATTTTAAGGGGTATTTTGTGGCATAAAGATTATTGTTTATCTTTTTTCTATTGGTTTGAGTAGGTCAAGTTTTTATTTTTGTTCATTTTTCTTTAAGCAAATTGGGAAAATATGGGGACATTATATATTGTTGATTTTGTTGAATTTGGCTTTCAAATGGTTAGTTGTTGTTCTCAAACTTTTGATGGTGAATTAAATTGGATTGTTTGATGTATATTTCTCTTTGTGCCATTGTTGGTTTACAATTGCATTGCTTGCATCTCATTGTGAACTAGTTTTTAGATCTATGAGATTGTGTTGTTTGAAATATTTTTGTCTTTTTCCTATAGTCAGGATTTCTCTTTTTCATCAAGCATTAAATACATGTTTGATCCATTGAATGCAAATTGTGCCAAATGTGTTGGAGAGCTAGTGGATAGGAATGCAATGAATCCATAGTTAATTCCTGAAATATTAGGTGAGTGCTAGATTTTATTTGTATGAATTATTGAAGACTAGATTGACACAAATATTTAATGTCTAAATGCAAATTGTTCTAGTCTTGTCAGCAAAATAACAAATACTGAAGCAAAATAGAAGAACACAATGAATTTTTCCAAACATCTAGTCAAATGTGAATCCAAATTTTACAGGGTTTGCTATTAGGCTAGTGCCTATAGAAGAAATGTAGCCATTGTTGTATATGGAAACAATATAGTGTTATTGTAATCCATTGGTGAATAGACAAATTTGTTTCAAGTCTATATTCTCACATGTTCAAATGAAGCACTATTATCATTGTTACCATTAGTGCATTCATTTCACATTCAAAATGTGGGAAATGTAGCAAAGGATAGAGAAGAATTTTCGTTTAAAGTTGTTCACAGAAAACTTTTTTTTTTTTTTTACTTTTTCCTATAGTTGGGATTTAAATACATATTTTTGTTGCTTGAAAATTACGGTTTATCTCTTTTTCTATTGATTTGACTGGGTCAATTTTTTATTTTGGTTGATTTTGCTTTAAGTAAATTAGGAAAAAATGAGAACATTATACATCGTGGCAAATATTTTAATTGGCAACTTTGGCAGTGAGCTAGTACTGAAGTAGTGAATACATGTTTAATGCATTGAATGCAAATCTCATGACATATGTTGGTTGCATTTTTGTATATGGGTACAAATGAAGTGAATGCATAGTTATTTCATGAAGTCTTAGCAAGTGCTAGGTTTTGTATGCACTAATTTTTTTTTTCTATCGTTCGTTCAACATCTTGTGGGTTTTTTGGCTTTTGCTTGTGTAGTGCATGTTTGTCAAGTTTTTTTTTTTTTAAAGTTGAATGCATTAACTATGTGTTTATTGTGCTTGTAGTCTATGAGCAAAGCTTAGAAAGCAAGTTGTCCGACATGTGTTTGAGGGATTTCTTTTTTGCTTATTATTTTTTAATTGTTTGTTGAGAAGATTGTGCATTTTTTGTTGTCAGTTGTAGTCTTCAACATTTGTCATTATGTGTAGTGCATGTTTGAAAGCTTATGAGTTTTTTAGCCTTTTGCATGTTTTCTATTTTGTAAATTTTGGCTACTTGTGAATGGATTGGCTATATTTTTATGTTACTTGACAAGTAGAAGTATTTCTTGTTATTAAAAGGGCTAATACTGTAGTGAGTGCATTAATTCTTTGTTTATTGCTTGAGTCACTATTAGCCTATTAGCAAGATTTGTGATCTACTTGTACTTTTCCATTTTGCTTACATGCAAATGAATACTAGAGACACATGACATAAATAAATAAATGAGCACAATGCATGAAAAATAATACACTTCATAAACCTGAATGACAAAAACAACAATAAACTTTTCAAAACAATACACAAACATTATAAATTTCTATAAGTGATCCCCATTGGCCTTTCTAACATCAACCAACCATAGATAGTTAGCAAAAAAAAATTCATAAATTTTAAATGGAATTGCAAAAATATCTTTGAAGAGTCATCTTAAATGTTGATTGCAACAAAGCAGCTAACTTGTCCAATGTTCTTTTGTTATTCAATTTGTAAATAAATGTTGATCGACTCATGTGGAACATGATTTTTTGGTCCATGTTTTCTAGGATATTTTTGAAAAGAAAGGTTGGGGTTTTGTTCTTATGTAGTAGTTCCTCTATTTACAAATATTGCTTTTGATGAGTTGATCATAGTTGTAGTGGCATGGTAATTACAAAGTTAGTGTTTCTTAGAAATAAATTTTATTAACACAAACAATGCTATAAAAAACTGTCAAAATGCTTTAATGGCATATGTTGGTTGCACCTTTTTACCTCTGCTCAGGCTGATTTTGTTATGCCATCTTTGTTATCTATTACATATTGGCTTCTGAATTTTTTAGCACCAACAACTAGAGCACCTAAATTGTTCCAATTGGATATTGAATTGTTGTTGCTAGTGACCTTTCTTAAAGCATATGTAATTTAATGTACTTGGTTTCCCCATTAGCCCTTTTAACACAACCAATATTTCTAGTTTTCAAGTGTCATAAATGAACATCCAAGGAATTCATGACAACTACACTTTTACAGAGTAACATGTCATGGACTATGTTTGTGTGTTTTGTCATTGTAACAGGAACCATTCATTGTTGGAAAGATAATTTTCTAGGTCTTTGTTGAAACCATCATTGTTTCATTTGATGCTTTTATTTTTTGTTGATAGTTATGACACACTAGAGTTTATGTTATTCTCTACAAGGCATTGTTGATAGTTCTTCTCTATCTTTAGCTATAATCTAAAGCTCCAAAACAACAGTCAACAATTCCTTGTTGTAAATAACATGAACTGTTTAATTGCTTTGGTAACTTTAGAAAGCTAAATATTATTGCGGTTGTATATGTGAAGCAATGAATATGTAGTGAATGCATTATAGACTTACACAGTTGAGAAAATAAACATATAATATGTTACTCATAAAAATGAAACACATAAACATATCATAAAATTTTCCAAAAAATAGAAAAAGATGGTAATATTTTATAAGCATTTAGACATATAATACAATTTTTTCAAATTTTGACAATAGGCTAGTTGTTATCCAAGCAATGAATACGTAGTAAATGCATCCAATGCCTCCATAGTTTAGAAGATGAGTCTTGCTATTTCACAAAAGCAATTGATTTTATTTTTCTGAATTTTAATTTGCTTATTGTCCATTGAAAAATGTGTTAAGTTGTGGTTTGTGTCTATTTTCATTCTTTATTGTATGTTAGCAAGGTTTAGTGTTACTACTAGTTGCAAAATTTGTATTTGATGTTTCTGAAGTTTTCAAAAAATGATCACTTTGTCCTTTTTTTTGTAAATTTTATCATATGTTTTTGTGTTTACTTTTAATCAATAATCTTCTATATGTTAGTTTTGTGAATAACATACACCTATGATGCATTAATGCATGTGTAATCTAATGTATGAAGTTGTTCCACTAGCCCCTGTAACAATGACCAATACTTCTAGTTATCAAGTATGAACTTCATCTTTCATGTGTCAAATATATCATTTAACTATATGTGTATTGTGTACAATAGTTCTCATTCATTTTTGTAAACAAAAATAAGTTAAATACAAACACATTTTAAGATTTGTGAAATAAATTTTGTTTGTTAATTAAGTACAAAAAATTGAAATACATCATATTCAATATGCAAAATCATAACCAACAACTAGAAAACTTATAGTATTTTCAACGAATGATAAAAAACTAAAAATATTTTTTGCAAAAAAATAGATTAGACTAAAAAAATGGAATTTTTTTAACAAAGAAGAATAGGCACAAATAAAACTCAACTTTCGCCTCATATTTCATGAATTAACTATGTACTTGTTGCTCCTATGGCCACCAACCCTCCAACACATCTCACACATTTTGTTTTCCAAGCTTTCCACATATCATACCAATCACTCAAACAATAAACACATAATTAATGCATTCATTGCTTCTACAATGCATAAGACTTTTCTCAAAGGACATGTAATTTAATGTAGCCACTTCCTCGACTATCCCTTGTAACAACAAGAAATAATTATAGTTATCAAGTATCATAAACACACAACGAAGCCATTGACAACCACTGCACTTTTATAGAATAATGAAGATGCAAAGGCACAACCAATAGCTAAAAATCTCATAGGTCTTTCGACGAATGATAAACAAAGGATAATAAATATTGCAAAAAAATAGACTAGCACCATAAATTTTACCGAGCATTCCCTATTAACCTTTGCAACACCAACTTAGTATCATAAACATAGAAATAAAGCACTTAGCAATAGTGCACTGCCAGATAGTAACAAACATTGAAGAAAGGAACTAAAAGCTAAAAACAATAAACAAACAGTAAGCAAAAAAAAACACTTACTTCATATTTCACGGATCAATAATGCATTGTCTACTTGTGTATGCACTAGCTATCTAGAACATGTCACAAAGTATCATTAAAAGCTCATATGTTGGTAGCTTTTGGTTTTGGTGTTCCATGTTTTTTGTTCTATGACAAGGCACTATTGGTAAGTGGCTTGTTTCTTTGTCTATGATACTTGGTTGCTCTTACAAGAGTTAATGGGGAATGCTTGCAAAAATTTATTATGTTTTTTCATGGAGTGCTAGCATATTGGGATGGCTTATAAAATTTAAATTTGGTGTCTTCATGTTTGTAAAAGTATATTACCTATGTCTTTTTCCCTTGTAGATTTTATCGGGTGCTTTTCTATTTTATTATTGCGAATAACATATTGTATGTCATCAACTATGCTCATTTTTCCAAATTTCTCTTGTATCAGGAACCATTGTTTGCGATTTGACATGGAGACATACATCTTCACACATAAAAATGTACTTGGATGTCAAAGGATGGACTGAAAGGTCAAATTATTGTATCATTTTTTTCTTTTATTTGTAGCATGTTCTAATTTAACCAGTTGCTTTAAAAAATTTCCTTGGAAGAGTAGTGAACAAAAAGCAGAAACCTTTGCTAAAGAATTTGATTTACCAAAGGGAAAAATGAGAATATTGAATAATGTGTCAGGAAATAATGCATAGCTCTAAGTACAACATTTCTACAATTATATAACTACAAGGATCATTTGTTTATAAACATTTAAATTGGATAGTTTATTAACTATTCACTTATTGCTTTAATAGTCATTAGTATACTAACACAGATTGAAAAAATTGCATTTAATCATGTTTAGGTATAACATATTGTATGTTGTGAACCATTTTCTTTTCTCTAATTGGTCTTTGTTACAAGTACCATAGGTTGCAGTTAGAGATAGAGACAAATATCTATATGGCTGCAAATATACTTGGTTATTGAATAAGGAACTAAAGGTCACATTCTTGTATCATTTTCCCCTTTTGTTTGAAATGAATTTAAAGTGTTCCAATGTGCCTAGATATTATGCCTTGGAACAATTGTCAACAATAAGGGAGAAGCTTGATTCAAGAATCTGACTTGTTGAATAGACAAATGAGCATAGTCAATGACATGTTGTGTAATTGATAAACATGAGACTTTTTTCCCTCAACAAGTAGATTACTATTACAATCATTCAATTCACTTTTGAAATAGTTGCTCGGTGAATTAAATTATACTGTTACAAATTTTCATTTATTTCTTCTATAATTGAGTTTAAAGGACAAATTTCTGAAGTTTCAAAATTATGTTTTTTTTCCCTTTTCTATTGATTGGAGTGTGGCTATTGTTGATTTCTATTTGGATAAATTACAAAAATAGGGGGACACTATATATAGTGCAAAATATTGACCCATTAAAAACTAAATTCATGTTTTCTCCATTAAATGCAAAATGTTTAATATGTGTTGAGACAAAATCAATTTTCTCAAATGTTGGAGAATTAAATCAAAATTCTAAGGGCTCTGGTACTCAAAATTCGTTGTTTACATTTCATACAAAACACTTATGAATGAATCAAATTCTACAATGTTAGCATTTGTGCATTTACTGCTTTTTTCAGATAGGCAAGTTTAGTATTGTATCCATTGCACTTGGTTTTCAATTACTGCCTTCGACAATGAAATTGAATTCTTTAAAATATTTTGTCTTTCTCATATAGTCAAGATTTAAGCACATATTTTGCCTGCTTGAAAATTATGGTCTATGTCTCTTTGTATTGCTTTCAGTTAGTTGATTTTCCATTTTTATTTAAGCAATTTAGCGCAATAGGAGGACATTACATACTGTAAGAAATGATGAGAAAAATTGATACAAGAATCTAAATTTCCAGTTCCTTGTTAAACATGAAACTATCATTGCAGCCATATAGATGTTTTGTATGCATTTCTCCTCCTAACTCTTATAACAACAACCAGTATCTTGTTAACATGGAGAGCTAAAAACACACACACTTTTCAAAAAATAATAAACAAATGAGAATTGGTACAAATAAAAGCTATTATTCGCTCAAGATACTAGGTCAATGAATCAATGTTTAATGCATTGAATTCAAACTTTGCATTGTTAATTAATAAAATATGGGACAAGTGTTGATCTATGCTTATTATTAGTTGTTTGTTGTTTGCTGACAAGCTTGGGTGTTTTTACCTTTGGCCTGTCATCTTTGATAGTTGTCTTTCTGTGTGGTACTTGAACAATGGAAAAGCCATACTCAATCATGAAAAAAGGTTCCTGTTGCAAGGACAATGTTAACAAAATACACTTAATGCATTAACACTTAACAGGATCCTCTACACACAAATTACTTTTTCACATCTTCTTTGCATCTATAAAATTCTAAATTAGGTTTTACAAAATACCCTAAGTTCTTCTAGGTTCAGTTTCTAATAGCTCACAATCCAAAAACAACTCACCTATATTGTATTCTAGAAAACTGGTTTCTTGTTAAGCAAATGTCATCTACCTTCCAAACAGTTTTTTTTTTCACCTTTTTTTATACATGTAATACCCTTTCCTTTTTCACTATCTATGTACATATTCCATGCTTGAAACCTACCCATTCCACCAACGCATAGAAAACTATTCCCATTTATAGTTGTTCATCATTTACACATCACGAGGTATTGGAAATGCATCAAAACACTACCCTCACCATCCTATTTTTTCCGTGACTTCTCCACCCATGTGTTTGTTTCTCATACATGATAAGTACAAGCATTAGAGGGAAAAACAATAGTTTGACCAACATCGTTTGGACTATCTATGCAAGATGTGTTGAATGCATGATGGGTACACACAATACATAGTCAATTCATGAAATCATAGCCCGTTGTTGGCCTTTATTTGTGCCTAAAGTCTATTAATATTCCAAGAAGTCAGATTTATGAACCAAGCTTCTCCTTTATTTTCTACAACTCTTGCAGTGCATAAATTTTATGCACATTGTAAGACTTCAAATTCATTGGAAACAAAGAGGTGGAATGATACAAGAATTTGATCTTCTAGTTCATTTTTCAACGACCAATTATATTTTTGCTGATATGGATGTCTTCCTTGAACTTGAATTGCACATAAAGGTTGTGGTTATAGTGACAAATTAGATGAATCAAAATAGTCCATGATATACAAGGGTATGTGGAGGATCATCATGGAAAAAATAGGCCCTTAAGTGGCGAAAAATTTAGAAAAATCAGAGTTAGGCAACTTAACGTAAAAATTTGAATAACTTATCTATATTATTTCAAAAATATGTAAGAATATAATTTGTATCAAATTGAATGTAATTTATAAACTACTAGGTTTATTTAAAAAAAAAATCTATTTGGTGAAAACTTGAAATTTCAATGCAATAGTACTTCAATTTCAGGGAAAAAATAACAAGTAGGTGTTTGTTTGACCACCCTAAACAAAATAAAATGATAATATTTTTTTATAAGATTTTAGATATAAGTAGAGGACTCATGTCCTAATGTGATGCATATTTTTTTTAAAAAAAATTCCAAGTAAATAATTAATTATGAATTTTTTATTACAACTTTTAGAAAATATAAAAACTTGTATGTCTGACCACCTTAACTTGGTCAAAACTTCATTAAATTCATATTTTTTAATCCTATAGTATACAAAGCATAGAATGTGACACATGTTTCAAATTCAAAAAATGTGATACCGTTTGAAAGCTATAGATGTTTTTCAATCAACCTATCAATCAGGAATTTAGTCGTAAATCAAATAGAAAATGAATAATAATTATTTATTAAATTCAAAGTAGAGCATAATTTATATTGGTGGGAATTTGAGAATCTCGTTTAAAAATCCTTTTCATTTCATCAATTTTGGGTGAAAAAAAAAGTCATCAGCCACATACCCTACACATACCCATCATATCACTACTTTTTAGCCCATCATGATCATGCACATACCCACAATATGCACTTCATAAACATGAATCAGAGAAAGAACAATAAAATTTGCAAAAGAATACCAATAGGTCTTTGTTACAAGTACCATAAACATATGAACAAATAACTTTTCATGAGTTCACTGTTCCTAGTATTGAGAACATAGAAAGCTAAAAACACACAAGATTTTCAACAAACAATAAACAAACAAGAATTGGTGCAAATGAAACTTTCCAGTCACCTAGGATACTAAACTAGTTAATCCATGTTGAATGCATTAAATGAAAACTTTGCATGGTTAATTAATGAAATATGAGTCTAATGTCGATTTCTACTTATTGTCATTTGTTTGTTGTTTGTTGATAGGCTTGTGTGTTTATAGCTTTCACCTGCTATGTTTGATATCTTTTATTCTCTACAGTCCTCAAACAAGGAAGGACCCATAGCAACAATGTACTATTGATGACTGGGTAGTCTATCTGTTTAACATACTTGTTAACTAAGAGTATTTCTCACTATTACAAGGAAAACTGAATGGATTGAGCATTCCCTTCTCAAATCTCATTGCATGAAAAGCATTAAATATGTGTTTGTTGCTTAAATGGCTATGAAATTTTCAGGGAAGCTCATTGGCCAAATTGTACAAGATGTGTTGGAGAACTGTTGATTATAGAACAAATGAATGCATATTGGACAAGGGGCTAATTCAAAAGGAAATGCATGGATTGCAATACTAAACATGTATATCCGCAATAACTAATAATAATACTATGCATTGACGTGACTTCTTTTCAATAGAGCATTTTTAGTGTTTAATCATGTTGCATATACTAGTAATTTGTCAAGTATAACGATACATAGTTTAAAATTTAAATGCCTTTTTGAAAAAAAAGTCTCATTAATTCTATGATGTCTAATGTGACTCCAAATTTCTCCTTTGTAATATCTAAATATTGTTGGAATCCATGTGCTTAAAAATCAATTTTACTAGTTATCAAGTGCCATAGAGACATAGCAAATCCATTGACAACCATTGCACTTCTAGAGACTAATGAACATGCAAGACCACAACCAATAGCCAAAAAATGAACAAGCTCTTTAAAAATGTTATACAAATGATAATGAGCACAAACAAATTGTAGCACTGACCTAAGATTTCATGAGTCATCTATGCATTGACTGCATATGTGCCCACTAGCCATCCAACACATCTCGCACCCACAGTCCAAAAGACCTTGGTGAAACAATGCAGACTCCCACCTAATGCTTCTAGTGATCAAGTATAAAAAACAAACAGATGAACCAGTCACTAATTGCACATCGTTCCTTCAACTCCTCCCTTCTTCAGCCACTGCACAGAATCACAAGTGTCAGAAACAACAATTCACAACCAAAAAACACAGAAGCTTTTCAATAAACAATAAAAAAAAAGAAAAAGCACTTGCTTCATATTTCATGGATTGGCTATGCATTGTTTGCTTGCGTACACACCACCTAACTAGCACATGTCACAAAGTATTCATTTAATCTTTGTGTGTTGATGATGCTTCATAGCTACACAACTTGAAAACATATTGTTTTTGTTTGAACATTATTCTTTGTATCTTTTTCTATACTCTATGTAGCATTGTGCATAATGCTAGAAACTATTTTTATGTATTACATAACCAAAATTTCTACTGACATTGAAGCTTGCAGCATTGAAGAGACTTCTTTTTCAGAAGAGAATTTAAGTATAAAACTATGGATCATTATACTTTATAGATTTCCAATGTATACAACATGGTTTAATACTAATAATACTTTCATGGAAAAAAGTCTCTCCAATCCACAATATTATTTTTACTTGTTTTCTTCAAATATGGCTATTTTTTGTTGTTTTAATGTTTTCCCCCTATGTCTTATTGTATTAAGTGCTATTAAGTCCATTATTCATTTTTGTTAAAGTAAATTATGAAAATAGGATTTTCTATACTTTTGCAAATAATAAATTGCTCCATGCAAATTGCATAGGCCTTGACAGAGAACTCGTTGGCACAAAAGTGCAGTGGCTATGAATGGCTTCACTATGTTTATGATACTTGATAACTAGAAGTATTGCTTGTTGTTAGAATGGCTAGTGAGGGAAGCAGGTACATTAAATTACATGTGCTATGAGCAAGGTCTTGTTGACTATGTGGGTAGTGAATACGTTAATTATGTGTTTATTGCTTGAGTGGTTGGAATGGTGTGTGGAAAGCTTGAAAAGAAAAATGTGCAAGATGTGTTGGAGGGATGGTGGGTGTAGAAGCAACCAATACATAGTTAATTCATGAAATGTGAGATGAGAGTTGGGTTTTATTTGTGCCTATTCTTGTTTGTTTGTTTGTTAAAAAGCTTGTGTTTTAAGCTTGGTCTATTTTTTGTAAAATTTATCATTGTTTGTTTATTGTTCATTTAAAAGCTTGTACATTTTTTGGTTGTTGGTTGCGAATTTGCATGTTCGTTATTCTATAGAAGTGAAATGGTTGTCAATGGCTTTGTTGTTTGTTTATGATACTTGTTAACTAGAAATATTGGTTGTTGTTGCAAGGGCTAATGGGACAAGTGGGTACATTAAATTTCAGGTGCTTTGAGTGAGGGCACCGAATGCATTAATTATGTCTTTATGATGGTTGGTTGTTGTTACAAGGGATAGCATAAAATGCTTGGAAATATTTATCATGTTGATCTTTTTTTTTTTGCAATGATATCATTGTTTCTATTTAAGACAATTTGAGGACTACAAACCACATAATAGAAAAAAGAAAATAGGCACAAACCACAACTCAAGACATATGTCAATGGAAAATAAACAAATGAAAATTCACACAAGTAAAACTGATTGGTTCTATGAAATACCAAGACTGATCTTCTAAAATATGGAGGCATTGAATGCATTTACTATGCATTCATTGCTTCTATAGCAATTAGCCTATTTCCAAAATTTGGGAAATTTGTATTATATGTCTGAATGTTTATAAAAAATTATTGCCTTTGTCTATTTTTTTGCAAATTTTATGATATGTTTCTCTGTTTCACTTTCATAAGTAACATATATTATATGTTTATTTTCTTAACTATGCAAGCATATAATGCATTCACTATGTATTCATTACTTAATTATGTATTAGTGTACCAAAAAATCTTGGAAAATTTATATTTAATTTCTAAATGTTTACAAAAATTTGTCCATTGGTCTTTTTTTATTTGCAAATTTTATTGTATCCAATTATGTCTCATGTTTATGAATAGCATATTATATGTCATTGACTATGCTCATTTGTCTCATCTGTCAATTCATAGGCACCATGCCTTGCAACTAAATCCAAATGTATAGATTTTTTTGAGAGAAAATATTTCACTCTTGAGCATGAAACTAGAAGGTCAGATTGTTCTATCATTCTTCTTCTTTCTTACAAATGAATTTTTAGCTTGCCAATGTCTCTAGAAATTATGCCCTAGAAGAATTGTGAACAATAGAGGGGAGAGTTGTTTAAAGAACCTGATTTACTGAATAGAAAATTGAGTATAGTGTTTTGTAATCCATACCCAATGATTCACTTTGAACACTAATTGCACTGCACAATCTGAATATATTTCCTGTTATTTTTTTTGGCATTCAGTGCAGTACCTTTAATATTTGCTTGCTTGGTTGTAGTATCTTTAACACAATTTTGATTTAATACTTGAAAATTTGGAAAAATATAATGTGCTCTTTTCTCTTCCTTCTTTTTTAATACCAGGTTGTATGTCATCGACTATGTCGATTTCACTAGATTCTATTGCTGAAATGAACCACTTATTACAATTGAGCTATAGGATAAAGACCTTTTTTTCCACAAATAAGCTTGCTCTTCTAGCAACAAGCTTTAAGGTTAGATTCTTGTATAATTCTCTCACTTTGTTTACAATGAAATTTTATTCTTCCAATATGTCTTATAATTATATATTGGAAGAGTTGTGAACAATAAAGGAGAGTGCTTGTTCAAGAATTTGACTTTCCAAAGAGAGAGATGAGCATAATTTATACCATGCCATGTAATTCATAAACATGAAACTATTTTCTACTCTACTGAGTTTCTTTTAGGAAACATAGTGCACTGCTATTTCTCATACGAACCAATCACAATGTTTGGTAGATTGTTGTTGCTATCTAGAATAAAATTATTTTTCATTATTGACAAAGAACTCCTTTTCTATACAAAAGTAGACTGCATTGATTCTGGATTTACTATTTTGATATGCATTAGGATGCATGCAAAGCTTTCAAATTTCAATTTTATGTAAAAATATTTGGAAAAATACTTTTAGTTATAAGCTTTCATAAACCAAGGGAAAAACCAGATATTAGTAATGCATTTTACAAAATAACAAGCATGTAAAAGTGCAGCCATGAGCTAAATACATATGAGTTTTTTTAACAAATTGACTGTACATTCGTTAGAAGCCTGAGTTAGGGAATTTCCAAGCATTTCCCCTTCGTCCTTGTAACACGAACAAAGCATCATTAACACAAAAAAAAGTCACTGACCAATAGTGCACTGTGACAAAATAACAAACATCAAAGAATGAAACTCAAAGCTAAAAACACATAAGCTTCTTAAAAAACAACAAACAAACAAGAAAAATCACAAAGGAAACCTAGTACTCATTTCAAATTTCATGAATTAACTATGTATTTGTTGTTTCTGTACCAATGAGGTCTCCAACACAATTTGTACAAATTTCTTTTCCGAGCTTTGTCGATAGGCCAACAGCCAGTTAGTCAATGAACATATAATTAATGCATTCCCTATCTTCATGGTCCACAAGACCTTTGTCAAAGCATAAGTAATTTAGCATGCGCACATTCCCCATTAGCCCTTTTAACAAACATACAAAGGCACAACCAAGAGTTTAAAAAATTCACAAGCTTCTCAAAAAATGAAAAATTAATGATAATACACAAGAAAATCCTAGCCCTCACTTAAGATTTTACGAGTTAACTATGCATTCACTATTTCCATACCCGCTAGCTCTACAACATATATAGCATAATTTATATCTAGTGCACTGAAAATGAATTCTTTAATTCACAACCAATTATGCCACCACCATATCGGCAGGTTTACTATTGAAATCGATGCATTTTCTTTTCTATTAGTTGCTTGTCCAATGACATTGTTTTCTTTAAAAAAAATTGGACTTTTTCCTATAATCAGGATTTAAGCACATAATTTTTGTGCTGTAAAATTACGGTTTATCTCTTTTTCTATTGGTTTGAGTAGGTAAATTTTACACGTTTCTTTAAGTAAAATAAAAAAATAGGGGAACATTATATACATTGTGGCTAGCGGAGGAAGTGGGTGCATTAAATTGCATGTCCTTTAAGCAAGGTCTTGTGGGTTATGGAGGCACTGAATGCATTAATTATGTATTTATTGCTTGAGTGATTGGAAAGCTCAGAAAGAAAAATGTCCGAGATGTGTTGAAGGGTTGGTGGGTGCACAAGGAACGATTACTTGTTTGTTTTTTGTTTGTTAAAATGCTTGTGTGTTTCTAGCTTGGTCTATTTTTTCACAAAATTTATTATCATTTTTTTATTGTTCCTTGAGAATCCCGTGGGTTTTTTACCTATTGGTTGTAGTTTTGCATGTTCATTTTTTAGTAGAAGTACAGTTGCCATCAATGGCTTCATTGTGTGTTTTTGATACTTGGTAACTACAAGCATTGCTTGTTTTTAAAAGGGCTAGCAGGGTAAGTGCATACATTAAATTACATGTGCTTTGAACAAGGTCTTGTGGACTCTAGGGACAATGAATGCATTAATTATGTGTTTTATTTGTGATTATTCTTCTTTGTTTGTTATTTTTTAAAAAGCTTCTATTTTTTTACCTTGGTCTATTTGTTGGAAAAATTTACTATGTTTTATTTATCATTTGTTGAAAAGCGTGTGGGTTTTTTCACTATTCGTTGCGGTTTTGCATGTTCATTATTCTATAGAAGTTTAGTGGTTGTCAATGGCTTTGTTGTGATTTTATCTACACTTTGAGCTAGTTCTAGTGGACTATGGGGGCAGTGACTGGATTAATTATGTGTTTATGATGCTTGGTTGTTGTTACAAGGCCTAACATGGAATTGTGCTTATTCTTCTTTGTTTTTTGTTTGTTTATTGTTTGTTGAGAAGCTTGCATGTTTGTGGTTGTGGGTTGCCTTGTTCGACATTTTTCATTCTGTGCAGTGGTAATAGTGTACAATTGGTGAGTGGCACATCTTTTTTTTATACTTAATAACTAGAAGCCTTTTAGGGAGAACTAAATGCTTTTGGAAATGTCTTGTGTATTGTGGGGCACATGTAGTGAACACATAGCTAATTCAAGAAATGTTGGCCAGGTTCTAGGTTTTTCTTGTGCTTATTCTTGTTTGACTATCATTTGTTGGAAATATTGTGGCTATTTTAGCTCTTCCTTGCATTTTTACATGTGGGTACACATGCAGTCAATGCATAGTTAATTTATGAATTCTTAGGTTCAAGTGTTGGATTTTTTTTGTGCTTATTGTTGCCTATGTGTCATTTGTTGAAAATCTTGTTGGTTTTTTAGCTATGTTGGTTATTCTATAAAAGTGCACTATTGGTGAATGGCTTGGTTCTGTATTTGTCACACTTGATAAATCTATAAGTGCACATGGACTGAAAAGATAACTAGTTCATGAAATCTTGGGCCAGTCGTGGATTTTCTTTGTGCTTATTCTCATTTTATGGTTCTTTTTTGTAAAGATTATTGGTTTTCTAAATAAGAATAAATGATCACTCACCCAATATTTCATGAATAGACTATGCACTGTCTGCTTCTTTTCATCTGAGTTGTTCAACATAAATGGTGAATTATGATTTTAGTACTATGTGAATTATGGAGGGTTGGAAATCATAATACTTGTGTATGATTTCATCTACTACACACGCTGTGAATGCCAAATGAGTGCATGGATGGTGAGAATGCAAATATTGTTATGCGTAAACAGGTTAGAATATGGAGTTGGAAAAAAATTATCTATTCATTGATGCATTAGAATACTAGTTTGTTGTTGATATATAGAGCAATATTGTTTTGGATCCACTTGAATCTAAAGACTTACAATGCATTAACAATGCCTTGTGTTAGGAATTGTATGCAGAAAATATCAATTAAATGCAAATAAAGATTAAACAGAGGAATGAAAAAATAGAAATAATAACAGCGAGAGACAATATTTAACATGGTTCACCCAAAATCGGGCTACATCCACCAATAGAGAGTCCAATATTATTATCTAGTAAATCAAACCAATTACAACCAATAATCCCTTGCAACTCATTATCGCTACAATTGCTACAGTATAATGTCAACAAAAAACCTAACCCTTATCCTTTTATCAAGATTTATGTCGGTTACAAAATAGTGTTTTTTATGTTAGCCAATAGAAAAATAACACCTGACACCTTTATAAAATAATAAAAATTGTGACCCCACAAGGGGTGCTGCCCCTTGACCCCATCTTGGGGGTGCTACCCCAAAACCCCCATTAAATAATTTGGGGGGAAACTATGTTGATAAAAGTGGGAAAATTTAACCTCTGAGTGTAATTATGCACCATATACCAACACCGTGGTTTCTTTGATAGACATTAGCCTAATGCCAAAACATAGGAAATTTGGATTTAGTGACTAGATGTTTGTAAAAATCCATTGCGTAGTTCTATTACCCTTCAAAATGTCTTTTTTTGCTAGCAAAGCTCCCATAATTTCACACAAAAAAAGTTTCTCACGCTTATCTGACAAGCTCTTTCCTCTACATAAATATATTTCATATTCTTTGACTTTAGACTTTATGTTGTTTTTGTTTTCCACTCGACATCTTTTCCCTTTATGTGCTACACAATAGTTTACTTTCTTATGTCCAAGTTTCTATTGCATATATTTCATTTTAATTTGTCATACTTAATTGGCCAATGACATTTATTTCACCAATCTTATAATGTGTTTCTATTTTTCTTATTTGGTTGTATAAAAATGCATGGTAGAACTACTCTATGCAATCGACAGGGAAATAGATGATATATTTGACACATGAAAGACTAAGTTGATACTTGATTTAGTTCTATTTGAGGTGCTTTATCGCATGTTTGTACACACATACTTAATACATGAAATCTTAGACCAATGTTGGCTTTTCTTTGTGCTTAATCTAATTTTCTAAAAACACTATTGATTTTTAAGCTCTTGCTTGCACTTTTGCAAATTGGTTATTCTCAGAAACTATACTATTGTTGAATGACTTGGCTATGTGTTTATAAAAATTGATATCTCTCTCACTATGCATTCAATGAACACATTGCTAATTCATGAAATCTTAGGAAACTACTAGTTTTTGTTTGTGCTTGTAGACCATAATCTTATGCATTCATCAAATGAAAAAATTCTCTATGGTTTACATTCTTGCACGTATACATCTAACACCCTTGTCACTTTGAGTACCTGTGCACATAACCAATGACCATTGATTGACCATTGATTTCTTTATGTTTGTGAAATTCATTTAACATGTTATACACTATGCTCATATGTCTTTAATGCCTTCGTATCATGGCCTGCTATTTACAATTTTAGTTGCCAACAAATATATACATTGGTGCAAATATACTCAATTTTTGAACAATAAATTGTAGGTCAAACTCTCTAACCATTTTCCTCTTCCTTTTTCAGTCAGCCATTTTCATGTTTACATAAAATATCAACTTGATTGTGTGTTGTAGAGAAAAGGACTTCTTTCTTGACATGGGGTTAATTCATGATAAAATGGACTTAATGATGTCTTAATCTAGTGTTGTGAGGTGTTTTTCACACCCACACTAGGTCTTGGACCCTTTCAAATGCATTTAATGGTGTCTTGTAAAGTTGTTGTAAAGTCTTGTAATGGATTTTCACGCTTTTCTAGACTTGATGAACCCATTTCCCCCTAATTTAACATTATAAAATGTGTTTAATAATATTATCACATCAATCAAGAAGGATTGTAAAATGAACTTAATGTTAAACTAGTGTTGTAATGTGTCTTGCACATTCACATTGATTCTTGTGCCTTCTTAGGCTATGTGGACCTCATTTTAGTGTGGTAAAGTGTATTTAATCACACTCTCACATTCAATTATGTGTTCCAAGCCCTATTTGATATTCACATCATCACTAATAGGCCCCTATTACCCCATATTATGCATCTCGAGGCTTAAATTGATTAAATACTCAACAAAGTTACAATTTAAACCTTATTTCCTTATCTCCTACCATATTAGTTGTCAAATTGGACCCTATGGGACCCATTTTCCATCCATGGTGAATCAGTTCCATCCAAGTGAGACTCATTCACCATCAGTGGCGAATGAGTCCCATTTGGCTCAATTTTGACCTTTGAGCAAGAAAAAAGTGAAATTTAAGTTTATTATTTCTTCATGTCGATCTATGATGAGGTATTAATAGGTAAAATAGGTGAAATTCCTATAAATATAAGTTTTTTAAACTATAATACACATCTCTTACCATTCATTCATCCACCAATCTTCCATCTCAAGTCAAGCAAGTTAGGGTTTCATCATTGCAAGTCATCAAGATAGCTTCATAAGATATTCAAGGGAAGAATCTTCCTTCATTGCTACAAAAATTCAAGATCAAACATAATGGAAAGGTATTGACTCCATTTTTTCATGTTTCATTACATTCTTTCATTATTTTGGTTTAATTACCTCAAAATGGGTTTCACCAAGGCAAACCCCCATGCCCTAACATTCAAAATTTCTCCCCCTTGTCTTGTGTGTTTGCAGAATTAGGTCTAGTGGAAGCTTGGAAATAGTTGAAGATCAAGTTGCAAGGTTTCTCAAGTCTTCTCTTCATTGAACAAGTCAAAATATCAACAAAAACTCATTGTTAGGTTCAGAAATTAGAGTTTCAGAGGTGGACACCTATAGGGAATCAAAGTGCAGACCGAGAGCTTCAGATTCCACCTTTGAATATTAAAAAATTCAAAAGTGGAATCATTTTCCATCAGTGGAAAATGAGTCCTAGTTCCAGGTCAATTTTGAGTTTTCTACATTTTTAGATACCCTTTTGTCAGAAACAAGTTTCGGCTCAGTTTTGCAGAACTGGGACTGATTCACCCAGAATGGCAAATGAGTCCCACCGGGATTTAAAAATAGCATTAGCAACATTTCAAATGTCATTTAGAGCCTCCTTCAATATCTTAGGTGCAGTTCTTCATTTTTTTTAGTTTTGTTATAGTTTGCATTCATTTCTAGGTGTTTATGGATTACACAATGTGTTTTCAAACATCACTTGTTTCTTATATTTTTCATTCATATTCAATTAATTTCATAGCTTATTTGCATTTATATAATCTCATTTAGCCTAAATAAAATTGTGCATTGCATAATTTGAGTGAACCACCTAGGTTTTTGGCCTATCTCTCTCCTTTTAGGTGAAAAACCCTAAGAGTGCAAGAGAAGTATATAGAACCAAAAGTCTACGGTTCACACTACACTATACATATGTAAAAAGTACTAAATATTTCAAATTCAGAATGAAATCAAGACGTCAGAATATAGAAACACTACACATTAATAACTATGAATATGGAAACAATAAATAGCCTACAAACTACAAAATCACAATGGAAAGGCTAATTGCATTGATGCAATTAAGATTTGGAGAAACTTTCAAAATATGTTATTTCTCTTTCAAACAAGCTCTTCCAAACCTACACTAACAAATATTTACATTTACATGTTTCAAGTTTCAGGGACATTAATAACAATGAATGGACATTCAAATCCATTTGAAGCATTCCACTCGATATGTTGTTAGTTGAAGATTATGTCATGCAACAACTATTGCCCGCCTTCCAAAACAAAAACTATGAAGATGATATCGAGGAAAAAAGAGCAATTGTATTTGAACTATGGGATTTTAGTGTCAAAATCCATTTCAAGCTCAAGGAATAACAATGCCATTGCAAAAGTTATTGCATTGAGTGAATGAACATTATATGCTCAAACAAGATACAAAATAATAGTGATACAGATACTTGTTTCTAAAGTGCTTATAATTGCATAGGAAAAATAGGGTTATGTACTAATTATATTAATGACATTCCAGATGTCAAAGAAACAGAAGTAGTTCCAAAGTTACTTGATAATTCACAAACTTTCACTTTCCTATTTTCCCTATATTAGTTCATTTTTGGCCTCTTCTGCTTGCTATACTACCTTGCCTAGACTCACACAAATTGTATTCAGTTATCAATTTACTCATTTTTATTTGTAATTTTTGCTTCACCAATTGAGTTTGATTATGTTGTACAATGTCACTATTCAAAAGTTTGTGCAAAAACATTTAGAATCAAATCATTAAAATAACACACTAGGGAATGAAAATAACATAGATATGTGTGTTCACAAACAAAATATCCTTACACTACTCATATGGACCAATCCCAATAGCTTGTATGATGTCAATGGTGATCAAGTCTACACGGAAATGCACCAATATTCTTACCCCTTGCATGATAGGTTTAATTAATATTTAAAACCCCTAGCTTACCTACAAAACTGTTATTCATATGAAATTTATTTCTTATGGCTAATATAATTATTTATAATTACTTGATAAAACTAAATGAATTTATTTCAAAGATATAAAAAAATTAGACATGCTTAAAATATTCCAAAATATTACTATTATTTGAAAATAATAGTGTTGTTTTAAAAAATATTAAATACTTTATAGACATAACTTATTACTATTACTTATATTTATATGTCTTCAATATCAAATAAAATAAAATATTTTGATTTTTTTAATTTATCCTCATTTTCCACAATGCTTCTCAATTTTTATTCTATTGTTGCTTTTCAACTTTAAAACTATTACTAATATTTTCATCTTTTATGTCTTGCATTTCGACTCACAACACTATTATGTAAACAAAAATAAATATCTTTACTAAATAATTTTATACATTAATTTATTTATATTTTCTATTAAATACACAAAAAAAATCAATTTCAATATTGCTTCTCCATTTATGCATTCAATGCAAAACTCTAACAAAATTCCAATTACAAATCTTGAAACACATTAACCCTTTCCCTACAAATCTAATAATTCTTTCCATTAGTCAATATTAATCAAATTGTAAATTACAAAAAAAAACTATTTGCAAAGAAAATTAACTTTTAAGTACTTTAAAATAATTTTACTTATTAATATTAGTCAAATCACAAAATACTTTGTAATTACTACTAGATTATTTATTTCACTAACAATTCATTTGAAATAAGCAATTCAATGAGTAATTATAAAAACAAATTAATATTAGTCATTCATGCAAACTAAAATTTTGATTTATTTACAAAAGTAATCGAGTTATAATTTACTAAACAATTACTAATGATTTATTTTTTATCATTTCAAAAATCTTTTCAAACTAATAAAAGCTTTTTTCCGTAAATTATTTAGTAGTACTTACTATACCTTCAAAAAATTGGTTTATTTTATACAATATAAGTAATTGATATTCTACGACTACTAAAACAATTCTCTATTTTCAAAATGCATTTAATATTTCACCATCGTCAATAAATTATTTTGCAAAACACAATGTTCATCTCCTAATTGCACAAATTACTACTACAAATTATTTAAGTTATATTTAAAAAGAAAACTAATATTAATTAACATGTTCCCCCAAAGTAATTGGCACTTATTTTCTAAATTACTTTTTTGTACTTACTATTGTTTCAAACAATAAGTTCATTTTATTTAATTTAAAAAATTAGTTTTGTTCTACTACTTCCAAAATTTACTACTTTGAAAGTGCATTTAATATTTCACCATCCACTAAATTATTTTACAAAACACAATGCTCAATAACTACAAATAGTAATTGGTATTACCTTAGAAAACTAATATGTTATTAGTACAAAGGTAATTATATTAATTGTCAAATGATTGTTTCTATTTTACCTTACATACTAACTAGTTCTTTTACAAGTAATAATTTCAATTATTGAATTAGGCTTACTAAAAAATTAAACATTAATTCCATATTTGCTTTATTTTATTAAACATTAAATCCAAACTGTACCTTAACTTTCGTAACTAACCAGTCCTTCAACAACTAATAATCTCAATTAAACTTACTAAGAAATTAAATTCATTTACAAACAATTACATATACTATTAATTCTTTAACAATGTTTCTACCGTTTTTTATTAAATTTATTCAAGATTCACTACCCTTTATATTCAGCGTCTCAAATCAAATACTCTTGCATTCTAGTTTTGTCTTCCTTGTTGCACTCAATACAAAAATTCAAATAGCTCTTTCCCAAGAGGCAGGGAAACAACACACTGCATCACTTGTTGTAATGGTGAATTTTTCTAATCCATTTTCACTTGTTTTTGGTTTTGGAAGATTCTTAATATTTTTATAAATGATATAATTTTGTATAAAGTTACATTTTTTTCTATGTCATATATTTTTTTATCATCTATAATGTTATAGATGTATTCTTTACCTTTTTCTACGTGTTTACACATTTCTCATATATTCATATTATTTTGTTATTTGTTACATTTATTTATAAGGTCAAAAAAGGTCTATTTTGCAATGTATACTTTGTCTTCTTACACCAATTTCAATGATTGTTCATGTATTAATATTTTAGGTGTTTTTCTAATAATTGTTATCCTTTTTCCTACTCCTTGCCTTATTTTTATAGATCCCTAAATCTTGTCTAGTATCAAATACTAAATTTTAATGTTCTGTCGATATCACCTTTAAAATGAGCATTTGTTATCAAGTGGAATGTGTTCATCACATTTTGTGTTAAGGCAAGGAAGCATGGACCATTTTCATGATTTATATACAAGTGTAAGTATAAGATAATGCTAAGCTACAAGGAAAATAAAATTTTGGTTTATTCTTTGTTAAGAGGCTATTGAAGGCTTGGGCTGTGTTAGAGTTCATTTATTTCATGATTTTACAAAGATCATTAAATAGACATATTATTGAGTGACTCTTGTAGGTTTGACCTACTCCAGCTTTGATATGATGTCTAGGTTCAAGATTAATAAACTAAGTGTACAATTAGCAATACTAGGAAATTTCTATTTTTTCTTTTCTGAGTTGAAATGATATCAACAAGCGATTTAATTATATAAATAAAAAGTGATGAAAAATATAATGTGTGCTTTCAATGGAAGGTGATATCATCGTCATCTAACACAAAAATTCATTATAAATCCTAGTAGATGTTAGAGATTTTGTGTTAATGAATTCCTAATAGCTGTCAAATGCAAATGTAATATAAGGGTTCTTAGAGCTTGGATAGGAGAATGTTAAGCATGCTAATATTGAGGTTTGAGATAGGTCAATATTTGATGAGTTAAAATTTGTGTACCTACCTATGTTGATGAGTTAAAATTTACTTATTGATGAGTTAAAATTTGTGTTAAAATTTACTTAATTATGAGTTAAAATTTATGTACCTACCTATTATAGAAGTATCAAGTACAAGTTTCTTATTGATAGTGCAGTTCTTGCTATAGAACCTAGGCATTATTTATCATGTAGAGAGAGATTTTTTTGGAAGTGTTTCTAGGATTTCACTTTCCCAACATATCAGTTGGTAGCACAAACAAACACTCATTTTGGTCTATTTTGATATTGATTCAGATGATAACATGTATGAACCATTGGATAATCATAAATAATTATCTCTTATCTTTACATAATCAATAAAATTAGCTTTAGAGGGCATGCATGACGATCCCTCTCAACTGAGCAATCCACCACATGTTGAACCTAGTGCTTCTCCTTGTACTACAATTGATGTAGTCCCTTTAGTATGTTTCTTACCATATATATATGAAGAGAAAGATTGGGATGTACATGATCTACTATAGGTCTTATCACATTTGTAGTACCCTTTGTCTCTTTTATGCTTTCATGTACTGTTACTCCCCATAAATTATATTTTGGTGTGTATTTTGTTTGTTAGTTCTCTTTGGATGACCCTTCATGTTATTGTTAAAACAAGGATATAAAGAGAATGAATCTAAATTGTGGCATTCCTTTATATGTATCTTCATTCTTCCATTTGTTGTAAATGCATCCATTTATGCCTTTTGGGGACAATGTAAAGTGTTAAAACATTAAGGTCTCTTCCATGTTGACCCAAAATTTTATTTTATTTTCATGTTCTCTTCTTCCCTTCTACTTGTAGTTCCATACTATTTGGGGAATGATGCCAATTCAAATTATCATTTTGATATATAGCATATATTATTCATACTAACCCAAAATCTTTGGATCCCTTACATGATATCATTGATTATTACATTGCATTGTTATGACTTGTTTTTACTTGGGGGAAACCTCTTGTCATGCTATATATTTTTGAGACATATGACTTGGCACATATAACTTGGCATATGAAATTTTAAAATCTCTCATGCCTTATTTTGTATACATCACTCTTTCTACCTTAAAGGAAATATACCCCAATTGGCATTAGAAATTACTGCAAGGCATAGGGGAATACATTCAACTATGTGCTTCACTTTATTCACACAACATGAACTTGGTGATGCTATCATAAATTCTTGGTGATATTTGTAGCACTTTAGTAGAGTTACCTAATAAACAACACATTTTTCTTGGTCTATAATTGTTGATACTATTGACATGAAACTCATTTAGTGAATATTAGAATTGCTCCATGTTACTTCACAAAGTTGTGATTAATAACATTCCATATATGCAACCATTCAACTAGCTCACACATTTTTAACAGTGTGTTGCTTCAACTCATCATGCACCCAAAATATTAATCTAAAACAAAGAAAAATCAGGTGGTTACCACAATGGAGTAATGAACCATGGACCTATTTTCCCTATTTCATTCAAAATGAAAGCTACAATATGTAAATAAAGAATAGTAATTAAATTTGACTAAAATAGTAATGAAGCTGTTGATTTGGAAAGGGGAAAACAAAGTGTACCTTTCACCAAAAGTCACCTTTTGAAGCTCATTGAGGACTCATTCACCCTATCACGAATGGGTCCCAACTAGGGTTTATGGAAATTGATTTATGGGTTCTTTTCTGCTCTTTCTGCACTTCTAGATTCTAGGTGTTTACTATTAGACAACTAGAAATAATCTTTGTAGAATACTTTTCATGATTTGACAACTTTTTTGCAACTTTGAAAACTTTGCAACTTTTTTCAATTTTGTTCTTCAAAGGATCTTCAACCTAAAATTTACAATCACACATCAAAGAGAGAAAAATGTTGTTTGTTAGGAGATCAGGGTTTTCCTTGGTCAAATCTCATTTTGGTAATTAAACCTTGAAATTAATTGAAACATGAAATAAGTAATGATGAATGAACAACAATGTCAAAACTCACCACACCCAATTTGAACCTTGGAATTATAGATATGCAACTTTGCCTAATTTGACTTCAATGGATAAGGATCTTGATCATGAAACTTGATGTTAAACAATGTCCTTGAATGCTTTATTAGATCTTGAACACTAAATAACCATATTAGCTCAAACAACATGCATGATGAAATACATCTTTGCAATGATGAAAGGATCTTGATAGCTGCAATAATATTATATAAATCTTCCCTTGAATGCCTTTAAAATACTTTTGAATGCTCCTATAATTCTCTCTTGAAAGTGCTCTTATGATAACTTCAATTTAATAATATTGCTTGAAAGTATTAGATTCTCTAGGATGAAACATACTAAAATGACTTGAACCCTCAATTTTAAGGAGGTTTATGGCTACTCTTGCACTCTTAGGGTTTTTCACCTAAAAGGAGAGAGATAAACCCTTAAAATCAATGTGGTTCACTCAATATAATGTATGTGTGATGTAATTAAGACTAAATGAGGTGATATAAATGAAACTAAGCAATGCAATTGACTGATTATGAATGCAAAACCTAAAAAAATATGGAATGTTTGAAAACAAAATGATGTTTGCAAAAAGTTTAAAAGAATGAAAAAAATGCAATTGAAACTTAACAGAAAGCTATATTTCATAATGTATGCATCTAAGAAGTTGAAGAATACTGGAAAGTAATTTGGAAATCTGAAAAAATAGATTTTGAGTTGACTGGGACTCATTTTCCACCCTGGGTGAATCAGTCCCAGGTTAGGGTTTTTCTACCTAGAAACTTATTTCTATAAATTGGGTGTCTAGATCTGCATTTAACTCAAAAAGTCACCTCATGAGGGACTCATTCACCATGCATGGTGAATCAATCCACTTTCAAATTATTGCAAGTTTAATTTTTTCTTTTGCACCTTGGCCCCTTTACAACACTTTCTAATGGAAACTTGAGTCAAGATCTCAAAATATTCCTACAAAACAACTTAAAATTATTTGTCTAATGGAGGTTTTTCCTTGGTCAAACCCCTTGTTGGGTAATCAAACCTTAAATGGACAAAAAAATACATAAAACCCTAGCCTTTGATGTGTTAAAGACTAAGAAAATTTGAAGTATGCCAAAACCCTATTTTGTTGTGCTAGAATAAGAAATGCATATGTGATTTGAGTGGTGTAAGACCTCAACCCTAGAAATCTCACAACATATAAAAAAATGGAGATAAATGACATGCAAATGGAATGTAAATGAAATATAAACCTTAATATGAAGATACAAAAGAAATGGAAGATGGAATCACTTTAAAAATAAGTCTTTAGGTGTCATTTGATAGGTAGTTGCATCTCCTCAACTTAGATTTCTCGATGATTCACCATAGGAATCCATCATAAACTCTTTGCAATGTTGAATCTTGAATGAAGAATGAGCTTCAAGACCTACAAAAACCCTAGTTTTCTACCCTAAAACTTTAACTTTACTAATGAAACGTGTTGTAAAAGACTTGATATTAGAATTTTCTTTAATGAAAATGACTAAAAGATGTGTAAAATGACTTAAAATGAGTATTTATAAGCATCAACACCCAATTTTCCTGTTATTTAGACCTAAGAGGCTGACATTCACTGAAGAATTAAGTTGAGTTAATTGAATTCCCACTCAAAATTGAAATTTCCCTCAAAAGGGACTCATTTGCCACCCTTGGCAAATGGGTCCCACCAGAGGGGACTCATTAGTCCAAGGTGGTGAATTGGTCCCACCATTCATTTTTGAAGGTATTTTTTGGGAAATGGATGAATTGAATGTTATTTGTATGGATTTAAGTGATTTCTCAAGTGAAACTGGCCTCTAGATGAAAAATAATGAATTTTAGGGGCTTATAAATGTTGTTTTGATGAATGAATAGTGTAAGGGTATTCAAAAGTAGGTCTAATTAGGCATCAAATTATCTCTTTTTTCTCATTAGTGTCCAATTTTCTACGCCACATTTAGCCCCCACTTTAGCACCCATATGGCTCTAAATGCATATGTAAGCTAAAGGACTTTAAACAATGCACTTTATAAAAAGTATAGTCATTCAGTAAATGGGAGAATGAAGCCCCTAGAGTAGTTATCTACAGAACCACAACATTAGGAACTATATCCTACAACAAAAATTCATTAATTTTCCAAAAATTCTTTTATCTAACTCTTAGGAATCCAATTCGAGGGTAGATGTATGCCCCCTTGATTTTGCTTGCTTTACAGAGGTGGAATCAAGATAGCAATATAGCCACGTTGAATAAGTAACATCATATCTTAGGAAGTTTATAAGTTCCATGCCACATAATGATATATGATTGATGATGTCGGGTGCGGAATCATGATTCCAACCCATCAAACAGCGTAAAAAATGGAGTTTGCTAGCTCCTGTTATGTTGTTCTGAAGAAAAGATACTTTTATTAACTCATAAGATAAAATAACCCTAATTTAATGCATAAGAGTAAAAGTGATGAAAAGAGGTTAAAATAAGGAGAAGAGAGTAATTTATCACTTACTATTGCATTTTAGCTTCTTGTAGCTTGAGAGTGACGAGTGAGATGAGACAATGCCGAGTAGATGGGATTACACACCTTCGTGGCTGGATGAGATTCCTGAGTTGGTGGCATGTGACAAACTGTATTATGAGGTGAGTTGATTATGTAACTTTCTCTTTGTGATTTTATATTAATTTAATGATTTTTAATGCATGGATAGGTTAATTTAGAATCTTGGAAAAAAATTTCACAAAATGTCCCATTTTTTCGCAAAGTGTCACATTTGTTTGTGAAATGTCCTAAAAGGGTTATGAAGTGTCTAGGGCCATTAGAAAAGCACACTAGATATAATTTAGCACCCTTGCATGATGAAAAATGTAAAAATTGAATATATTAGATGAATGTTTACAAAATTTTGTGATGATTTTGATAAGTCCCCACCAGGTCGCGACAACAGCTAGGGGGAAAATAGATTAGTTTTTTGAGAGATTTAGCACTAGTGCTATCAGTAGAAGAGATAGAACATTTACAGGTAGTAGGTATCTATTGGGAATATCTGATGCCACCCATGAGATACCATGATGCTATGCTCATAGCCCTATGCGAGCATTGGGATCCCAATACATGTACTTTTCATATTCCTCCCGAGGAGATGACCATCACTCTCGAGGATGTACACAATATTCTTTGAGTTCCTATTTGGGGAGAGTAGGTATATTTTCAAGGGGATTGGTCATTCTGTGAGAAAAAGGTGGATATGTAGTATTGATTGGATGGACCTATTCGTGATGAGCATGTTAGAGCATGGATTGAGCTTTCCATGCTTCTATATTCGTGAGCTCTTTGAAAGGAAAGCTTAGGTGTGGAACAAACTCTCCTAACGTCAAAACCTCAGGGAAAAATGTAGATATGACTTTAAATTTTTCAATTACAATTCATTAAGATACACTTGAAAAGACTAACAGAAAAGAGAAATGAACACATACACAATTGGACACCAGATTTACATGGAAAAACCCTTACGGGAGAAAAACCCACCACACCAAGAAAAGTCTCTTTGTATTATAGTAAACAAAATTACATACAAAGATTGAACTTCACTTTTTGATGTCAAATTAACAGCATCAACATTTCCTTGATCAACCTTGTATAGAACATCACTGTTACAATGCTCTCCAAATTGAATTCACTCACACTGATCAAATCATGTTCAGAATCAAAAAACTCTATGCCATCCAACTGTTCACCATTATTATCCATTGCTAAGCATTGTAATTTTTCTCACAATATGTTCATCTTCCACACAGGAATGGTCAAAATAGTCCAACTACCAACAATTCACATTCTACTTCTCTCATTGTCTCAGAACACATCACATAGGACAGACGTTCAGTCAAAATGTTCAACTGAATCACATGTCGGTGATACACTATATCGTGTCTCCCCGATGCCAAAATGCCTGACCACATAGCTATTAGCAAGACCAAAGGTATCAGAAGCACTCTAAAAAGTCAGACCGATAACAAATCAAGTCTCCCTGATATCACAAGAAAACCAACTGTCCATCGGAAAGAGTCTAGGAGATTTCATTGACAGTTAATGTCACTCTGATATGTCCATCGGCAGGACCAACACCATTGGCAATACATCTCACCGATGTCGATTGTAGAGCTATCAACAATAGTTTCACTATCGCTGAGAGTTCACAGCGAACAAAAATACATTGGTGAGATATCCTCTATCGCTAAGACTTCATATTGATATTCAACTCATGCAATGCTATCCGCAAGACCAGTGCTATCAGTAAGAACTCATACCGAACATAGACTGTCAGTGAGAGAAATGCTATTGCCAAGAGTTCATACCGAATGCACCATCCTGTTGGTGAGAGAAAAATCCATCGGCAAGAGTTCTCATTGAAGATATACCTGTCGGCGAGACTACAGCCATCAGTAGGAGATCATACCAAAAGAAAATTTGTCGGTGATACCAACACTATCGCTTATACTCTTATCGAGCCTTCATGTCACCCTGATGACATTCATGTGTAAAACCATCGGTGACACATACTCTATCAAAATGAGTCACTCTGAAGGTTCACGTCTCTCCCCGATGCCACTCGTCGCCAAGAGTCTCCCCGATGATCACCAGGAATCAATCCATCAACAAGAGGTCTGCTCAGACGGAAAGAGTTAGAAATTTCACAACGATATACATGTCTTGCTGATGACTCCTGTCGGCAAGACAAAACCAAAGTCTCAGTGACTTTGATCTTTTGAACACAGCTGCTAGTTGATAAGACATTATGAGGGTCTCACTGATTTTTCTCTTTCAGGAGTTCCAGGTCAGTAAGCTTGAGGCACATTTCCAAACAATCTCCCACTTGACAAAGATCTTACTGACACCTCCAGAGCACAACAAAACTACTAAAATTCATGGGCACTAAGGCCCATCGAACTGGCAGACCACCTGAACTTGTCTATTCTCACTAGTTTCGTCAATGCATCTGCAACATTTTCTAGAGTATGCACTTTTTATAAAGAGACCTTTCCATCCTCCGCCAAATCTCATACAAAATGATACTGCACATCAATATGTTTCATCCTGGCATGGAAAGTAAGAGTTTTTGCCAGAAAAATAGCACTCTGACTATCACAGTAAATTGTAATTTTCCTTGCATCAAACCCAATGTTAGAACACAAATGTTTTGACCAGATTACTTCTTTATAGGCATGTCTTTTTGCCATGTATTCTACCTCTATAGTGGACAAAGCAACTACAGCCTGCCACTTACTCATCCAACTAGCTACACCACCATTCATAATGAAAATATATCCACTGGTGGATCTTCTATTGTCAATGACCCCTGCTCAATCAGAATCCACATAGCCTTGAATGCTGAGAGTCCTCTATGATTCAACCAATTTCCCAAGGTAACACAAAGCATATTCTAAAGTTCCCTTCAGATATCTAAAAACTCTTTTCACAACATCCCAATGTGTCCTTCTAGGATTTTCCATAAAATGACTAAGGACTCCCACTGATTGGGCAATTTCTGGCCTTGTACAGACCATTGCATACATTAAACTGCCAACTACACTAGCATAAGACACTCTCTTCATGTCCTCTATCTTAGTAGGATATTTTGGACAGTCTTCAACAGATAGCTTCATTCCCTACAAAACTAGAACAACTAGCTGCTTGCAATCAGTCATACAAAATCTCTCCAAAATAGTATTAATATACTTACTCTGATTGACCCAAAGTTTTCTACTCTTCCTGTCCCTGGTTATTTCCATTCCCAGAATATACCTGGCTAAACCAAGATCTTTCATTTCAAACTTTGTAGACAACTAAGATTTTAGATAAGAAATCATTAACTTACTATTGCCTATGAACAACATATCATCAACATAGAGAGCAATAATAAGAACACGATCATTTTCAGCTTTGTAGTACACACAATGATCAGATTTTGATCTTACAAATCCCAATGACAAAACAAAAGTGTCAAACTTCTGGTACCACATTCTAGGAGATTGTTTTAATCCATACAAATATTTTTTCAACTTGCAAACTAGATTTCCTTTACCTTTTTCCACAAAGTGCTCAGGCTGGGACATATAAATTTCTTCTTCAAGGTCACCATGAAGAAATGTTGTCTTCACATCCATCTGTTCAATCTCTAAGTCATACGCTACTGCAAGTGACAAAAGAAATATAATAAATGCCAGCTTAGCTATAGGAGAAAAAATTTCTCCATAATCAATTCCCTCTACCTAGGAATACCCCTTCGTAACCAACCTCGCCTTATACTTTTCAACACTACCATCCAGACCTATTTTATTTTTAAATACCCATTTTTCAGCCAACAACTTTTCTGCCTTCAGGCAAGGGAACCAAACTCCAAGTATCATTCTTTTCTAATGATTCCATTTCTCCATTCATGGCTTCCAACCAAGAGTTTGAATCATACATTCTAAATATCTCTTTCACAGTCCAAGGCTCATCAGTGCTAGAAATTAAAGCATAGGCACAAGTAGAATCTAACAAAGAAAACCCATACCTATCAGGTTGCTTTCTTCCATGTGTTGACCTCCTCACAGGCTAAGGCTGAGGTTTTTCTTCTTCTTCAAAACTCTCAGAGCTACTTGAGCTCTCCTCAGCTTCAGGTACGTTTTGAATTTTCAATTCCTCTTTATCTGGTGTCGGAGGAATTTCAACTACATCCTTTTTATTTTTTGATTTTGTCTTTGACTGCAGATCGAAAGTAGAAGGCTTTAGCTCACGAAAAATAACACTTCTACTATATAGAACCTCCTCTGTATCAGGATTCCAAAGTTTGTATCCTTTTATGCCAACGCTATAACCAATAAAAATACATTTAACAACCTTATTTTCCAATTTATACCTTTTTTCATTCGGAACATATGCATATGCCTCATAGCCAAAGACACGAATGTGTTTTAGAGATGGCTTCTTTCCAGACCATGCTTCCAAAGGTGTTTTATCAACAAGAGTAGAATTCAGAGAATGGTTTATTAAATAACATGTTGTTGCAACTTCCTCAGCCTAAAACTTCTCCTCCAAGCCAACACTGCTTAGCATACTTCGTGCTCTTTCCATCATTGTCCTATTGAACCTTTCAACAACTCCATTTTGTTGTCGAGTGTAGGGTGTAGTTTTATGTCTTTTAATCCCATGATCTTTATAGTACCTTTCAAACTCATCAGAGAAAAACTCACCACCATTGTCAGTCCTTAAACATTTTATGTTTCTTCCAGTCTGATTTTCCACAAGGTTTTTAAATTCCTAAAAATGACTGAACACTTCTAATTTACTTTTTAAAAAATAAACAAATGCCCTTCTTGAATAATCATCAATGAACGATACATAATATCTTGATTTAGATAAAGAAGGAACATTTACTAAACCAAAAACATCAGAATGTATATAATCAAGTAAACTAGAAGATTTGTGAGGATTGGAGTAAAATGAAACACAGTGTTGTTTACCATATATACAATGTTCACAAAACCCAAATTCAAGGTTACAGTCATCAAGCCCCTCAACCAGGTCTTTATTTTTCATGATTTTTAAACGTTTTTCTCCAATGTGGCCAATCCTATGATGCCAGAGCATAGTCTTTTCTTCTAGAAGTTTAACTTCCATAGAGTTTGCACTATCAGGAACTTTTCCCTCATTTTCTCCATGAGTATCCTTCTGTGACTTTACATAGACACTATTGCATTGCACAACAAGTGCATCCAGCTTATACAAGGTACCAATACGAGCACCCCTTGCTAGCACCATTGAGCCTCTAGTCATTTTACAGCCATTTTCAGATAACGTGACTTACACTCCAACTTCGTTCAGCTTACTAACAAAAAGTAAATTTCAAGCTAGACCTGGTATATGCATTACATCATTGATTCCCTTCACTCTTCCATCAGGGAACTGAATTCTAACTCTTCCACAACCAACTATTTCCATAGATGAATCGCTGGCCAAATACACCCTTCCACCATTGTATTTTTCATACTTAGTGACCAGTCTCTATGAGATGTCATGTGGAAAGATGCTCTAGAATCAATTAGCCAAACATCATTTGATGCTTGTGTAGCCATCACCAAGTGATCCCAAGAATATAGAAAAGAACATAACAATAGCATACAATGATCTTCTTCATCAATCTTCACACCCACATATGCTAACTGAACAATCAACAAGTTGAAAGCATTTGAATGATTAGCAATAGATGCTCCTTCCTACATTTTCAAAGAGTACAACTTCTTCCTCAAGAACAACTTATTCACCAAGAACTTTCCCTGATAAATAGCTCTCAGTCTTTTCCAGAAAGAGGATGGTATCTTTTCTTCATGAACATTTAGAAGAACACAGTCTACTAAAAAGAGCCTTATCAACCCCTTTGATTTTTGATATGCGAGGTCCCAATTCTCTTGCTTCATGCATGTAGGCTTCGTTCCACACATAGCAAGCCAAAGATCATGATCAACCAACAAATCTTCCATTTTGAGTTTCCACAACTCAAAATTATTGCCATTGAATTTCTCAATTTCAATCTTTCCTGATGTGCTTGCCATCTTAATCTATAATTCAAATTACCAGGCTTCTTCAAGACTCCCACTGAACAAAATTGACACAAAAAACCCAATGTACCCACAAGGATAACACAACTTGCTAGGCTCTGATACCACTTGAAAGGAAATATTAGGTGTGGAACAAACTCTCTTAACGTCAAAAACTCAAGGAAGAATGCATATATGACTTTAAATTTTTCAATTATAGTTCATTAAGATACACTTGAAAAGAATAACAGAAAAGAGAAATGAACACATACACAATTGGACACCAGATTTACATGAGAAAACCCTTACAGGAGAAAAATCCACCACACCAAGAAAAGTCTCTTTGTATTACAATAAAAAAAATTACATACAAAGATCGAACTTCACTTTCTGATGTCAAATTAACAACAACATTTCCTTGATCAACCTTGTGTAGAACATCACTGTTACAATGCTCTCCAAATTGAATTCACTCACACTGATCAAATCATGTTCAAAATCGAACAACTCTACGCCATCCAACTGTTCACCATTATCGATCATTACTAAGCATAGTCATTTTTCTCACAATCTATTCATCTTCCACACAGGAACAGTCACAATAGTCCAATTTCCAATGGTCCACATTCTGCTTCTCTCATTGGCTCAGAACACACCACGCAGGACAGACATTCGGTCAAAATGTTTAACTGAATTTCATGTCGATGAGACACTAGACCGTGTCTCCCTGATGCCAAAATGCCCAAGCGTATAGCTATCATCAAGACCAATGGTATCGACAACACCCTAAGAAGTCAAAATGATAACAAATCAAGTCTCCCTGATGTCACAAGAAAACCAACTGTCCATCAGCAAGAGTCTAGGAGATTACATCGACAATTAATGTCACTCTGATATTTCCATCGGCAAGACTAGCACCATCGGCAAGACATCTCATCGATGTCCATTGCAGAGCTATCGGCAAGAGTTTCGCTATCACTGAGAGTTCACATCAAAAAAAAATACATCAACGAGATATCCTCTATCACTAAGACTTCACATCAATATTCAACTCGTGCAGTGCTACCGGAAAGACCAGTGCTATTGGCAAGAGGTCATACCGAACACAGACTGTCGATGAGAGAAACATTATTGCCAAGAGTTCATACCAAATGCACCAGCCTATCGACGAGAGAAACATCCATCAGCAAGAGTTCTCACTAAAGATATACCTGTCGGTGAGACTACAACCATCGACAGGAGATCATACTGAAACAAAATCTGTTGGTGAGACCAACACTATCGCTTAGACTCTTATCGAGCCTTCATGTCACCCCGATGACATTCATGTGTAAAACCATCAGCGAGACATACTCTATCGAAATGAGTCACTCCGAAGGTTCATGTCTCTCCTCGATGCCACTCATCGCCAAGAGTCTCCCCGATGATCACAAGGAATCAACCCATCGGCAAGAGGTTTGCCTGGATGGAAAGAGTTAGAACTTTCACAGTGATAGCCATGTTTTGCCAATGACTCCCATCGGCAAGACAAAACCAAAGTCTCAGCAACTTTGATCTTTTGAACATAGTTGTTGGTCAGTAAGAAATTTTGAGGGTCTCACCAATTTTTCTCTTTCAGGAGTTTCATGTCAGTAAGCTTGAGGCAGGTTTTCCAACACTCTTGTTTTTGGACGGATTAAGATGCAAATAGTGGTTCTTGTTCTCAATATTGATGGATGAGTGACACACTTATATGGAGGATTGGTACACTTGATTAAAGGGATGTACAAGGACAAGATGTCTATGCATGGGGCCACTACATTTGAGCACACTTATATTATGATCTTGGTCATTTTATATTTTGAGAGATCGATAGTATGGTGCACTGCATGCTTCTGCAGGTGTGGTTCATTGAGCATATTGCATGCACTAAACCTATCAAATTCCCTTGTGTTATACCTGCAGGATATCCATAAGCATTCAACTATCCTCTATGAAACTTGTGGAAGTATGGAGATTTACATTTTTGGAGAGTGAAATTTGATTGACTGGAGGAGGAGGAGGTCCTATGGAGACCTTATCTACGCACTCTACAATGGCCAAATCCCATAGGACAGCTGAGGAGTATGAAAATGGATAGGTTTTTAGCTGAGAAGCATGACTATGTTGTACAAGCTTTCTATTATGGGTGAGTCATGCGAAAGTTTGGGCAGGTGCAGACACCATTGAGGGCATGCCCCTTCATTAGGTGATTAGTGTGGAGTTCCCAGAGGCTAGGTGATACTATTCAACTTAGTATAGATCATGTTCATGAGAGCAATTTTGATGATTCAAATCATGATCAATTGCCAGTCGCCAACACTGATGATGTTGGTAACATATATGAGCATGAGGAGTGGTGGTTAGTTACATGACCAACTCTTGTGTTTCCCATGGATGTCCCTATAGGTGATGCATGACAAAAACTAGTTGAGGGAGATGAGTTAGAGGAGAGAGCGGAAGATGTACGATACAGGCTAGTAGATATATTTACTGATGTTATTGATGATGAGTACAATTTAGGGGTTGATCCTAACTATGAGGACAAGGATTATGAGGATGAGTATTACGAGGAGGAGCCACCACTTAGTGAGGGTGATGAGGCAGTGACTAAGGATCGGTACGAGCATGGAGAGTCCTCACACACTTATAGGACCAGATCATGTGCAGTAGCTACAATAGACATCAACACCAAGAGTTAGAGAGAGGCTAGCATGTCCTCCATGCCCCTCAAAGAGGATGAGGTTGATATTCCTAATTTTTCTGGAGACATAGGTGACGATGTTTTTTTATTTTACACATGTACTTGATTATTTATGCTTTGTTTATATGTATATATATATCATGATGATTTTTTATTATTATGTACCTTGTCTATCTTACAAAAGTGATGAGAGATTGGCAAGAGTTCTATCATCAGGTCATCACAGAGATAGTGCTTGCATCCATCAACAAGGAGGAGATGGATCTTGACTACATTCCCCCATTGATTTGGAGGAGGAGCCAAAGTTGCTCAAACCTTTTGCAAGGCCATGGGTAGTGTACGAGAGCATGAGGAGATGACTCTATTGAGTTAAGAGTGCAATACAGTCATTATAGACCTCAGTAGAGGTTGAGAGACTACATGCGGAGCTAGCATAGGTACGATTGGAGATGGATCAAATGGTAGAAGAGTGTCTTGTGGATGTTGGTTGAGTAGAGGGTCTGGAGTATGTACTTAGAGTTGGTAGTTCATGGTCATGATCACACATGACCACCTCATGACATCTAGGGACCAGATCATGAGTGCTAGAGCCCGAGGGGTCTAGTTCTCACAGACCTTTGTGACTTTGTATATGATATTGAAATGTACATAAAACTTTTTAATATATAGACATGCGCATTTGGTGTTATTATGATGTATCTTAATGTGTTTGAATGTTAAATGCAATGTGATTAAGTAATGACTTATGGTAAAAGTATTTAATTAATTTCTACATGATTGAATAGGATAAATGTGATCTAATGTAAAACTTATTTTAGTTTCACTTTAGATACACCATTGTTGATTAGAGAGTATGTTAAATTAAATACACCTATAACTCATATAAGGATCTAACATAGCATACACGAGGGTGAATAGTATGAATCCTAAATTAATTTTAAAATGAACTTAAATAATTACCTTATTGTGCAAGAAAAACACAAGATTAGTTGTCAAGAACGAAGCAATGTGAAAGTTATTTAGAATGACATCAAATAACTTTAGACAACACTGCTTTAATAATCATACTATTCAAAGAGATTAGAGATAATACCAATGCAAATGCATGACATTAATCAGTTCCTTAAGGGTTGTTCCATAAAATTCTATTAATACATAAGCACCAGACCCATAATTGGTATCAACTATGTAAGGTCCTAACCAATTAGGGCTGATTTTCAACATTAGTATTGCATTGATTTTCATAAAGAACAAAATCACCCTTACGAAATGTTCAAGGAATGAAATGAGTGTTATGCTTGTGTTGTAATTGTTTAATGTAGGCTTGGAGGTGCTCAAGAGCGTTAATGTGATTTTCATCAAGCATCTCAAGTTGATGCAATTGTTGGTCTTTATAAGTGGCATCATTGATAAGGTCTTGAAGAGAAATTCACAATGTAGGAATTTCTAACTCCAAGGGAATGATTGTGTCAGTTCCATAAACAAGGTTATAAGGTGTGGTTCATGTAGATAATCTAACACTCATTCTATAAGCCCAGAGCGCATAATGTAATTGTGTATGCCAATCCTTATGATGTTTGTTAATAGTATTCTTTAGGATTTGTTCCAGAATCTTATTAGTACTTTCGGCTTGTCCATTAGATTGTGGATAATATGGTGTGGAAAATCTAAGTTGAATATTGAATGTTTCAAGAAATTTTTTGACTTTGTTATTCTTAAATGGGGTTCCCTTGTCTGAAACGATTGTAGAAGGAATTCCAAAGCGAGCAATTATGTGTTCCAATATGAAACAACAAATTGCTTCAGCATTTATAGATCCAAGAGGAATAGTTTCTACCCATTTATTGAAATACTATGTTGGGGTGATGATAAAGATATGTCCAACAGAAGAGGGAGGTGAAATTTTTCCAATAAGTTCCAATCCCCATACTAAAAATTTCCAAATGAGAATTTGGGCATGGAGCTCGAAAGTAGGAGCATGGATCAAATTGCTATGTTTTTGACATTTGTGAAATTATCTAACATAAGCAAAGCATTATTTATATATATGTCTCCAATAATATCCCATACGAATGAGTTTTTGCACTAACAACCATCCTCCAAAATGACCTTCACAAGAACCAGCATGAGCGTGTTCAAGGGATATAAGGATTTCAAAATCCTTAAGACACCTTAGTAAGAGACCATTAAAGAATCTTCTATACAACACATCAGCGAGGATCACATATTTGACTACTAGTTTGCATAAATGATTTCAAGCGTTTGTCATTGTGGGTTCGGGAATGGTATTGGTACCTTTTAAATAATGGTATATTGTATCATACCATTCAGGTGATTCATCTTGAGTTATTGTTAAAATTTCTTCTAATCAAGTGCTAATTGAAGGTTTCATGATGGGATGAATAACAAAGGTGAAGTCTATTGAAAGATCGTGTGGGCATATAAGAGAGGATGCACTTTCCATTGCATCTGCATGTCTATTGTCTTTTCATGGGATGTTATCAATGGTGAATGATTCAAATTTCTCTAGCAGTTTCATTGTAATATCCTTTTAGTTTGATAACTTGTCATGTTTAGTTTGATATGTCCCATTGATTTGTTTGATAACTAATTGTGAATCACCAAATATTCTGATATGTTTAGCATCCATTGTTAAAGAAGCTCGCAAACCCATGATTAATGCCTCATACTCAGCTGTGTTATTTGTACATAGGAAATTTAATCGATAAGACAAGGGAATAGGTTTTTTGTTAGGTGAAATTAATACCACTCCAACACCGAAACCTATTCTACACTTAGATCCATTGAAATACAATTCCCATATTTTAATATCAGTGGTCAAGACATTATCATTAGGAAAGGAGTCGTGTTTAGGTAAAGTGAGAGGAGAAGGAGCATCAACTAAGTGATTGGTTAAGGCTTGTCCTTCGATTGCTTTTTGTGAAACAAACTTAAGTTTAAACTCGGTTAACAACATCACTACAACATAGAAAATTGGACACTCTTGAGAAAAGAGACAATTTCATGCCTAATTAGACCCAATTTTTAGTCCCTCTACATTATTCATCCTTCAAAATAGCATTTAGAGGCCCCTAAGACCCATTATTTTTTATCTAGAGGCCCATTTCACTTAAGAAATCACTTAAATCCCAATGACCAACATTCAATTCATCCATATCCCGAAAGCCCACCTTCCAAAACCATTGGTGGGACACTTTTGCCACCTTGGGCGAATGAGTCCCCTCTAGTGGGACCCATTCGCCAAGAGTGGTGAATGAGTCCCTTTTGAGGGAAATTTCAATTTTGAGTGGGAATTCAATTAATTCAATTTAATTTTTTGGTGAATGTCGGCCTCTTAGGTCTAAATAATGGGAAAATTAGGTGTTTTTGCTTATAAATACTCATTTTAAGTCATTTTACAAATCTTTTAGTCATTTCACAAAAGAAAATTCCAAAGTCAAGTCTTCTACAAGTTTCATTACCAAAGTTGAAGTTTGAGGGCGACAAACTAGGGTTTTTGTAGGTCATGAAGCTCACTTTTTGGATCAAAGTTCAACATTGCAAAGAGTTGATGGATTCCTATGGTGAATCATGGAGAAATCTAGGCTGAGGAGATGCAACTAGCCATCAAATCACACCAAGGACTTGTTTTCAAAGTTATTCCATCTTCCATTTCTTCTCTATCTTCAAATTAAGGTTTACATTTCATTTACTTTCCATTTGCATGTCATTTTATATCCATTTCTAATGTTTTGTGAGATTTTTAGAGTTGAAATCTTGCATTACTCAAACCACATTTGCATTTCTTATTCTTGCATAATAGAATAGTGTTTTTGACATACCTCAGAATTTCCTAGTCTTTAACACATCTAAGGTTAAGGTTTTATGCAGATTTTTATCCATTCAAGGTTTAATTATCCAACTGGGGTTTGACCAAGGAAAACCCCCAATTAGACAAATAATTTTAAGCTATTTTGTAGGAATTTTTCAAGATCCCAATTTGGGTTTCCATCAAAAAGTGTTGTATAGGTGTCAAGGTGCTACTCAAAAACATGAAATTATGGAAATTTCAAAGTGGACTGATTCCCCATGAATGGTGAATGAGTCCCTCCTGAGGTACCATTTTGAGTTAGATGCAAATCCAGACACCCAGTAAGTAGAAAACAGTTTCTGTGCAAAAAAACCTTGACTTGAGACTAATTTTCCCAGGGTGGCAAATGAGTCCCAATCAACTCAAAATTGGATTTGTCAGATTTCTAGATTGCTTTCCAGTCATCTTCAGCTTCTTAGGTGCACACATTCTAAAATTTAGCTTTCTATTTAGTTTAATTTGCATTTTTATTCATCATTTTAAGCTTTTTGCAAACATTCCAAAAATCTTAGGTTTTGTTTTCATAATCAGTCAATTACTTAGCTTAATTGCATTTAGATCATCTCATTTAGTCTTAATAACATCATGCACATCTGAATTTGAGTGAGCTCCATTAATTTTTTGTGAGGTTTATCTCTCTCCTTTTGGGTGAAACATCCTAAGAGTGCAAGAGTAGCCTATAAGCCTCACGCCCAAAAACCTATGTGAATCGTTGATTTTTGGGTTTCTATGTACTTCTCAAGCTCTTCTAGGGTTTTTCACCTAAAAGGAGATAGATAGGGCAAAAATGCTAAGTGATCATTCAAATTACGTTATGTAAGATGTCTAAACTAAATGAAGTGAAGTAAATGCAAATAAGTGAATTATATGATTGAATTTGAATGCAAAACTAAGATTTAAAGTATGTTTGAAAACATGTTGTGATATGCAAACAATGAACTAACTGATGAAATAATGCAAAACAAAAAGAAATGAGATAAAGCAGGGTGCAGCTGGGCAAGATTTGATGAATTTGGAATGTTGTGAATTCTATCTGGAATTACTAAAATTTCACAATGGAACTCATTCACCCAGGGTGGTAAATTAGTCCTACTACTGGTGAAAAAGTGTCAGAAACTAGTTTCTAACTGTCGGGGTCTAGAATCTGATAAAATTCATATTTTTAGTCTTAAGGTGGGACTCATTCGCCACTGGCAGCAAATCAATCCTCTCCAAAAATTATGAGAAATTAGGAGATAACTCTGCAACACCAGATCTGTAAATCTTTGATTGTTGGGTTCTCAAGGTCAATTCTGTAGGAAACAGATAGAAAACCTTCTCCAAGCTTGAAAGATGATTGATTTGACTTGAAGTACCTAGTTGGCTTATAGAACAATCTTCAATGCCTAAATTCTTGTTAAATATGCACACAAAGGTCTGCAAACACACATGCAATAGGGGAAAAATGGTTGAGTGTCAATAAATAGGGGTTTGCCTTGGTCAAACCCCACTTTTGGTAATTAAACCATTAATGAAACAATGAAATTAAAGAGGATGATAAACTAATAACATGCAATTTCTATCAAATTACCAAACCCTTGATGATGCAAATCTAGAGTAATGTCAATGGATGCTCCAAGGTGCTTGAATATTGCTTGATAAGATGTTGTAAGATGTTTGAATGTTGTGTCAATGAATGCTTGAATGAATAAGATTGTAGGATATGTAAAATAAGGTGAAAATCACTTATTTATACAATCTTGTGCCATAGTTATCCATTCATACCTCATCACAAGCTAACCTCAAGTGTTTTTGAATAAAAACCCGAAATCAATTTTGAAAATTTTTGAATTTGGGGCCAAGGGGGACTCATTCTCCACCCATGGAGAATGAGTCCCACTTAGGAACTGAAAATGGGTGTTAGGAATTATCTTGTATTTAATGTTGTTTATCGGGCTAACATTAAAAAATACACTTAATTAAAACATATGAGGGCATAAACGGGCCAAATAAAGCATAAGAAAGGGATAAATAGTGAAGTTATTCCTAGAAAAGCTTGAAATCATGTTACAAGACTTTACAACACTTCAAAATAGGACTTTTTAGTGGTGAAAAGGTGATTTTTAGGTAAATTCTAATGAATAGAGTCTAGAAAAGTGTAGAGATGTCTTACAACACTTCACAACACCTTCACAAGACGTCATTATTTGAATTTTAGTACCTAAATATGCATGTTCAAGCCATGTTACATATAAAATTAGAGAAAAATAGACCAAACAACATGATACAAGACCTAAAAGGCCATGAAAATGACAAAGGGCCATTTTTCAATGGCACATGTAGCCCCCACTTTAGTGAGAGGATGAACCTACTTCAAAATCACACGTAAGTAGCGATGAACATTGAGAGGAGGGTTCAAATGCACTTACGTTAGCAAGATGGAATGAAAATGATCAAGAGGGATGATCAAGCCCCAAGGATGAAGATCCCATGAAAAACTAAACATGAGAAAAAAGGAGCACACAAGTGTTGAGAATCAAATGAAGCTTCGATCGTCAGTCCAACTAGTTGTGGATTAGATCTAGGATAAAAGAGAATGTATACTCACTCTGGCACGACAAAACACATGATGGTATATCAGGTGAGAAGGCCCAAATGTACTCACTCTGAGGCCACAGAACTCCTAGCTGCCCATGGGGTGAGAAATCCCAAAAGGTAAGATACATACGCTAGTTGGTATGTACTCACAAACATAAAGGTGGCTATGAGGAAAAGCCATGCTGCTAGGTGGGCTTCCTACTCAACCATATCAAAGTTATACCTATTGATAATGTTAACAATGTGCCACAAAGTAAAAATGTTTGTTCATGCTTCATGAGACAAGCAAAGCTCTATATGCTTAGAACTCATAAAAAAAGGAAAGGTACCATAAGCATGCAAGTTGCATTATGCAAGGTGGAAAAAGTGCAAAATGTAAAATTCAAAAATGTAAAATGTAAAATTTAAGATGTTCGAAGGAGCCTTGTTAAGTTCATACAAGGTCAGTCACTTAGGGAACATTGTGCCTAATGTCTCCAAGAGAGGAGGGTATGTGCAGGATCATGATGGGCCAAAAAGTGGCAATATAATGGGTATGTGTAGGGTATGTGGTTGACGACTTTTTTTTACCCAAAATTTATGAAACGAAAAGGGCTTTTAAAGGAGATTCTCAACTTTCTATCAATATAAATTATACTTTACTTTGAATTTAATAAATTATTATTATTCATTTTCTATTTGAATTACGACTAAAGTCCCAAATGATAGGTTGATTGAAAAACATCTATAGCTTTCAAATGGTATCACACTTTTTGAATCTAAACCATGTGTCACATTCTATGCTTCACATGCTATAAGATTAAAAAAAGAAAAATTAAATTTCATGAATTTTTGACCAAGTTAAGGTGGTCGGACATATGAGTTTTATATTTTTTAAAAGTTGTAATAAAAATTCATCATTAATTATTTACTTGGGAAAAAATTACAAAAAAATAAGCATCACATCGGGACATGAGTCATCTACATATATCTAAAATATTATAAAAAAATATTATCATTTTATTGTGGTTAGAGTGGTCAGACAGACACCTACTTCTTATTTTTTCCTTGAAATTTAAGTATTATTGCATTGAAATTTCAAATTTTAACCAAATAGATTTTTTTTAAAAATAAGCCTAGTAGTTTAGAAACTACATTCAATTTGCTATAGATTACATATTTTTGAAATAATATAGATAACTTATTCAAATTTTTACGTCAAGTTTCCTATCTCTAATTTTTTTGAATTTTTCGCCACTTAAGGTCCTATTTTTTCCATGATGATCCTGCACATACCCATGACCAATCAAAGAATAGAATATTCATAACTTAGGGGATGTAGTGCGTCGCATCAGGCCACCAAGAGGAATGTAATATGATAAGATAGATCACACTTATGAAGGACATGGCAACCAATGTCATCCACAAAATGATGAATGCATCATATAAACGACAAAGCTACACTAAGAACCAAGAATGCAAATGAATTATGGTAATGTATTCCCACCACTTTAAAGGAATTTCTACACATCGTTCAGTGAGAAATTAATTTAAAGTAGCAAAGGGAGGAAAATGAAAAAGGAAAACAAGACATGAGAGCCAACCTAGAAAGCCCTATACCAAGTCATATGTTTCAAAGTTAGATTGCCTCATGCCAAGGAAAAGGATAAACAAAGAAAGGGAGTTTCCCCTCAGAAAAGAGCACAACAAACACATAAGGGATCTATGGATTTTGGGTCAGTATGTTCATTTCTGCAATGTTTTTATGAAAGAGCTTAGAACTATCATCATTCCATGAAGCACATAGAACTAGAAGAATGACAAAAAGAGAGTGAAAACAAAAGAAAAAGGAAGTCTTTTTTGGGTCAACATGGAAGAGACATTGTGGTATCAATGCTTTGCATCATCCCCAAAAGGAAAACACAAGCGGAAAGAAAATGAAAAGGAAAAAGAAAAGGAAAAGCTTTTGGGTCAACATGTAGGAGACATTTTGGTCTCAATGCATTGCATCATCCCTAAAAGGAATACACAAGAAAAGAAAAAGTGAAAAGGAAAAGGGACAGTTTGGGTGAACATGGAAGAGACATAGGGCATCTCAACGGTTTGCATCATCCCCAAAAGGAGAACACAAAAAAAGAAGTAAAATACAAGAACCTTTTGGGTCAACATGGAAGAGACATAGGGTGTCTCTATGATTTGTGTCATCCCCAAAATGAAAAGACAAAACAAAAATGAAAAAGATAATGCATGACGAATAGAAGAATAAAGGTGCAAATAGAAGAAGTGTACGGAGATAGGGAACATCAAACACACGATACGTGGGAAACACGATACACACATAAAGGAAAAAGGACAAATAAAAAGAGAAATACAAAAATGACTAGCTAGGTGAATGCAAGTCAACCATATAACAAGTTATCCTCCTCCCAATCATGTTCAATGTCATGCAAGGGTGGTTGACTATCCAAAGGAATAATTGCAAGCGTCAAACTAGGAGTCGTACCAGGTTCTTCACTTGGTTGAGAGGATTTATCATTTAAGCTCATTGTAGATGAAAATAAAGAATTTAGGTTGTTATGCACTTCTTCATCTATTTTTTCTATCATTGCATCATCATCATCATCATCATCATCATCATCAAGATTAATGACAAAGGGAGGACGGAGGGTGATTTCTAGGGATGGATGTATCAAAAGTTGTGGATGTTGGATAGGTTCATTTTGTTGTGATTATTACACTAGACTATCTTATGGTGGGTTAGGAGAAGGAGGATGGTCATCTATTACTTCTGTCAAAGGTGGAGGTTGATTTTCTTTATTTTCTTCCATGCGAGATTGATGAGCAAGGAAATGACAATGATGCCTACATTCTCTAGCACCGTAGTTTCATTTGATTCTATTTTGGATTTGTTGAGGTGTAAGATCGGATTGAGTCATCATAGGTTCTTTTGCTTCCAAAGAGGGAAGAATAGAAGAAACCAAGGAACATGGGTCAACCACTTTCTCTTTAGCTTTATACACAATTTTAATGCGACGAGGCATGACAGGATTGGTTTCATGTTCCCACGATCATTTAAATGATGGTGGGGAAGTGTGTAAGAGTGGTTGTTCATGAGGTTGTATGGTTTTCTCAATATCAGACTCAAGTTGAAGCATGGTTTCATCTATGATAGGAGGGGTGGAAGTGTATGGGGATGTGTTATGAAGAGATAATTTGGCTATTTTTTTTGCTTTGAACTTTTGATAGGTGATGAAGAAGAAATATTTTTGAGGAGTGATGGGTTCCATGGGTTTAGGCCAAAAGGATTCTAATGAAAAATTACCTTTGGAAGATAAGGGATTAAAACCACTATGGTGTATGGTGAATATTTCATTGCCATGTGGAAACTTCAAACACTTGTGAACAACTAATGGGACCGCTTTCATTGAGTGAAGCCAAGGGTGACCTAGCCGTAAATGAAATTGGTCGAATTGTAGAATAATTGAAAATGTTACATCTGAAGTTTTAGGTCCTATTTGTAAGGGGGGTAGAATTGATTCAATTGTAGGGCATGCAAAACCAATTTGTGTCTTAATCCATACACTTGGTTTATTATAATCATCTTCATATAGCTTATGTAATACTAGAAACTCCTTTGTGATCATATTCTCACCACAAGAGGGATCTAGTAATATCGCATTTGTGGGCTTATCATAGATTCAGCTAGGTATGTAGAGAGGACCATCAGGAAGTTTTTGTAGCATGTATTTAGTGGAAAAAGTGATATCAAGATATTTAGTGGTTTGTCCCTTATGATGGATAACATCTATCGTAGCCACAAGTTGATCCATAAGACTATCTTCGGTAATAGGTTGAGTTATATCAAGTTTTTCATTGTTTGTATCAACATTGATTACATCAGTGTTTCAAGATTCACTAGCCTTGACAAAGAAAGTAGTGTGTTTAGGCATGGGATTGGTGAAATTTTGTAAAATCTGGTTAGGGGGTGCAACAGACTTATTGCCTTGATCATTAACACCAACAATGGATAAATGGCTTGAATCAATGAGGTCTTGAACTAGATTTTTTAGATGTTTGTAGTGTTTAGTGTCATGTCCATTTTGGCAATGAAAATGACAATAAGCATTAGGTTGGAAGGTGGGTGCTAATGGCTGATTTGGATCAAGTGGTCTAATGGGTGGAAAAGTGAGCATGCATTGTTGAATTAATTGGTTCATTGTGTTATGGATGGTATCGAGTAAGGGAGTAAATTGTCTATTCGAGTCCCCATAGGTATAAGGCACTGTTGCTTAACAACTACCACTTGATTTGAAATGAGTGGGGTTGGTGGTTGAAGTTGTGGTTGAGGAGGTGGATTAAACTATAAAAATCCTCTATTTGGTTTGTAGAAGTTTTGTGTTTTATTTTGGTTTTGTTGTTTACATTTGTTGGCTCAGTTTGAAGTGGACTTTAAATCTCGACTGGAAAATAAGTTTTGATAGTCACATAAGGTTGTGCATAAATGCATGAATGAAGGGAATTTCATCATAGTTAATTTATCCTGAAGGTTTGTGTGCAAGTTTTCCATTAACATCTTCTACAGATGTGCACCAGGAATCTTGACATCAATTTGAGCATACAACAATTGGTATCATGAGATAAAGTCAGTTACTTTTTCATCTGTGTTTTGTCTACATCTCATGAGGTCGGCCATTGTCTTTTTAGGTGTCATGTGAACTTGAAAGTGACTTATGAAAGCATCCACTAATTCATTGAATGAATGGATGGAATGATTGGGAAAGTTGGAAAACCACTCTAAGGAAGTATCTTTCAACGTCCTTGGAAAAAAATTAGCTAAAAGTTTATCATCATGGACAAAGTCACTACATAAAGTTTTATAAGCATTAACATGGTTGATAGGGTGTCCTTTACCTCCGTATTTCTCAAACTGAGGCATTTCTATCCCTTTTGGAATTGGGGTATGTAATATTTCTAAGGATAAGGGGCTGCTATAGACATGATATTTTGGTGGAGTAGTTTGACCTTGGCTAATGGTGGAAATTTTTTAATTGCATGGATGAAATAGTGTTGAGGAGTTGTGTAAGAACAAGGCTAGGGTATGTGGGTTGAGGTGGAAGGGAAAATGGTGATGGAGTGTAGGTCATGTTAGGGGAAGTGAGAGGAATACTAAGGGGAGTGAAGGTGGTGGAGGAGACTTGCAATGCCACAAGAGAAGTAGGAATGCTATTTTGAATTAGGAAAGAAATAGCTACATAATTAACCTGATGCATAGTTGTGTGGACTTGCGGATTGGTATAAGTTGGTATGGATGCTATGGTTGAATGGGGAGGAACTTGAGGTCCTCCTTGGCTTACACGAATGATTGTGGATTGGGTATTAGAAGAGGCATGTTTATTGTAAATCTCAACATTTATCTTCATCACTTGCAATCCATCATCACCTTCAATCAAATGATGAATATTTTCAATGGCGGGTATGGTAGTGGTGGAAATTTTTTCAACTGACAAGTCTTGTTGTAAATGTGCAAAATCCTAATGAATATTAATGAACTTTTCTTGTGGGAGGGAGTTGCTTCGGGTGTCAACATTTATTAGATGGAAAGGTGAAGGCATAGAAGTGGTATTGTCAATGCCTAATGCACCATTGTCCATACTAGATGTAGGAGCTCTTGAGATCCCAAGTTCCACAATGAGAATGCTATCGTGGGAGGCCATGACTCTAGAACTTCTTGTCACTAAAGTATTATCAACAGGGCACTAAACACTCATACAAGTACCACAAAGGATGGGGTGAAATTAAATGCAAGATGATCTAGGAGTTTGAAAGGAAAATAACAAAAATTCTACTATCTCTAACAAAGAAGGAACTATAGAAAATAGAAATGTAGGAAAATACCAAAAAAATGCTGCAAATGTTGTTGAAAAAGTGCAGAGGGACTGATTTGCCCAGGTTAGTGAATGAGTCCTAGTATGATATTTTTTTTGTGTTTTCAAAATTTTAAAATGATTCTAATGCTCTACAAAATGAAATTAAGGATGCAAAATGGATATTTTTAGTGTTTTCAATGATATGCAATGCAAAAATGAAATATAAATGAAGTTTTCACTAATGCAATAAAAAGTCCTAGAATGCAAAAACAAAACAATGTCCTAATTGAATGTTGATGCAAGAGTAATATAGGATGCAATATAAAAAATGAAATCAGAAAGGAAAAGGGTTCAAAATGCAGGTTCACCAAAATGAACCATTGATTTTTGGGTTCCTATGTACTTCTCTAGCTCTTCTAGGGTTTTTCACCTAAATGGAGAGAGACAGTGCTAAAAATGCTAAGGGTTCATTCAAATTACATTATGTATGATGTTTTCTAAACTAAATGAAGTGAAATAAATGCAAATAAGTGATTTATATGATTGAATTTGAATGCAAAACTAAGATTTAAACTATGTTTGAAAACACGCTGTGATATGTAGACAATGAACTAAATGATGAAATAATGCAAAACATAAAGAAATGAGATGAAACAACATGCACCTGTGCAAGATTTGATGAATACGGAATGTCGTGACTGCTATCTGGAATTAATTAAATTTCACATTGGGACTCATTTGCTTAGGGTGGTGAATTAGTCTTAGTACTAGTGAAAAAGTGTCAGAAACTAGTTTCTGACTGTCAAGATCCGAAATCTAAAAAAATTCAGATTTTCAGTCTTAAGGTAGGACCCATTTTCCACTAGTGGTGAATCAGTCCTCTCCCAAAATTCTAAGAAACAAGGAGACAACTCTGCAACACCAGATCTGTAAATCTTTGATTGTCAGGTTGTTGAAGTCAATTCTCCAGGAAACAGACATAAAACCTTTTCCATGCTTGAAAGATGATTGATTTGAATTGAAGCACCTAGTTGAGTTGTATAACAATCTTAAACACCTATATGCTTTTTAAATATACACACAAAGGTCTGCAAATACATGCAATAGGGGAAAAATGCTTGAGGGTCGGTAAATAGGGGTTTGTCGTTGTCAAACCCCACTTTTGGTAATTAAACCCTTAATAAAACAATGAAAGTAAAGATAATGATAAACTAATAACATGCAATTTCTATCAACTTATCAAACCCTTGATGATGCAAATCTGAAGTAATGTGAATGGACGCTCCAAAGTGCTTGAATATGTGTAAATGAATGTTTGAATGAATGAGATTGTTGCAGATGTAAAATGAGGTGAAAATTACTTATTTATACAATCTTGTGTAGATACTTGTTCATACCTCATCATAGGCCGACATCAAGTGTTTTTGAATAAAAACCTGAAAGGAATTTTGAAAAGTTTTGAATTTGGGTCCAATGGGGACTCATTCGCCACCCATGGCGAATGGGTCGTACCTAGGACCTGAAAATAGGTGTTGGGAATTATCTTGTATTTAATGTTGTTTATCAGGCTAACATTTAAAAATACACTTAATTAAATCATATGAGGGCATAAAGGAGCCAAATAAAGCATAAGAAAGGGATAAATAGTGAAGTTATTCCTAGAAAAGTGTGAAATATTGTTACAAGACTTTACAAAACTTCAAAATAGGACTTGTTTAGTGGTGAAAAGGTGATTTTTAGGTAGATTATAATGAATAGAGTCTAGAAGAGTGTACAAATCTCTTACAACACCTTCACAAGATGCCATTATTTGATTTCAATTGTATTTTGCATCCTAAACATCATATGCATCAACATTCACTTATGTTTGATTTTATTTTTGCATCCTAAGGCTTCTTAAACTTGCATCAGTGAAAGTATCATTTAGATTTCATTATTGCATCTTATTTCATTACTTCATTCCAAAATATTACATTTTTAGTCTTCATCTGCATTGTACAAACCTGAAAAAATTTAAAAAATTTAAAAAAATAAGAAAAATACCTAAAAATACCTCCCTTAGGACTCATTGGCCACCTTGGGGGAATTAGTCCCTCTGTAATTTTTGAATCAGAGTTTCTAGAATTTGGTTTATTACTTTACACATTTTTGTTTCCTACAGTTTCTTTTTTTTGTCATAGTTCAGTTATCTTCTATTCCATTAGCATAAGCATCATTTAGATTTCATTATTGCATCTTATTTCATTACTTCATTCCAAAATTTTACATTTTTAGTCTTCATCTGCATTGTACAAACCTGAAAAACATTAAAAAATTAAAAAAAAATATTAGAAAAATACCTAAAAATACCTCCCTTAGGACTCATTGGCCACCTTGGGGGAATTAGTCCCACTGTAATTTTTGAATCAGAGTTTCTAGAATTCGGTTTATTACTTTACACATTTTTGTTTCCTACAGTTTATTTTTTTGTCATAGTTCAGTTATCTTCTATTCCATTAGCATAAGCATCATTTTCTTTCATGGAATTTATGGATAATCTTAGATTTTTGCAACTTTCCTTTTTAGTATTCGTTCCTAGTTCTTTTAGATCAGATTCATTGATACATAGAAACACAAAAACAAAAACATCCAACCAACCTTTCAATTAAATGATTCAATTTAGAAACAACATCTCATCCAAGCCTCTTAGTAGTGATGATGTAGACAAGTTAGATGAAGTTTTTCAGGACTTTCTCTCACTCACTTCATCCTCTAATGCTTGTAATGAGCAACCTAAACCACTTAATGAGAATATATCCCTTAAACCTTTTGGTTGTGTTGAATTTTACTTGTTAGATGAAGCCCTTTAGGACTTCATCTCACATAAGTAATCCACTAAGGTTTGTTGTGACAAACCCACAATAATGAACATTAACACCTCTAATGCTTATCCTTAATAGCTTAAACCAATTGATGACAACTTACCCCTCAAACCTTTTAGTAGTGATGACTTGGACTTGTTAGATGAATCCCTTCAGGACTTCATCTCACTCAAATCATCCACTAAGGTTTGTTGTGAGAAATCTAAAACTATGGATGTTAATGTGATTCAACCTTAGCTCATTCTTTACCCACCCTCACATAAAATTAATCCTTCCAATAAACAGAAATACACTCTTTACCCATCTAAAACCAAAGTGTTGCAACAATCAAGTAATGTTATTGTTGCTCATACATATAATACCTGAAAAAAATTGCGACCACCGCAACCAACCCCACCCTCTTTGCCTTTACCCAATCCACCTAGTGCTCCTCATTTCCTCCCACACAAAAGGAGTATGATCTTGTTGAACAATTAAAGAATACTCCTACAAATATTTCCCTTTGGGATTTACTTCACAACTCACCAAATTACCACACTATTCTTCAAACAACCTTACAACAAATTGTAGTTCCTCCTAGTACAACTCTGAATGATGTGGTAGTTTTAATCCATAGCACAAATCTAGACATTACTTTCCATAAACATGAGCTCCCTCCTTTACATTTGTGAAAAAAAATGAAGCCTTTATGATAATTTCTCAATTCAATCACATAGGCATTAAAAGAACCCTTATTGATAATGGTTCTGCCCTTAATTTGTGTAGTGTGAATCTCCTTGATAGATTATGAATTGATAAGTCACAAATAATACCTAATTCTATATCCATTCAAGGATTTGACAATACAAAAAAGCAACTACTCAACATAATCATTTTACCTATTACGGTTGAGGTGGCTACTTTGCAAAATCTTATTCATGTCATGCCTTATTATCTTTTGTATAATCTTCTTTTAGGCAGACAATGGATTCATGAGATGAATGTAGTGCCTTCAACCCTTCATTGTATCATGAAATATGTCTATAACAATCACATTTATCAAATTGAAATTGACCTCGAGCCCGAAAGTTGCTTGCAATGTGAAAAAGGAGCTACAAGTCCTCTAAAACCATTAATTCCAACATCCAATATAGACCCTTTTGAAATTAAAAACAATGATGAGGAACCAACGTCTAAATTATTCAGTGATGATTGGGGATCCTTAGAATTCACACCTTCATTTATGGTCGAATACATAATCACACAAAAGAAAGATGAGAAAAAAGAACAACCAACCATCATGTCAACTCAAAATTCCAAAAAATCTTTTCCAACATTTAACTCCTCTACTTTGGAAGAAAATGCAACATACACAAAAAAAATTGATGAGATATTATCAATCTCTGCCTAATCCAAAAGAAATTGAAAGAATTTATGGAAAAGGTTATGAACTTGTGAAACAATTAGGATATGCTGGAAAAGGGTGTAAAAAACATGAACAAGGTATTTGTGTTCCTATCAAACCTAATATGCAAGAGACAAAAACTGGATTGGGCTATTCTTTTCCTAAGGCAACAAAAGCTACTCAACGACCATCTTTGGACATCAACACCATTACATATCAACAAAAAAATAAACTCGTGCCATAAAAAATCTTGAATTGCTTGATGAGAACTCACCACAATCATGGTAGTATATTGATAGTGATGAAACTCTAAAACAAATTTTAGGAGTTTATGATAACACATCCTCTGCTACTACCATGAAATGAGTTACGATTGTTACCAAGCAAAATGATAGTGATATCATTAAAGAATCCCATGAGTCTGAAGTTCCTAAATCTAATGTACTCCCTCTAGGAGATACAATTGATGTGCCAATGGAAATTGATGATAAAGAAAAAGTTATTAAGATTGGGAAGTGCCCTGATGATGAAGAACAAGAAGACACTACAACTTTACTTCATGATTTTCCTAAGAATTTTTCTTGGAAATATTTTGATAATCTAGGAATTGACCCAAAAATTGTGACACATAGCATCGTTCTTGCTAAAAATGCTAAACCTGTTCATCAAAAGATAAGAAAAATGCACCCTAACATAGCCTTGCATGTTAAAGAAGAGCTTGAAAAACTCCTTGATGTAGGATTCATTCGACCTATTGATTATTCCCCTTGGATCTCAAACATTGTAACAGTTACTAAACCCGTTAATCGTATAAGGATATGTACATATTTTTGTGACTTGAATAAAACTTCTTTAAAAGAAGACTTTCTGCTTCCAAATATTGACATGATCATGGATTCAAATGCTAGACATGCTTTGTTGTCATTCATGGATGGATTTTCTAGTTATAATAAAATCCTTATTAATCTTGAAGATCAATACAAAACCACCTTTACAACTATTTTGGGAACGTTTTGTTGGGATGTGATGCCCTTCAGTTTAAAGAACATCGGTGTAACTTATCAATGAGCAATGACATTGATCTTTCATGATTACATCCATAAATCTTTGGAATATTATGTTGATGATATCCTTTCTAAATCCTTAACAATACAAGACAATGTAAAGGGTATGTGCAGGATCATGATGGGCCAAAAAGTGGTGATATGATGGGTATGTGTAGGGTATGTGGCTAACGACTTTTTTTTACCCAAAATTGATGAAATGAAAAGGGTTTTCAAATGAGATTCTCCGATTCCCACAAATATAAATTATGCTTTACTTTGAATTTAATAAATAATTATTATTCATTTTCTATTTGAATTATGACTAAAGTCTTGATTGATAGGCTGATTGAAAAACATCTATAGCTTTCAAACTGTATCATATTTTTTTGAATTTGAAACATGTTTCACATTCTATGCTTCACATACTATAGGATTAAAAAAAAAAAAAAGTGAATTTCATGAAGTTTTGACCAAGTTATGGTGGTCAAACATACGAGCTTTTATATTTTTTAAAATTTGTAATAAAAAATTCTTAAATAATTATTCACTTGGAAAAAAATTACAAAAAAATATGCATCACATTGAGACATGAGTCCTCTACTTATATCTAAAATATTATAAAAAAATATTATCATTTTATTGTGGTTAGGGTGGTTAGACAGACACCTACTTATTTTTTCCTTGAAATTTATGTACTACTACATTGAAATTTCAAATTTTCACCAAATAGATATTATTTTTTAAATAAACCTAGTAGTTTAGAAATTATATTCAATTTGCTGCAGATAATATTCTTGCATATTTTTTAAATAATATAGATAACTTATTGAATTTTTTAAATCAAGTTGGCTAACTTTGATTTTTTTGAATTTTTCGCCACTTAAGGGCCTATTTTCTCCACGATGATCCTACACATACCCTAAATGTTTTTGGGAAAATATTTGAATGAATATGTAAATATAATATGCGATTAAATCTAAAAAATTGTCTTTGGTGTAGATAGTGGTAAACTTTTGCGGTTTTTCATATCAAACAAAGGCATGGAGGTGGACACAAAGAAAATTGATGCAATTATTAACATGCCACCTCCTAGGAACATTTCTCAATTGTGAACTTTACAAGACCGAATTCAAGTTATCTGTCACTTCATTGAATCTATAGCCGATCGCACATTACCTTTCATGCATCTTCTAAAAAATGGTGTACCTTTTGATTGGGATGAGGATTGTAAACAAGCTTTTGAGAGTTTAAAGGAATACCTAGAAAATCCACCTATTTTACCTGCCATGCCAAATAAACCGTTTATCTTGTACACTGCTACATCAGCCCATGCTCTTGCTGCATTGTTAACTCAACAAGACGATCATGGAAAAAAACATCTTGTTTATTACATCAGTTGAACCTTAATTGACTTTGAAACTCGATACTCACCAATTGAAAAAAAATGCTTAGATCTTGTATTCACTAGTAGTAGTAAATTGTGACATTATTTACTAAATGCTGAAATACAAGTCATAACAAAATTCAATTCCCTTAAACATCTTTTCAAGAAAACAAACCTTTCTGGATGGTAAGCTAAGTGGGTGATGTTGTTAATAGATTTTGACCTTAAATTTGTTTCACAAAAAGTAATCAAATGACAAGCCTTAACCGATCACTTAGTTGATGCTCCTTCTCTTCTTTCTTTACCTAATCATGACTCCTTTCTTGATGATAATGTCTTGACCACTGATATTAAAACATGGGAATTGTATTTCAACGGATCTAAGTGTAGAACAGGTTCTAGAGCTAGAGTGGTATTAATTCTGCCTGTTGGACAACCTCTTCCCTTGTCCTATTGATTAAATTTCCTATGCACAAATAACACAGCTAAGTATGAGGCATTAATTGTGGGTTTGCGAGCTGCTTTAACAATGGATGCTAAAAATTTTAAGATCTTTGGTGATTCACAATTATTTATCAAAATAATCAATGGTACATATCAAACTAAACATTACAAGTTATAAAAATACAAGGATCTTACAATGAAATTGTTAGAGAAGTTTGAATCATTCACCATTTATAACATCCCTCAAAAATACAATAGACATGTGAACACAATGGCAAGTACAACCTCTCTTATATCCCCACTCAATCCTTCAATAGACTTCACCTTTATTATTTATCCCATCATGAATCCTTCGATTGATACTCAATTAGAATACATTTTAGCTATAAATAAATATGCCTCATGTGAATGGTATGATACAATCTACCACTATTTAAAAAATGGTACCATTCCCAAGCCCACAACGACAAATACTCGAAATCGTTTAAGAAAACTAGAAGCCAAATACATGATCCTCGCTGATGTGTTGTATAGAAGATCCTTTAATGGTCTCTTACTAAGGTGTCTTAAGGATTCTAAAATCCCTATAGCCCTTGAACAGGAACATGTTGGTGCCTATGGAGGTCATTTTAGAGGACGATCGTTAGTGAAAAAACTCATCCATATTGGATATTATTGGAGACATATGTGGAGAAAGACTACTTCACTTATGTTAAACAATGTCACAAATGTCAAGAACATAGCAATTTGATCCATGCTCTTGCTTCTGAGCTCCATGCCCAAGTTACCATTTGGGAATTTTCACTATGGGGATTGGATCTTATTGGAAAAATTTGACCTCTCTCTTCTATTGGACATACATTTATCATAATTGCAATAGACTATTTAAAAAAATGGGTGGAAACTATTTCTCTTTGTTCTACCAATGTTGAAGTAATTTGTCATTTCGTATTGGAACACATAATTGCTCACTTTGGACTCCCTTCTGCAATCATTTCATACAATGGAACCCCATTTAAGAATAACGTAGTGAAGAAATTTCTTGAAACGTTCAACATTCAACATCGATTTTCCACACCATACTATCTGCAATCTAATGGACAAGCTAAATACACTAATAAGATTTTGGAACAAATCCTCAAGAAAAATATTAACAAACATCATAAGGATTGGCATACACAATTGCATTATGTGCTTTGGGCTTATCAAACAAGTGTTACATTCTCCATAGGAACTACACCCTAAAACCTCGTTTATGGCACCGATGCAATTATGCCCTTGGAGTTAGAAATTCCTATGTTGTAAATTTATCTTCAAGAACTTATTGATGATGCCACTTATAAAGAACAATTATTGCACCAACTTGAGATGGTTTATGAAAAGCACATTAATACTCTTGAGCATCTCCAAGCTTACATCAAACAATTACAACAAAAGTATAGCTCACATCAATGCAATAGTAATGTTGACAATGAAGATAAAGATAAATTCAGCCCTAATTGGTTAGGACCTTACATAGTTGATACCAGTTATGGGTCTGGTGATTATGTCTTAACAAAGCTTGATAGAACACCCCTTAAGGAACCTATTAATTTCGTGCATTTGCGTTAGTATTACCTCTAATCTCTTTGAATAGAATGTTTGTTAAAGAAGTGTTGTCTAAAGTTATTTGATGTCATTCTAAATAAATTTCACATTGCTTTGTTCTTGACAACTAATTTTGTGTTTGTCTTGAAAACTAAGGTAATTATTTAAGTTCATTTTATAATTACTTTAGGATTCATACTATTCACCCTTGTGTTATGTTAAGTTAGATCCTTATATGAGTTATCAGTGTATTTAAATTAACATATTCTCTAATAAAAAATGTTGTATCTATAGTAAAACTAAATTATGTTTTACATTAGATCACATCAATCTTGTTAAATCATGAAGACATTAATTAAATATGCTTACCATAAGTTTTTTGATTAATCATATTGCTTTTTAACATTCAAGCACATTAAGAAAAATTGTAAAAACACCAAATGTGCATGTCTATATATATCAAAAAGTTTTATATACATCTCAATATCATATACAAACTCACCAACATATGTGAGAACTCGACCCCTTGGGCTCTAGCGCTTGAGATTTGGTCCTTGGACGTCATGAGATGGTTGTGTGATATTGTAACCACGAACTATCGATTATAAGTGCATACTCCAAACCCTATACTTAACCAACATCCACAAGATGCTCCTCTGCCATTTGATCCCTCTCTGCTTGTACTTGTGCTAGCTCTGTGTGTAGTCTCTCAACCTCTGCTAAGGTCTGTGATGATTGTCCTGCACTCTTAGATCGATGGATTCATCTTTTCACACTCTTTTATGTTGCCTGTAACCTCACCAAAGGTTTGAGAAACTATGGATCCTCCTCCATGATCAGTGGGGGCACGTAGTCAGGATCCATCTCCTCCTCATCAATGGATGCGGGCACTATCTCTATGATAGCCTGACCATAGAACTCTTGCCAGTCTCTTGTTGCTCATGTAAGATAGATAAGGTACACAATCAATACGCATCATCAAGATATATATACAAAAAACATAAATATACTCAAGTACATGCATAAAATCAAAAAAGTCATCACCTATGTCTCTAGATGCATGAGGAATATTAACCTCATCCTCTCTGGGGGGCATGGAGGATGTGCTAGCCTCTCTCTAACTCTGGGTGTCGATATTTTCCATAGCTACTACACGTGATCTGGTCTTGCAAGTGTGTGAGGACTCTCCATGCTCGAACCAATCCTTAGTCACTACCTCATCACCCTCACTCAAGGGTGGCTCTTCCTTGTAATAATCATCCTCCTCATAATCATCATCACCCTCATCCTCCTCTCCATCTTGGTCCTCATAGTCAAGATCAATCTTTGAATCATACTCATTATCAATAAAATCAGTAAATATATCTGATGGATTGTATAATACATGCTTTTCCTTGTCCTCTGGCTCATCTCCCTCATTGGGTGTTGGTCCTAAATCGCCTATAGGGACATCCATGAGGAACACAGGAATTGGTCGTGTCACTAAGCACCACTCCTCATGCTCATCTTTGCTACCAACATCATCAATGTTAGTGACCGGTTGCTAATCATGATCCGAAGCATCAGAATCACTCTCACAAACATGGTCTATAGTAATCCAAATAGTATCACTTGGCCTTCGGGCACTCTGCACTAATCACCTGATGAAGGGGCACACCCTCAGTGGTGTTTTCACTTTCCCAAATTGTTGCATGACTCGTCCATAATAGAAAGGTCATACAACATGGTCATGCCTCCCATCTAGAAACCTATCCATCTACATCCTCCTCAGTTTTCATGTGGGATCTGGCCACTATAGAGTGAGTAGATAGGGTCTCCATAAGATCCCATCCTCCTCTAGCTAGTCAAACCTCACCCTCCAAAAATGTAAATCTTCGTACTGCCACAAGCATCATAGAGGATAACTGAATGCTTGTCGATATCCTACAACTATAGCAAAAGGGAATCTAATAGGCTTGGTGCATATAATATGCTCAAGGCATCACACATGTAGAAGCATGCAGTGCACCATAGTATTGATCTCTCAAAACAAAAGCCTGCCAAGATCATAATATAAGTGTGTTAGGATGCAGTGGCCCCATGCATAAACTATCTTATGCTCATACATCCCTCAAATAAACTATACAAATCCTCCATCTAAGTGTGTTGGTCATCCATCAAGATTGAGAACAAGAGCCATCGTATGCATCATAATCCATCTAACAATAGGATCTCATGAATATAAAAGTATGGGAAGCTTGATCCATGCTCCAACACACTCATCATGAATAGGTCCACATAGGAAATACTACATATCCACCATGGAATGACCAATCCCTAGGGAAATATACCCGCTCTCCCTGAATAGGAACTTGAAGAATATGGTGTACGTCCTTGAGAGTTATGGTCATCTCCCCGATCGGAAGATGAAATGTATAGGTATCGACATCCCAATGCTCATACAAGGCCATAAGCATGGCATCGTGGTATCTCATAAGTGGCATAAGTTATGCCCAATAGATACCTATTGTTTGTAAATATGCTATCTCTATTGTTGATAATGTTGGAGCGTGATATCTTAGAAAAGTAAGTTGCCTCCCGCCTAGCCGCTTTTGTGACCAAGCAGGGACCTATCAAAGTAATCACAAAATGCTCTAAAATCCATATAATGTCTTCAATTTTTTACATATTTCATCATGCAAATGTGCTAAATTAGATCTTTTGTGATTTTCTAATGGCCCTAGACACTTGAGAACCCTTTTAGGACATTTCACAAAGAAACGAGACACTTCACAAAGAAATGGGACAATTCACAACGAAAAGGAACACTTCACGAAGAAAAGGGACACTTTGCGAAGAAAAGGGACACTTTGTGAACAAATGGGACACTTTGAAAAAAGAGGGGACACTTTCCAAAAAAATTTCCAAGTTCCTAAATTAACCTATCCATACATTAAAAATCATTCAATTATTACAAAATTACAAGGAAAAAGCTACAGAAATGACTCACCTCATAATACAGCTCACCATGCGCCACATGTTCATGAATCTCGTCCAATCATGAAGGCATGTAATCTCATCTCCTCAATGTCTTCTTCTCTCACTTCTCACTCTCAAGCTACAAGAAGGTAAATTGCAATAGTAAGTGACAAATTACTCTCTTCTACTTCCTTTAACTTCTTTTTATCATCTTTACTCTTATACATTAACTTAGGGAACTTATTTTACCTTAAGAGTTAATAAGGCATCTTTTCTTCAAATCAACATAACAGGAGCTAGGGAAATTCATTTTTGACATTGTTTGATGCATTGCAATCATGATTTCATACTTGACATCATCAATTGTCTATTGTTACGTGGCATGGTACATAGAAATTCCCTATGGTATGATGTTCCTTATTTAATGTGGCTAGATTACTACCTTGATTCCACCTTCATAAAGCAATTGGAATCAAGGGGGGCATACATCTACCCTCGAATTAGATTGCGATGAGTTCTACAAAAGGTTTTTTGAACAATTAATGAGTTTCTTGCAAGATGTGGTTCCTAATTTTGTGGTTTTGTAGATAACTACACTAGGGGCTTCGTTCTCCCACCTTTTGAATGAGTATCCTTTTATGTAATAAAGTGCACTGTTTAGAGTCCTTTAGCTTACATATGCACATAGAGTCATATGGGTGCTAAAGTGGGGGCTAAATGTGGCATAGAAAATTAGACACTCTTGAGAAAAGAGACAATTTCATGCCTAATTAGACCCACTTTTGAGTTCTTCTACATTATTCATCCTTCAAAGTAGCATTTATAGGCCCCTAAGTCCAATTATTTTTTATCTAGAGGCCCATTTCACTTAAGAAATCACTTCAATCTCAACAAACAAAATTCAATTCGTCCATATCTCGAAAAACCACCTTCAAAAACCATGGGTGGGACCCATTTACCACCTTGGGTGAATGAGTCCCCTCTAGTCGGACCCATTCGCCAAGGGTGGTGAATGAGTCCCTTTTGAGGGAAATTTCAATTTTGAGCGGGAATTCAATTAATTCAACTTAATTTTTTGGTGAATGTCGACCTCTTAGGTCTAAATAATAGGAAAATTAGGTATTTTTTCTTATAAATACTCATTTTAAGTCAGTTTACACATCTTTAAGTCATTTCACAAAAGCAAATTCCAAAGTCAAGTCCTCTACAACAAGTTTCATTAGGAAAGTTGAAGTTTTACGACAACAGACTAGGGTTTTTGCAAGTCTTGAAGCTCACTATTTCGATCAAAGTTTAACATTGCAATGAGTTGATGATGGATGCCTATGGTGAATCATGGGTATGTGTAGAATCATCATTGAAAAAATAGGCCCTTAAGTGGCAAAAACTTCAGAAAAATTAGAGTTAGGCCACTTGACATAAAAATTTGAATAAGTTATCTATATTATTTCAAAAATATGTAACAATAGAATCTTTAGAAAATTGAACGTAGTTTCTAAACTAATAGGTTTATTTATGAAAAAAGAAGAGATCTATATTGAAAATTTGAAATTTCAATGTAGTAGCATTTAAATTTTAGGGAAAAAAAAAATAAGTAGGTGTATGTCTGACCACCTTAACCAAAATAAAATGATACTATTTTTATATAATATTTTAGATATAAGTAGAGGACTCATGTCTTAGATGTGATGCATATTTTTTTGTTATTTTTTTGCAAGTAAATAATTAATTATGAATTTTTTATTACAACTTTTAAAAAATATAAAAACTCATATGTCTAACTACTTTAACTTGGTCAAAACTTCATAAAATTTTATTTTTTAAAATCTTATAGTATGTGAAGCATAGAATGTGATGCATGTTTTGGATTAAAAAAAATGTGGTACTATTTGAAAGCTATAAATGTTTTTCAATCAACCTATCAATCAGGACTTTAGTTTTAATTCAAATAGAAAATGAATAATAATTATTTATTAAATTCAAAGTAGAGCATAATTTATATTGGTGGAAAGCTAAGAATCTCCTTTAAAAACCCTTTTTGTTTCATAAATTTTGGGTAAAAAAAAGTCATTAGCCACATATCCTACACATACTTATAATATTGCCACTTTCTGCACCATCATGATCCTGCACATACCCTCATGGATAAATCTAGGTTGAGGAGATGAAACTAGCCATCAAATCACACCTAAGGACTTGGTTTCAAAGTGATTCCATCTTCCATTTCTTATCTATCTTCAGATTAAGGTTTACATTTCATTTACATTCCATTTACATGTCATTTTATCTCATTTTTTGATGTGTTGTGAGATTTCTAAGGTTGATATCTTGCATTACTCAAATCACATTTTCATTTCTTATTCTTGCACAATAGAATAGGGTTTTTGACATACTTGAGATTTTCCTAGTCTTTAACACATCTAAGGCTAGGATTTTATGCAAATTTTTCTCCATTCAAGGTTTAATTACCTAGCTAGGGTTTTGACCAATGAAAACTCCCCATTAGACAAACAATTTTAAGTTGTTTTGCAGGAATTTCTGAAGATCTTGATTTGGGTTTCTGTCAGAAAGTGTTGTATAGGTGTCAAGGTGTGGAACATAAACTTGAAATTATAGAAATTTGAAAGTGGACTGATTCACCATGCATGGAAAATAAGTCCCTCCTGAGGTGACATTTTGAGATAGATGTAGATATAGACACCCAATTAGTAGAAAACATTTTTTGTGCAGAAAAACCATGACCTAGGACTGATTTTCCCATGGTGGTGAATGAGTCCCAGTAAGCTCAAAATTAGATTTGTCAGATTTCCAAATTTCTTTCTAGTCATCTTTAGCTTCTCAAGTGCACACATGCTAAGATTTAGCTTTTTGTTTAATTTAATTTGCATTTTCATTCATTTTAAGATTTTTGCAAACATCATTGTGTTTTCAAACATTCCAAAAATCTTATGTTTTACATTCATAATCAGTCAATTACTCAGCTTAGTTGCATTTAGATCATCTCATTTAGTCTTGATAACATCATACACATCTTAATTTGAGTGAACCACTTTGATTTTTTGTGAGGTTTATCTCTCTCCTTTTGGGTAAAACATCCTGAGAGTGCAAGAGTAGCCTATAAGTCTCACACCCAAGAATCTATGGTTCAATCACCGACTTAGCTAAGCATCTAGAAAGGTCTATTTTGTTGAAAATATATTTAAGGGGATCAAAATTTTTCATGACTTGTATTTCAACATTTAGTAAATCATTTCGCAACTTACTAGTAGCGAATACAAGAGCCAAGCATTGTTTTTTAATTGATGAAAATTGAGTTTCATAATCAATTAAGGTTTGAATGATGTACTAAAAAATATTTTCTTTGTTATTATTGTCTTGTTGAGCCAATAATGCTGCAAGAGCATGGGCTAATGTGGCTATGTACAAGATAAATAATTTATTAGGCATGGCGGGTTGTAAAACAAGAGGAGTTACAAGGTATTCCTTTAAGCTCACAAAGGTCTATTTACAATCCTCATTGCAATCAAAAGGCACATTTTTTTTTAGGAGATGCATGAAAGATAATGTGTGATCGACTAAAGATGCAATGAAGCGGTGGATAGCTTGAATTCGGCCTTGTAACGTTCGCAATTGAGAAATGTTCTTTAGAGGTGGCATGTTAATAATGACATCAATTTTCTTTGTTTCCACCTCAATTCCTCTATGAGATATGACAAACCCCAAAATTTTACCACTATCTATGCCAAAGACACACTTTTTTGGATTTAAATGCACATTATACTTATGTATTCATTTGAAAATTTCCAAGAACATTTACATTGTATTGTCTTGTTAAGGATTTAGCAAATATGTCATTAACATAATCATGAAAGATCAATGTCATTGCTCATTGATAAGTTGTACTGACATCCTTTAAACCGAAGGGCATCACAACCCAACGAAACGTTCCCCAAATAGTTGTAAAGGTGGTTTTGTATTGATCTTGCGGATTAATAAGGATTTGATTATAACTAGAAAATATGTCCATGAATGAAAAAAAAGCATGTCCAGAAGTTGAATCCATGATAATGTCAATATTAGGAAGCAAAAATTCATCTTTTAAAGAAGCTTTATTCAAGTCACGAAAGTCTATACGTATACTAATATGATTATCAGGTTTAGCAACTGTGACAATGTTTGAGACCCAAGGACAATAGTGAATAGGTCGAATGAAGCCTTGGACATCAAGGAGTTTTTCAAGCTCTAATTTAACTTGTAAGGATACATTAGAGTGCATTTTTCATATCTTTTGGCGAGTGGGTTTAGCATTTTCAGCAAGAATAATGTTGTGTGTCACGGTTTTTTGGTCAATTCCGGCCATATCAGAATATTTCCAGGCAAAAAATTTAGTGAAATCATGAAGTAAAGTTGTAGTATCCTCTTGTTCTTCATCGTCAAGGCACTTCCCAATCTTAATAACTTTTTCTTTATCATCGAGGTCCATTGGAACATCAATTGCATCTCCTAAAGGGAGTGCATTAGATTTAGGAACTTCAGAATCATACGGTTCTTTAGTGATATCACTTTATTTTTGCTTAGTAATTATCCTACCACAAATAACATGTTTCATGGGAGTAGTAGAGGATGTGTTATCATAAACGCCTAACATTTTTTTTAGAGTTTCATCACTATCTACATACTGCCATGATTGTGGTGAGTTCATGTCAAGCAAGTCAGGATGTTTGATTGTGAGTTTGTTTTTTGGTTGACATGTAATAGTGTTGATGTTCAAAGATGGTCATAGGATAGCTTTTGTTGTTTTAGAAAAAGAATATCCCAATCCAGTTTTTGCCGCTTGTGTATTAGGTTCAATAGGAACATGAATACCTTGTTCATGCTTTCCACACCCTTTTCCAGTATATCCTAATTGTTTCACAAGTTCGTAGCCTTTTCCATAGATTCTTTCGATTTATTTTGAATTAGGCAAAGATTGACAATCTATCTCATCAAAATTTGTTGTGTATGTTGTATTTTCTTCCAAAGTAGAGATGTTTGAGAAGATTTTTTGGAATTTTGGGTTGACATGATGGTTGGTTGTTCTTGTTGCTCATCTTTCTTTTGTATGATTATGTATTAGCCCATAAATGAAGGTGTAAATTCTAAGGATCCCCAATCATCACCAAATAATTTAGATACTGATTCCACATCATTTTGTTTGATTTCCAGAAGGTCTTGATTGGATGTTGGAATTAATGTTTGCAAAGTAGTCACCCCAACTGTAATAGGAAAAGTGATTACACTAAGTGGTTTCTTTTTTGTATTATAAAATCCTCGAATGGATACAAAATTAGGTATTATTTGTCACTTTTCAACATGCAATCTATTGAGGAGATTCACACTACACACATTAAGGGTAGAACCATTATCAATGAGGGTTATTTTCATACCTATTCGATTGAATTGAGAAATTATCATAAAGGATTCATGTTGTTTTTGCAACTCTAAAAGAGGAAGCTCATGTTGATGGAAAGTAATGTTGAGATTAACTTGATTCATTCCATGGATCAAAGCTGCCACATCATTCAGAGTTGTACCAGGAGCAACTGCAATTTGTTGTAAGGTTGTTTGAAGAATAGTGAGGTAATTTGGTGAGTTTTGAAGTAAATCCCAAAGGGAAATCTTTGTAGGAGTATTCTTTAATTGTTCAATAATATCATACTAATTTGTGTGTGGCAGAAAGTGAGGAGCACTAGGTGTATTTGATAAAGGTAAAGAGGTTGGGGTTGGTTGCGGTGGTTGCGGTTTGTTTCAAGTGTTATATGTATGAGCAATAGTAATATTACTGGATTGCTACAACACATTGGTTTTAGGTGGGTAAAGGGTGTACTCAAGTTTATTGGAAGGATGAAGTTTATGCAAGGGTGGGTAAAGAATGAGTTGAGGCTGAATCACATTAACATCCTTAGTTTTATATTTCTCACAACAAACCTTAGTGTATGACTTGAGTGATATGAAATCCTTAAGGGGTTCATCTAACAAGTCAAAATCATCACGACTAAAAGGTTTTAGGGATAAGTTATCGCCAATTGGTTTAAGTTCTTTGAGATAATAATTAGAGGAGTTAACGTTCATTATTGTGGGATGGTCACAAAAAACTTTAGTGGATGACTTAATGTGAGATGAAGCCCTGAAGGGATTCATCTAACAAGTTAAAGTCATCACAACCAAAAGGTTTGAGGGATACATTATCGTTAATTTGTTTAGGGTTCTCATTACAAGCTTTAGAGGATGAAGTTTGTGAGAGGAAGTCATGAAGGACTTCATCTAACTTATCTACATCATCACTACTAAGAGGCTTAGATGAGATGTTGTTTCAAAATTGAATCATTTGCTTGAAAGGTTGGTTTGATGTTTCTATTTTTTTTTATTTTTATGCATTGATGAATCTGATCTAAAAGAACTAGGAATGAATACTAGAAAGGAAACTTGAAAAAATCTAATACCATCCATAAATTACATGAAAGAAAATAATGTTTATGCAAATGAAACAAAAGATAACTAAACTATGATATAAACAAAATTGTAGGAAATAGAAATGTGAAAAGAAATAAACTGAAGTCTGGAAACACTCATTCAAAAATTGTAGCGGGACTAATTCACCCAAGGTGGCAAATGTGTCCCAAGAGAGATATTTCTAGTTTTTTTATGATTTTTTTGACTTTTTAAAATGTGTTTAGGTCTGTATAGTGCAAATAAAGATTGGAATTGAATTTTTTTGGAATGATAATATGAAATAAGATGCAATAATGAACTCTAAATGATACTTTCACTAATGTAACTTTAAGAAGCCCTAGGATACAAAAACAATGAAAAAGGAAATGCAATTAAGTCCTGGTATGCAAATGCAAATGTAAATCAGAATGATATGACGCTCAATATGTAAGTTCACCAAAATGAACCATCAATTTTAAGGAGGTTTATGCCTACTCTTGCACTCTTAGGGTTTTTCACCTAAAAGCAGAGAGAAAAGCCCTTAAAATCAATGTAGTTCACTCAATGTAATGTATGTGTGATGTAATTAAGACTAAATCAAATGATCTAAATGCATCTAAGCAATGTAATTGACTAATTATGAATGCAAAACATAAAAAATATGCAATGTTTGAAACACAATGATGTTTACAAAAAGCTTAAAATAATGAACAAAAATGTAATTGAAATTGAATAGAAAGCTATATTTCATAATGTGTGCACCTGAGAAGCTAAACAGGACTAGAAAGCAATCTACAAATCTGACAAATCTAATTTTGAGCTAATGGGGACTCATTCACCACCCTAGGCAAATTAGTCCCAAGTTGGGGTTTTTCTACCCATAAACTGATTTTTGCCAACTGGGTGTTTGGATTTGCATTTGACTCAAAAATTCACCTCATGAGTGACTCATTCACCATGCATGGTGAGTCAATCCAGTTTCAAATTCTTGCAAGTTCAAGTTTTTGTTTTGTAGCTTTGCACTTGTACAACACTTTTTGATGGAAACTCGAATCAAGATCTCAAAAAATTCTTGCAAAATAGCTTAAAATTATTTGTCCAATGGGCGTTTTTCCTTGGTCAAACCCCTAATTGAGTAATCAAACCTTAAATGGAAAAAAATATACATAAAACCCGAGCCTTAGATGTGTTAAAGACTAGGAAAGTCTGAAGTATGTCAAAACCCTATTCTATTTTGCTAGAATAAGAAATGCAAATGTGATTTGAGTGATGCAAGACCTCAACCCTAAAAATATCAAAACACATCAAAAATGGAGATAAATGACATGCAAATGGAATGTAAATGAAATCCAAACCTTAATCTGAAGATAGAGAAGAAATGGAAGATGAAATCACTTTGAAAACAAGTCTTTAGGTGTGATTTGATGGCTAGTTGCATCTCCTCAACCTATATTTCTCCATGATTCACCATTGGCATCCATCATCAACTCTTTGCAATGTTGAATGAAGAATGAAGAATGAGCTTCAAGACCTAAAAAAACCCTAGTTTGCTGCCCTAAAACTTCAACTTTACTAATCAAACTTGTTGTAGAAGACCTGAATTTATAATTTTCTTTTGTGGAAATGACTAAAAGATGTGTAAACTAACTTAAAATGAGTATTTATAAGCATAAACACATTCACCAAAGAATTAAGTTGAATTAATTGAATTCCTGCTCAAAATTGAAATTTCCCTCAAAAGAGACCCATTCACCTCCCTTGGTGAATGGGTTCCACTAGAAGGGACTCATTCACCCAAGGTGGGTTTTTGGGATATGGATGAACTAAATGTTGTTTGTCAGGATTTAAGTGATTTCTCAAGTGAAATGAGCCTCTAGATTAAAAGTAATGGGTCTTAGGGGCTTATAAATGTTATTTTGATGGATGAATAGTGTAAGGGTATTCAAAAGTGGGTCTAATTAGGCATGAAATTATCTCTTTTCTCAAGAGTGTCCAATTTTCTATTCCATATAACCTTTTATTTATACATATCTTAACATTAATTCCCTAAATTCAAATATCACAAACCAAATTTGAATTGTAGATTTGAAGTTATTAAAATATCACCAAAAAAATATTTCAAAGGAGGTCCTAGGTCTAAGTGAGGACCCATTCGTGATAGGGAAAATGGGTCTTAGGCCACTTACCTAGGACACACATCAGACAATGTAAACATTATGTAAAAATAGGGTCATAGGTCTAAGTGAAAACCCATTCGCCCTATGGCGAATGGGTCCTAGGTCACTTACCTAGGACACACATTTTGTAAAGTTAAGTTTTGTGTAATGGCATTTATGAATTTTGTGCTTTATCCCTCGAAAATTGTACTCAATTAGGATTGGATTTGAATTAAAGGGGCCAATTAAGAAAAATTAACCTCAATCAATTAATGAAGCCCTAGATTAATGTGATAGTGTAAAGGTACACCTTACAACATCAAAAATAAGGCACAATTAAGTCTATTTAGTCTAAAAGGGCCCTAAACTTAATGTGAATATGAAAAACATATTACAACACTAAATTAAGGCATAATTAAGCTCATTTTATTATTAATTATTCCCAAATTAAGTATGGAAAAGGGATATTTTTTACTACACTACATTTTCTGCCCACTTTAGTGAGAGTATGACCCCATGTCAAACTCACACTAAAGTAGGCACTCAATACACTTATGTATGTAGTAATGACAAAGATACATAATCATACAACATCAAAGACTAGGAAGATCAATCCTAGACTATCCAACACAATGTGGAACACATCTAAGCTATTGTTTTGTGCTCACTCTAAGGTGGCAGAACTACAAGTTGTCCCCTAGGTGAGTCTTCTAATAAAGTGGCTTACTGAGAAAGTCATTCTAGTTCTATAGGCTCTCACCATACAATGATAAATTCATTACTTTGTGTTGGCTTCTCATAATACTATCCATACCAAAGATATCCCTCTGATAACTTCAATAATGTGCCACATGGGAAGGATCCACATGCAAGCAAGGTGTGTTATGCTACCTAGTGGCCTTGAATTTAGGGTTTGAGCTACACAAGGATAGCAAGTTATATTATGCCAAACACTTATGAACATTATATATATATATATGGTTTTTGTTCAAAGGGATCTTGCTTCATTAATTTAAGGTCTTCTTCCTAGGGAACTTGCTTCATTCATTTAAGGTCTTCTTCATACATTATGTGTGATGGGACTCATTTGTCACTTTGGACAAATGAGTCCTCTATGACCAAAATTCAAATTTAAATCAAATTTTTGATAGGATATTATTCTCCTAGATCTGATGTCAACTTGTAGTGTTGTAATTTTGAGAATTCTTGCATAATTAAGTATAAATACAAAGTTATTTCACTCATATTCAACACCTAGCAGATTTTACAAGCATTCAAGAGTTCATAAGAGCATTTAAGAATTCACAAGATAATTCAAGGAATTTCTAGGGAAGATTATCAACCATTCAATAGCATTCTTCATTTGTCAACCATCATGTCAAAGGTTGTTTGCATCTTGTTGTTTTAGAGCTAACAATTGTTATGTAGGGTTGTGTGATTCAAGCAAGCATTGCATTCAAGACCTATCAACATCAAGAAAGAGTCAAGAACCACATCCATTGGAGCCATTAATTACATGTATGCAGCCTCTTATTGTAAGGGTTTGGTGAGTTGCAATGTTTTCTTTTTTTCATTCATCATTATCCTTTCATATTTTCTTTTATTTCAAGGTTTAATTACTAACAAGGGGTTTTTCCAAGGAAAACCCCTATTAACTAACCCCCACAACATTTTCCCCTCTTCTTATGTGTGATGTGCAGAGCTAGGTTGTATATTTTTGAAAAAGCATAGGTGGAGAAAAGTTGTCAAAATAATTCAAAGTTGTCAAAGTTGTCATCAAGCCTTGGAGAAGCTTAGAGAATGTCTACAAGATGAATTTTGTAGTTTGGGACCTGGATTTGAATCATGAACGTAAAAGTAGATTGAGAGCTACAAAATCCAATTTTGAATTTCTAGAAATGTAGAAGTGGACTGATTCACCATTACTGGCAAATGAGTTCCACTGTACCTATTTGTCAAGGGTTTCTGTAGATTTGAGTACCCATTTTTCTAAAACTTGTTCCAACACAGTTTACCCAAAACTAAACTGATTCGCCCAGCTTGGTGTATGAGTCCTAGTCAGCATTAACATTAGATTTTATAAGATTCCAGACCTCCATTCTATCTCCTAGGTGCAAATTTCTAGTTTCATAGTTTTTTGTTACATTTTACTTACATTTCTAGGTCATTTAGCATTTGTTTTCATATAACATTGTCTTTTCAAACATTTTCTTTTCCAATTTTATAGTTGGTGGTGAAATCCTCCACTAGACATTATTCAATCCCTAGAACTTTCCCTTTTACAGATTTCAATCTCCTTTGCATTGAAATCTCAAGGGTTTTTTCTTGAGTTAAGTGGTAGAAGAATAGGTCTTTCTCCTTTCAGGTCCAAAACTCTAGAAATGAAAGAAAGCTCCCCCAATATATTTTTCTTCATTTCATTTTGGTGAACCTGCACATAGAGCATCATATTTTTGATTTGGAGTGCATTTACATCCTAGATTTAGTTTGAATTAACATTGCATTAGTTTTTCCATTATTCAATTTGTATTCTAGGGTTTGAATTTTTGCATTAGTGAAAAGATCATTTAGCTTGCATTATTGCACTTAATTTTATTAAAAAATAGTAGAATTCTACATTTTCATCTTAGATTTGCATTAGAAAATATAAAAATCATAAAGTTCAATTCAAAAATTTTGAAAGTTTTTTAAAAAATTAGCACCTAGACTCATTCGCCACCTTGGGAGAATCAGTCCCCTTACATATTTTTCACCGCACTTTCTTTCATTTATAGTTCATTTTCTAATTTTTTGTTTACTATTTATGCATTTCATTCTCATTAGATTATATTGCATTTGCATTCACCCCACATTTAGTAGCCTTTGCTTGAGTGTTTGGTGTCCTATTTCTAATACCTTAGCGAGAAGAAGTTGGAGAGTCATGTCATACTATGATAGAAATATTGTTGTGGATCTTGGGTTATCTAAAGTGTCCACTCCTAGTATTAACACTAGTACACTAGGCATGGATAACATCCCTAGCAACTCTTTCGTTCACACTGCATGCAAGTTGTAACAAGAAATGATAGCATTTCACAAGAAAACATAATTCACCTTTGTGAGGATCAAGTAAACTTACAACATCAAATAAGCCTTGAAAACGTTTAAACTATTGCAATTCCTACAATTAAAAACATTCACCACATGCTTGAAAGGGACAATGGCCTTGACCTCATGAAAAATATAGTGTAAATATTTGGCAAGCATCTTCCCTCAACCACTAATTGTCCTTTACCCACAAACATTGTTACAAGCCAAGGGGGAACTCAAATTCTTCCTCCCACAACCATAGCCTCAATCCATACCTATACCACTCCCCAAGTCACAACAACAATGCAACAAGTTAGTAATGTGATTCCTTCCCTAGGTATTCCTACTAGCATCCCTAATTCCTATGTGGAATCATAAGTTATATCTCCTACCTTACAATCTATAAGCATCCCATTCACTTGTCCCACAAACACATCCACTCCATCACCACTTTCATTTCCATCCAATAACACAAGCAATGACCCTTTCACAACATAACTATTCCAAATTATTTCATCCCTTCAAAAGAAAATTTCTACCATCAACCATAACCAAAATTGTCCACCTACATATTATGTCAAAAGCAATCCATTGTCCTTGGCAATATTGTGAACACCAATACCACAAGGTGTAGAGATTCCTATATTTGAGAAGTATGGCTCGGGAAGGGAGATCCTTATAACCATGTTAATGCCTCTAGTACCTTATGTAATGACTTTGTCCTTGATGATTGTGAAGTACTTTTTTTGCCTCAGTCATTTCCATTTTTGGCTTACATAAATTTCTTCAGCTTTAGGTGCACCCGCACTCAAATAGAATCATTAGAAATATGTGCAATGTGTCACATGGTGGCTACATAGCTTTCATCTTTCACCTTCTTTTCAAGAGAGGGTTTAGAACATGTGTTGACTCGTTGAACATTTTCTTGGGAGATATATTCATAAGCTTAAGATTTTTCACCTTGCTGACACATTATCTTTTTGTAGTGGGATATTAGCACTTCCTATGGAGCAATCTGATTGAGGAGATTGTTAGAGTTGGTTGGCCTCTTCTTTTCTTTTCCTTAGTTTTTGGGATGGAAATTTTGAGACGGTGCCTAGAAGTGATGTGATTGGTCAACTCATCCTTTTGCAAGGCTATTGTTTTTTACGATTTGATCATTTATGAGCCTCTATCTTTGCTAAAATATCTAAAGGATATTAATGCAGTAGCTGAGAATTGATGTGCGAATATCATTGCAACCTAACCAAAGATCTATGATCGGATCATGTGATATTAACTATCAACAACTAGCGAAAATTACTTCTGAGCTGAGGCAGCATGTATCTTTTGTTCTGGCTATATAAGGAGGGCGACGACACAAAAGAAAGAGGATTTTTCCAAGTGATATTTCCTTTGTTAAGAAAAGTTTCTTTAATTTTCTTAGGGTTTTAGAATTATTTTCATAAGTTGCATAACTAATTTACTTTGGCATGTTATATCTATTAAGGTTTAAACTATTGTTGGATTGGCATCCGACCTCTATTTCAAAGTTCTTTTGATATTTTCAAGCATGAACTATTAAAGAGAAATTGTTGAGACTGTGCATGTATGGCCTTTTTCATGTTTTCTTTCTTTATATTATCATTCTAAATGAAACAATGTGTCTTGCAAGCTATATCTAGGTATTTTAAGTAGCGAATTTCTATGCTTTATGATCATATGGTAGAGTATTGGCTTAAGAAAACTAGACTATGTCATTGGACTTCTCTATTTTTCTTAAAGTTGTTATTTTGTTGTGCTATGTTGTATTAGGAGGAAGATTTCATGTGATTTTTGAGATATTGTTCTATTACCCATAGGAAATCTTAAATATGTTTGATCAGACCTTCAGACCTTAATGAAAACTACCCATGGAAAGATTTGAAAGTCTGCACTCTGCTTGAAGTTAGCCTTTGTGATTCATTCTCTTCTAACAATGAGGGGTTGTGGCATTCTATGTCTATTTACATCAATCATAGGAATGATTTGGGCTTGAAATGTTGTAAAAGATCTGGTGCATTGCCTTTTATGTTTTATATTTACATTTCCTTCTCCCCTTATCTCAAAACCCCAAAGAAGAGTTGGCTTTCTATAAAAAAACCCAGAGGTATTTAGTGAAACACAAATTTTCCCCCACTCATTGCATTTCCCATAAGACTATCAGAGAGGCACAAGCTTTGATGATCACTAGTTATTTTTCTGGTACACCCAATGGGACCAAAGTTTTCCAAAAGCTTGATTAGAAGTCATAAATATTTCTTGAATCGGGCTAAGGAAGGAAACTGGAAGATTCATGCCCATAGTCCAAGCAAGAGCATCCTCGAGAGGTCACTTTGAATACTCTCAGTTACTTGCCTCAATCCCTAGAAGGAGAATACTTACAAGTTCTATATCACCTGTAAGGAGTAATAGAGTGAAAAGTCAGAGCCCAGTATCTAGAGCTTTATCTACTCCACCCAGAGGCTTAAACTTCCAAATAATATTACCTATATATCTGATTCATAGGAGTCTTCTCCTTATGGCTCATGTACCTCCCCCTGCTCCTAGAAATTTTGTAACATGTGCCACCCACACCACTAGTTGTATGGCCTGCTATACATGCTAATACCCTCAAGGCTATTCCAATGTTTTTTGGAGAAGATTTCAAAACCCCTTCCAAACATCTTCAAGATATAGTAGAGATATGTAGGGTACATAACATATCAGAGGAAAACATCATGTTGAGACTACCAGCTACCTCTTTTAAGGGGAAGACTCAAGATTGGTATCGATCTTTGGCCTCGAGTTCTATCCTCTCCTTGGACCAACTCGAACAACACCTGTTTGAATGCTTTTCAGAAGAGGAAGACCACTTGTTGTTGTTGCAACAATTGATTACCATCAAGAGGGCTCTGCATGAAGCCATGAGTGACTTCAACACCAAGTTCCATAAGACTTGGCAAAGGATCCCCATGACTGCTCGACCCCAGACCACCATGGCATTCATATTCTATCTGAAGGCTTTTAACCTGGATATCACAGTCATGATAACCTCCATGGGAGGGGATATCCTACCCGATGTGTACAAGGTGGCGGTACACACAAAGAATAATTTGATCGATGCTAGAAAGCTTTCACCTCGGCCAATGAAAAATGTATGGTGCTTTCCTTGCAATGATAGCCATATGCCCCAAAATTTCCCAAGGGGAAATATGCAACAAAAGGTGGCAGAATAAAGAATTAAGGGCATGCTCCTGAATGTGGATGAGTATGGATCACCCAAAATGGAGAATGGTTGTTTTAGAGCACAAATGCAAGGGATGTCCCTAGAGCAAGAGTTGGATATTGCACTTGACCAAGCTCTTTTCTCATGGTTAGAAGAGGATGCTTAGGAAATGCTCACAAATGAAACTTCGACGATTGGAGTTCCACAAGTGCAATCAAACTACAACACAAGATCAAAGAGAAGGCTTTCGGGAGAGTATGTGCAATAAGATCTACTACAACCACAACCGTGTCAACTATTCCCCCTAAAGAAGCAGGCTTCATCGCCCATCATCTGACCTTGTCTGCAGCCACATAACATATCATTGGTAGAGAAAGAGATGGAAAAAACACCAAGCCCAATCACGTCGAAATGTTTTCTTTTGAAAATGAGAGAAATACCACCATTTAAGCCTAAGGCCCAAATGGTTGGGACACTTAATCTGGTGGAGCAATTGAAGAAGGAACTTGCTAATGTATCATTGTGGGATGTCATATCAGTTCCTGAATAGAAAACGCTACTTCAAGAAGCGTTAAAGGTGGAATAACAAAGTTGATAGGTGAACACAGCTCAGTTTTGCAATCAAAGTAGAGATGGAAAACCCATGCTTCCCCCTCAGGCTCTGAAAACAATAGCTTATGCAAATGATGTAGGTAACACAAAAGAGAAAGAGGTAAGTGAAACAAATCCCATGCCTTTCTTTTTAATACTTATAGTAGGAGACAAATTGTTGCATAATAATATGATTGATTCAAGGGCTAGCACAACCATTATGACAAAACAAGTGGTGGATGATTTAAAGCTTAGGTATGAGCCCCTTGAAAAAGGAATCATGCAACTAGATGGGAAGAAGGTCCCGACTATTGGTTGGATAAAGGACCTGTCCCTGACCCTTTTCTCCTACCCAAGCCAAACATTCACGTAGGAAGTGGTAATAATAGACATTCCACTGGTCTTTAGAATGTGTCTATCAAGATATTTCACTGCCAAACTTGGCAGATACCTAGCACTCGACTGATCCCACCTAATATTCAGAACCAAACATGGGGTGAAGATGAAGATCTTGTTTGAATCCTTGCATCCTGAACACTTTGTGGATGACACAAATCTATGCTTTGGGTCTACCCATGCCTCTATCTTTCAGTAGGAGAGATATTGTATAGAAATTACTAGAGAAGAGGAAGACACAAGAAAATGGACTTCTAAAGAAGAAATGTTCTCAACCGGTTCATTGATTTTGATCCATTTGGCAACTTCCATTCTACAGGGCTAAGCACCTATGTAATTTTCAACAGGGATCAAGTCTTTCTGAAACTAATGAAGGATCAGGAGAAGTCCGATGACCCATCTGATAATCATTTGTGGACCTTATATTTTGATAGTCCCAAATGCAAGGTTGGTGCTAGAGTGGGTGTCTGATTAGTGTCTCCAACAAGACCAAAAACCTTAAGAACCTATCATTTTTAGTTTTCATGCTCCAGCGACGATGTTGAATATGAAGCTTTGGTTGAACATGATTTGATTCTAGTAGAGAAAATTAGTGCAAATAAGATACAACCTTTGAAAAAAATAGAATTAGTAGTAAGCTAGATCCATGGGTGAGCAATTGCAATAAATACAAGGCTAAGATATTACGTACATAAGGTATGGGATCTCATCGAGAGTCTTGAAGGTTTCGACATACAAGTGACTCCCCTACCACAAAATAGCATTACTGATCAGACATTTACTATCTAACCACAGTTGGAATTAGTTTCCAACTTGACGAAGTAGGATGTGGTGCAGATCATTGCCCGACCTGCAAATTTCTACAAAGGTCAAAATTGGCAAATTTTGCGCTATGATATTTAAATTATTTCTTTCATATAGAAGTCAGGAATAGCTTCTGACTATCCACCACTAGGAATGGATCTTCTTAAAGATGCAAGGAATGGAAAGCACATATTTTCCATAGTCCCAAAATATTATGAAGAGCTTGACGTCAGAAGTAACAAAACACTGACAATTGGCAGGGAGGTCTCTTGCAGGGACAAAAGAAAGCTGAAGGATCTATGCTTTAGGTATGATCTCAATGGTTACGATCCATGTATATTTCAGCATAAAATTGGCCTATCTTGATGGCACCTTCAAATTTTGCAAGTTGGCTTCTTGTTAAAATTGATATTTTACAACTGGATGATTGTCAAGAAAAATGGATTGTTGTTGTCCATTATCCATACATTCATGTACTCCCCTATCTGATTTTAGAGTCTCATGATTAAATTTTCTATTTTTTGAGATCAAAAGCAGATGTCATTTGTTCAGTTTTACATCTGCATTTCTGACACTACTTCAAGGTGGTCAACTTTGATCCCTAATATCTCGTGAAGAATAATGATTGAAGAAAATCCATTTTGCACACATACTTAGTGAACCTAGATGAGCTTATTTTTCTAGTGGCGGCCCTCCAGAAGTTGTTTTGATATTTTTTCAAAGCGGTGACTTTGAGAGCCCTAAATGGTGTTAAATATGTGCAATTACAGAAATGTATGAGTGCACAACTTTTTCAATTAATATCTTTCACCTAAAGATCCCTTTTTCCAATCCATTTGTTGCATTTCATTCTTGGGTCAATTTTCTACATGCCTACTCAGTTTCATGCTCCCAGGATAAGTTTTGATGGGTTATTTAATCATTTTCTGATCGTGACAAGGCCAAAAATGGTGTTGCAGAAAGTGTAAAATTTTGCAATTCTAAGGACAACCCATTTCTTTTTTGGTCTAAAACCTCTACAGTTCTATTTTCATAAAAAACAGAGGTCATTTGATACATTATTTTAATGCATTTCTAGTGTGGAGAACACGTCCCGAGGGCCAGTTTACAAAGGAGGTACTTGATTCTTGATCGCTAGGAAATTTTTAAGGAAATGGGTTTTCTCTAAATAATTTCAATTAAAGCTTTGAGGTAGAGGACAAGTTTTTAATAAATTTTCAAAGTTCTCAACAATAGGCATCGCATGTCGCATTTTTTAGTCTGGAATGCAAAAACAAATTAGTGATGAGTGATGGTTGTTGTGTCCATTGCCCACCGCTAATACATGCCACCATTTCAACTTTCAATTAGTGAAAAAGCAAGGTTTCATCACCCATCGTTGATTTTATATTGTCTTTTTTCCTCGATCAGAGATGTGCGATGATGGTTGCTGAGTAAAGTTTTTGTACAGAGGATCAATCTGGGCATTATTTCATGAGTTCTTTTTAACGGTGAAGTAAATAACTGGTGAACTCATGGGTAAAGTCTTCTGTAGCCAATAAAAAAGGAAAGTTAAAACATTTTTGGCTAGAGAACATGATATTAGGCATTGATGATTTTATTTTATTTTCTCTACTCACATTAGAGATGTACGTTGCTTCACTTTTTATCGTTATTCCATATCTCATTTTCTCATTCCATTCACGGTGAGTGATGAGGACATTCGGCTGGGTAAAGTGTGTAAAGTGCAACAGACCCATGGTTGGCATTTACAACAAAAATTTTATAAAGTTTTGTGATGGTGAAAAGGGAATGTTACTGGAAACTAAAGTGATTATAATTTGAGGGTGAAATCAGAGGCCTGGGTAAATATTTTGCAAAAATTAAAGCCTTCATTGATAAAAGGTAGAATTTTAAATGTTGGGAAATGTTTGTGTAACAAGTCCATATAACATATCGCCCATCATTAATACATATTTCACTTCTCATATCAAATTGGAGATATGCAATGGTGGTGGGGCCCATGACTCATCTTTAATATTATTATTTGATAAATGTAAAAGGAACAAGTATTGTGAATTAATGCAACCAGTAAATAAATTGAAGCTCTCACAGGTAAAAAAATAGCTTTCTTTGCTGGAAGAGAAATATGAAGTGTGGGTAAATTGTTTTATTGCCTGGTAATGTTAGAATTAAAACCCCATGAGTAAATAAAGTGACATTTAAATGTTGGGCATTTAAATTACGAACTCACTAATAAATGTCTTTTTACAACCATTCTAACTTTTAAAGTCTTCATAGAGATTTTAAAATAAAGACTTTATTTGTTAAGGCAGTGAAATAAAACTAAATTCATGGAGACTACAGAGGCAGTAAAAGTGAAAAATGCACAAGTGAAATGGAGATTTCTTGCAGCCAAGGGTTTTTCTATAGCAAAGTGAAGATGAAAGGGTTCTTTATAGCCGATAGAGAGGAGGTGAAATCTTTTGCAAATAAAGACATTTTCTACTACATGGCATAATGAAGAAGATCATCATTATGTAATATTTTTTGTTAGAGGGCAGCAAGCGTAAGCTGCATGAATCTAGGAGTAGATTGGAACTTCTTTAGCAAGAAAAGACAATTACTAATCTATGGACCTGAATGTGCCAAGTGTCTTCTTCAAATGAGCATTTAGGTTTTTTTATTTTTCCTTAAGTGTTGTTTTTCTGCCTCATTTTCACGGAGGTTGTTCTGTAATTAGACACAAAGTATATTTTAATGTGAATATTGAACATTTTAGAGGTTTTTTTTTAGGTTGGAGTTTGTTGATGTGTATCTAATTTTGATTACAATATTGGCAAGATAATATTGAATATTGCAATTTCAAGACCATTTTACTCTTCTATGTACTAGTTTTGCAAGTTATGAATAATATAATCAGGGTTATCTTATTTTTCTCCATCAGTTTCAGATAGATGTGTGGCTCTATTCTTGTCTATTAATTCAAAGAATTAATGTAGGTACTTGAATATAGCTATAAATTTGTATTAAACTGAGTGCTAGGATTCTGATAAGAAGTAGTGGTCAAGATATTATGTTGAAATACTATAATGCATTATTTTAGAGCTTCATATAATGTTAGACCTATTTGAATATTTTTATCAGATTATGTTGGTGTTTAGGTTGACTCTATTCCAATTAATGAAGCACTGATCTGTGGGTTATTCATGTTACATTATATTGGTTAATTCAATGATTGATTATAAATTTAAATCATATTACTTGCCAGTCCTAGTTTGTTTGTGTGTTGAGCTCATTTTAATGAATCACATCTCTCATGTTTAAATAAGGCATTACTATAGAGGTCATCCAAGCCTTCAAAGTACTGTCTTACAAACAATTAGAGGAGAACCATTTATCTACAGTGTATTGGGTACTTTAGCACACAAGTATCTAAAAATATATTGATTGGGATTACCCTCCCTGGTTTAACAAAGCCTGAAGTGTAGAAGATTTTAGTCTCTTTGACTGAATCTTATTTGTTGGCCACATCAACTCGCTGAGTCTGAATATGAGAGAGTGGCTACTCTTTAGGACACACTGCATCTGTTGATTTTGGAACCAACAGATTGGTGACTCCACTAGGGACCAATTCAAAAGACTTAATCAATTTTTTGATCTGTAGTTTTGGCTCAGATGATCCAAGGACCTGCATACTTGAAGGAGATTTTTGCAATGTTTTTTATGTATTCTTGAAGTTTGGTGCTTTGATGGTGGAGAGAACTCAAAAATACATAGATCCTTGAATAAGCTTTCTGCTACTTGAAGATATTTTCCTCTTTGAAAGAGGTGGTGACACTACATAAGTTTCTACATCATCAAAAGAGTTTTTTTGTAGTAGTTCTCAAGTATTTTTCTATTGTAATATCTTTGTATGAAGGTTTTCAACAAAAAGTTCTAGTTAATACTATCCCTTATTCAGTATTTCAGGATACTAGTAGAAAGGGAAATGAGAAAGTAGGATATTCTGAATAGGATATTGGAATTGAATAGTTGTAGAGGGAATAAATTTTATTCGCAAATATGTATTGCTATCCTAGTTCTCCCTCTACAAGCTATAATATCATGCCTAGAACATAGTCATGTCCTCAAAGGAAGGTGTTCACTAGTGAAATATATGACCCTTTGGATTTCAGTCAAATCCAGGGTTACCCACATTCTATCCCAAGAAGAATTAATGAATGTTTGCCTAAGTTTAGAGGAGGTTTTGAAGAATCAACATCACAACACGCACATTTTTTTGTTGATGTAATGGAAGACTATCAAATAGTAGAAGAAGATGCTATCATGAAGTTTTTTGTTAGAACTTCAGAAGATATTGCTAAATACTAGTTTTCTAGTTTACCAATGCATTCTATATGTTCATGGAAAGAGCTTGAGAATCTATTCTTGGATGATTTTGGTGAAGTGAATGATGAATGCTTGTCTAAAGAAAGAAATCTGCACACCCAAGAAGAATATGAATTGAAATCTAAAAATGAGGTTGAACTTATGTCATTTATGGATACATTGTACCATATAGAAAGATTGGAGGATGAATCCATCTATAATTTTCATGATAGATTCATGAAATTTCTACTTGATATACCAGAATCAGAAAGACCTAATGAGTTATTTTGCATTGATTTTTTTTGTGCGAATTATGAGCTAGGTTTGAGTACTATGCTAGCTCATTTGAAGTCTCCTAATCTCAAATGCATATATCAATGGCTTTTATTAATTGAGGAAATGATAGATAAATATGGAAGTAATCTCCTAAATCAATTATATGATGGTACTTTTTCAAGACTCATTCTAATAGATGTAGATGGTATAGTAGAAGACAAGAATGATGCATCGTTTGGTAGCCCCAATGACTATGTTTCTTCTCAAAAGGAAGAGGTAGAATTGATTTCTCTAAGCGGAAAGTGTTTAAATAAAGAAAATGATGAGAAATTTTTTGAAACCTCACAAGAACAAGATGATGGACAAAATTTATGAAGAAGAAATATGTGATCATCAATGCTATGATGAAAATGACAAGGAGTGCAATGGATTTCATTTGGAGATCAACCACAAGTAGTTGCAATGAAGAAACCATTGATGGTTTTCAGTTTGACAGTGAAGAATGTAGTTCTGCTAATTGTTGCAGTAATATGAACAAAGAAGGATATATGTATGCAAGAGATTCACTAGATGAATCAGTAAAGGTAAGTGATTATGAGGAGCATGCATATGTTGATAGTGATTGAACTATTTATTTTTGGCACCCTAATCCTTTCTTGCACTTCTAGGGTTTTTCACCTAAAAGGAGAAAGTAGGGCCAAAGGTCTAGCTAGGTTCACTCAAATTTTGTAATCTATGATGTAATTTAGACTAAATGAAATTATCTAAATGTAGTTAAATGAATTAATTGAATTATTATGAATGCAAAACCTAAGATTTATGCAATGTTGGAAAACATAATGATGTTTGCAAACAATGAACCATGAATGAACAAATGCAAAACAAAAGAGAAAAGGGATGAATCCGAGTGCACTTGGGTAGAGATTGGAGAATCTGGAATATTATGAATGTTGTCTTAAATCATAGAAAATCACTATTGGGACTCATTCACCACTGATGGTGAATCAGTCATGTTTCTGATGAAAACTGCCAGGAACAAGTTTTTGAGTGTTGGGATTCAGAATCTGACAAAACTTAGATTTCTAGCTTTAAGGTGGGATTAATTCACCACTAATGGTGAATCAATCCTCTCCCAAAATTTTGAGAAATTAGGGGAAAATTTTGTAGCACCAAATCTGAGGTTGTTTGCTTGTCGGGTTGTCAAAGTTAAATCTGTAGAAAACAGACAAAATACCTTCTCCAAGCTTGAAATAGGATGTAGTTGACTTGAAACACTTTGTTGACTTCTTGTCCACTTTTCAACACCTAAATTCTTGTCAAATCTACATACAAAAGTCTACAAACACACATGCAAAAGGGAAAAATGGTTAGGGGTTAGGTTATAGGGATTTTCCTTGGTCAAATCCCACTTTGGTAATAAAACCCTTAATGAAATAATGAAATGAAAGAGGATGACAAAAAAAATAACATGCAAATTCTATCAACTTACCAAACCCTTTTATGAAGAAATTTTGAAGATATGTCAATGGATGCTCCAAAATGCTTGATTAATGGTAGATTAAGTGATGCAAAGTGCTTGAATGTTTGAATGAATGAGTGAATAAGTGAACTTGATGGATGGGCGTTAGAATGGATGTAAAAACATGTATTTATACACACTTGTGCCTTAGTAACCCTTTTATACCTCATCATAGGCCGACATCAAGTAATTTTAAATAAAAACCTGAAAGGAAATTTGAAAAATTTTAAATTTGGAGCCAAGGGGGACTCATTTGCCACCCATGGCGAATGGTTCCCACCCTGGACCTAAAAATGGGTGTCGGGAGTTAAGTCATATTTAATGTTATTTGTCAGGTTTACATTTAAAAAAACACTTAATTAATCCTTATAAGGGCATAAAGGGGTCAAATAAAGCATAAGAAAGGTGTAAATAGTGAAATTATGCCTAGAAAAGTGTGAAATCTTGTTACAAGATTTAACAACACCTCAAAATAGGAGTTGATAAGTGATGAAAAGGTGATTTTTAGGTTAATTGTAATGAATAGAGTCTAGAAAATTATAGAATTTTTTTACAACACTTCACAACACCTTCACAAGATGTCATAATTTGAGTTTCAAGGACCTAAATGTGCATATTACATCAATAAATCAAAGATAAATAGACCAAACATTGTCAAGAAAGGCCTAAAAGACCACAAAAATGACAAGGGGCCATTTTTCTATGGTACATTTAGCCCCCACTTTAGTGAGAGGATGAACTTGCTTCAAACTCACACTAAAGTAGTCATGCATATCAAGAAGGATCCAAGTGCACTTATGTTAGGAAGATGGAATAACAATGATCAAGAGGGATGATCAAGCCCCCAAGATGAAGATCCCATGGAAAACTAGACATAAGAAGAAAAGGGTACGTGCAGGATCATGATGGGCCAAAAAGTGGCAATATGATGGGTATTTGTAGGGTATGTGGTTGACGACTTTTTTTATACCTAAAATTGATGAAATGAAAAGGGTTTTTAAAGGAGATTCTTAGCTTTCCACCAATATAAATTATGCTTTACTTTGAATTTAATAAATAATTGTTATTCATTTTCTATTTGAATTACGACTAAAGTGTTGATTGATAGGCTAATTGAAAAACATATATAGCTTTCAAATGGTATCACATTTTTTGAATCCAAAATATTCATCACATTCTATGCTTCTCATACTATAGGATTAAAAAAATAAAAATTGAATTTCATGAAGTTTTGACCAAGCTAAGGTGGTCAGACGTACGAGTTTTTATATTTTTTAAAAGTTGTAATAAAATATTCATAATTAATTATTTACTTGGAATTTTTTTTAAAAAATATGCATCACATTTTTACATGAGTCCTCTACTTATGTGTAAAATATTATAAAAAAATATTATCATTTTATTGTGGTTAGGGTGGTCGACAAACACCTACTTCTTATTTTTTCCCTGAAATTTAAGTACAACTGCATTGAAATTTGAAATTTTCACCAAATAGATTTTTTTTTTTCAAATAAGCCTAGTAGTTTAGAAAGTACATTCAATTTTCTACAGATTCTATTTTTACATATTTTTGAAATAATATAGATAACTTATTAATTTTTTTACGTCAAGTTGCCTAACTCTGATTTTTCTAAAAAAATTTCCACTTAAGGGCCTATTTTTTCCATGATGATCCTGCACATACCCAAAAGGAACACACAAGTGTTGAAATGAAAGTATAGGGTGAATCTTTGATCGTCTGTGCAACTAGTTGTGGATTAGATCTAGGCTATTTTTTAAAAAATGATAATGCATACTGACTCTGAGACAATAGTACTCATGGCGGTCCACTGGGTGAGAAAAACCCAAAAAGATGAAGTACATACGCTAGTTGGTATACACTCACAAACACAAAGGTAGCTATGGGGGAAGTCATGGCACCAAATGGGCTTCCTGCTCAACCATATCAAAGTTATGCCTCTTGATAAGTTTAATAAGGCGCCACAAGGAAAAATGTCAGTTCGTGCTTCATGAGACAAGCAAAGCTTCATATGCTTAGAACTCATGAACAAAAAGAAAGGTACCACAGGCATGCAAGTTGCATTATGCAAGGTTCAAAAAAAGGTGCAAAGTGTAAAAGGAAAAATGTAAAATGTAAAAAATGTTCAAAGGAGTCTTGTTTAGTTTATGTGAGGTCTACCACTTAGGGAGCATTGTGTCTAATATCGCCAAGAGAGGACCAATAAAAGAATAAAATATTCACAACTTAGGGGATGTAGTGTGTCACATTAGGCCACTAAGAGGAATGTAATATGCTAAGATAGATCACACTTATGAAGGACATCACACCCAATTTCATCCACAAAGTGACAAACGTATCATACAAAATGACAAGGCTGCACTAAGAACCAAGAATGCGAATGAATTATGGTAATGTATGCCCCCCACTTTAAAGGGATCTCTACACATTGTTCTATGAGAAATTACTTTAAAGTAACAAAGGGAAAATGAAAAAAGTAAAAACAAAACGTGAGAGCCAACTTTGAAAGCCCTATGGCAAGTGATATGTTTATGAGGTGGGTTGTTTCATGTAAATGAAAATGAATACAAAATAAAAGGAGTTGTCCCCCAAAATAGAGAACACCAAACACATAAGGGATCTATGGATTTGAGGTCAGTATGTTCATTGTTGCAATGTTTTTATTAAGGGTCTCGGAACTATCATCATTCCCCAAAGCACATAGAATTGGAAGAATAACACAAAGAGAGAAAAAACAAAACAAAGTCTATTTTGGGTCAACATGGAAGAGACATTGTAGTCTTAATGCTTTTCACCATCCCCAAAAGGAAAACACAAGTAGAAATAAAATGAAAAGGAAAGAGAAAAGGAAAAGCTTTTGGGTCAACATGAAGGAGACATTTTGGTTTCAATGTATTGCATCATCCCTAAAAGGAAAACAAAAAATAAAAGAAAAGGACCTTCTGGGTCAACATGGAAGACATAGGGCATCTCTAAAATTTGTGTCATCCCTAAAAGGAAAAAAAAGAAAAAGGACCATTTGGCTCAACATGGAAGAGACATAGGGTGTTTCTATGCTATGTGTCATCCCCAAAAGGAAAACACAAAAAAAAGTGAATGCACAACATATAAAAGAATAGAGGTACAAATAGAAGAAGTGTACAATGAGAGAGAAAACATCAAATGCACGACATGGGGGAACATGATACACACATACAATAGAAAAAGAAATAATAAAGAAAAATGTACAAGGCTAGTAAGGTGAATGCAAGTCAACCATCTAACAAGTTATCTTCCTCCCAATCATGCTCAGTGTATTGTGAGGGCGATTGAATGTCCAAAGGAAGAATTGCAAGTGTTGAACAAGGAGATGTACCAGGTTCCTCACTTGGTTGAGAATATTTATCATTTAAGCTCAGGGGAGATGAAAATAAAGAGTTCATATCATTATGTACTTCATCTATTTTTTCAATCTCCTCATCATTGTCATCATCAAGATTGATTACAATAGGAGGACAAAGGGTTATTTCCACGGAAGGTTGTATTAAAATTTGTGGTTGTTGGATTTGTTCATTTTGTTGTGAGGGTTGGACTATGCTATTTGGTGCTGGGTCAAGGGAAAGATGGCGGTCATCTATTGCTTTGGTCAAAGGTAGAGGTTGGTTTTATTTATTTTCTTCCATTTGAGACTGATGAGCAAGGAAATGATGATGATGCCTACATTCCCTAGCACCACGGTTGCATTTAAATTTATTTTGAATTTGTTGAGGTGTAAGAGAAAATTGATTCATCATAGGTTCTTTTTCTTCCAGAGCGGGAATAACGGGAGAAATCGAAGAGGATGGTTCAACCACTTTCTCTTTAGCTTTATACACTTGTTTAATGTAGGGAGACATGACCAGATTGGTTTCACTTTATCTTGGTCATTTAAATGATGGAGGGGAAGTGTGCAGGGGTGGTTATATGGTTTGTTCAATGTCAGACTCTAGCTGAAGAAAATGGGGGCATGTTACGAAGAGACAATTCATCTATTCATTTGGCTTTGAAGTTTTGATAGGCTATGAAAAATAAATCTTTACGGGGGTGATGGGTTCCATAGGTTCAGGCCAAAAGGATTCTAAGGAAAAATTACCTTTAGCAGACAACAGATTAAAGCCACAATGGTGTATGGTAAATATTTCATTAACATGTGGAAACTTCAAATATTCAGGGACAATTGATGGGACCGCTTTCATTGAGCAAAGCCAACGGTGGCCTAGTCGCAAACAAAATTGATCTAATTATGCCCGATAATAGAAAATGTTACATACAAAGTTTTGGGTCCTATCTGTAATGGGAGTATGATCAATCCGATCATAGGGAACACAAAACTAGTATGTGTTTTAATCCATGCAATTGGTTTATTATAATAATCTTGATAGAGATTGTGTAACACTAAAAACTCTTGCATGATCACATTCTTGCCATAGGTGGGATCTATTAATATCCCATTGGGCTTATCATAGATTCTTTTGGCTATGTAAAGAGGACCATCGGGAATCTTTTTAAGTATATCTTTAGTAGAAAAAAGTGATATCAATATTTTTGTTGGTTGGGCCCTTACAAGAGATAACATCTATCGCACCCACAAGTTCATCCATAGGATTAATTTGGGTAACATTTGTAGTTATACCATGTTGTTCAGTATTTGTATCAACATTCATTACATCAGTGTTTGAAGGTTCAATAGCCTTAACAAATGAAACATTATTTTTAGGCATGGGATTGGTAAGGATTTGTAAATTCTGGTTAGGGGGTGCAATAGACTTATTTCCTTGATCATTGACACCCGAGTATGTGCAGGATCATCATGGAAAAAACAAGCCCTTAAGTGGCAAAAAAATTAGAAAAATTAGAGTTAGGCAACTTGCCATAAAATTTTTAATAAGTTATCTATATTATTTCAAAAATATGTAAGAATATCTATAATCTGTAGAAAGTTGAATGTAGTTTCTAAACTACTCGGGGTTTTTTTTTCAAATATCTATTTAGTGAAAATTTGAAATTTCAATGCAGTAGTACTTAAATTTCAGGGAAAAAGAAGTAGGTGTTTGTCTAACCACCTAACCACAATAAAATGATAATTATTTTTTATAATATTTTACATATAAGTAGAGGACACATGTCTGGATGTGATGCATATTTCTTTTGTAATTTTTTTCCAAGTAAATAATTAATTATTATTTTTTTATTACAACTTTTTAAAAATATAAAAACTCATATGTCTAACCACCTTAACTTGGTCAAAACTTCATGAAATTCAAAAAAAAAAAATTAATCCTATAGTATGTGAAGCATAGAATGTGACACATGTTTCAGATTCAAAAAATGTGATACCATTTGAAAGTTATAGATGTTTTTCAATCATCCTATCAATCAGGACTTTAGTCATAATTCAAATAGAAAATGAATAATAATTATTAATTAAATTCAAAGTAAAGCATAATTTATATTGGTGGAAAGCTGAGAATCTCCTTTAAAAGCGCTTTTCATTTCATCAATTTTGGGTAAAAAAAAAGTCATCAGCCACATAACCTACACATACCCATCATATCGCCACTTTTTGGCCCATCGCGATCCTACCCCTACCCACCTGGAATGGATAAATGACACGAATCAGTGAGGTCTTGAACTAAGTGTTTGACACACACATTGTTTGGTATTATGGCCATTTTGGTGATGAAAATGGAAATAAGCATTTGGTTTAAAGGTGGATGGTAAAGGTTTAGTGGTATCAAGCAGTTTGATAGTAGGCAAGGTGATCATTTGTTGTTGGATCAAATGGTCCACTGTGTTATGGAGGGTATCAAGGAAGGGAGTAAATTGTCTCTTCGGGTCCCCATAGGTATAAGGCACCATTGTTTTAACAACTACCACTTGACTTGGAACAAGTTGGGCTTGTGGTTGAGGAGGTAGATTGAACTATAAAAATCCTCTATTTGGTTTGTGAAAGTTTTGTGTATTATTTTGGTTATTAGGCTCAATCTTCTCAGCTCAGTTAGAAGTGGACTTTGAATCACGACTTGAAACTGAGTTATGATATTCACACAGGGTTGTGCATAAGTGCATGAACAAAGGAAATTTCATCATAGTTAGTTTATCTTGAAGGTTTTGTGTAAGTTTTCAATAAATATCTTCTGCATATGTGAGTCAAGAATTTTGACATCAACTTGAGCATACAATGACTAATAACATGAAATGAAATCAGTTACTTTTCATCAACATTTTGTCTAAATCACATTAGGTTAGCCACTGTATTTTTAGGAGTCATATGAACTTGGAAGTGACTTATGAAGGCATCCACAAGCTCATTAAATGACCAAATGGAATGATTAGGCAGGTTTGAAAACCACTCAAATGCAATGTCTTTCAGGGTCCTAGGAAATTTTTTGACTAAGAGTTTATCATCAAGGACAAAATCACTACATAAAGTTGTATAAGCATTGACATGGTTAATAGGATCTCATTTACCTCTGTATTTCTCAAACCTAGGAAATTATATCCCTTGTGGCATCGGGGTTCTTAATATTTCTAAAGATAAGGGGCTACTACGAACATCATAGGTGGTTGGAGTGTTTTTACCTCGACTAATGGAGGAAACTTTTTGTTGCATTGATGAAATAGTATTAAGGAGCTATGTAATGATGGGGTCAAGGTAAGTGGTATGAGGTGGAAGGGAAAATGGAGATGGAGTGTATGTAATATGATGGGGAATGAAAGGGAGACTAAGAGGGGTGAAGGTGGTAGAGGGGATTTGTGATGCCACAATAGAACTAGAAATGCTAGTTGGAGTTGCAAAATAAGGAGCCACATGACTAACCTGTTGCATAGTTGTTGTAACCTGAGGAGTGGTATAAGTTAGTATAGATGCTATAGTTGAATGGGGAGGAATGTGAGGTCCTCCTTGGCTTGCCCCTATGTTTGTTGATTGGGAATTAGAAGAAGCATGTTTATTGTAAATCTCAACAATTCATTTCATGACTTGTAATCCATCATCACTTTCAATCAAATGATGAAGGTTTTCTATGGCTAGTATGGTAGTGGTGTAAATGTTTTCAAGGGACAAGTCTTGTTTTAAGTGCGCAAAATCCTCATGAATATTAATGACTTTTTCTTACGGAATGGAGTTGTATTGTGTGTCAACATTCATTGGATGGAAATATGAAGGCATAGAAGTGGTATTTTCCATGCCTAATGCGCCATTGTCCATACTAGGAGTAGGATCTCTTGATATCCCAAGGTCCACAACAAAAGTGCTATTGTGGGAAGTCATGAGTCTAGAACTTTGTCTTACTAAAGTATTATCAATGGGGAACCAAGCACTCATACAAGTACCACAAAGATGGGGTAAATGCGAATGCAAGATAATCTAGGATTGAAAAATACAAATAACATAAATTCTGCTAACTGAAATAGGGAAGTAACTATAGAGAACATAAATGCAGAAAAATGCCAGAAAATGCCTAAAAATACAGTCTAAAATGTGTAGGTGGACTAATTCGCCCAGTGTGGCGAATGAGTCCCAGTATGAGACTTTTTTGTGTTCAAAAAATTTAGTATGATTCTAATGCTTTTCAGATGCCAATTAAGGGTGCAAATGCAGATTTTTTGTTTTTTCAATGAGATGTAATGCAAAAATGAAATCTAATTGAGTCTTCGACTAATCCAAGTTAAGAAACCCTAGAATGCAAAAATAAAATAGTACCCTAATTGAATGTTGATACAAATAAAGTATAGGATGCAAGATGCAATTCAAATTAGAAATGTAAAGTGTTCAAAATGCAAGTTCACCAAAATGAACTGTCGATTTTTGGCACCCTAATCCTTTCTTGCACTTCTAGGGTTTTTCACCTAAAAGGAGAAAGTATGGCCAAAAGTCTAGCTAAGTTCACTCAAATTATGTAATGTATGATGTAATTTAGACTAAATGAAATAATCTAAATGTAGTTAAATGAATTAATTGAATGATTATGAATGCAAAACCTAAGATTTGTGCAATGTTGGAAAGCACAATGATGTTTGCAAACAATGAACCATAAATGAACAAATGCAAAACACAAGAGAAAAGGGTTGAATCAGAGTGCACTTGGGTAGAGATTAGATAATATGGAATGTTATCAATGTTGTTTGAAATCAAATAAAATCACTAGTGGGACTCATTCGCCACTAATGGCGAATCAGTCATGCTTTAGATGAAAGCTATTAGGAATAGGTTTCTGAGTGTCGAGATCTAGAATCTGAAAAAATTTAGATTTTGAGCCTTAAGGTGGGACTCATTTTCCACTCATGGTGAATTAGTCATCTCCCAAAATTCTAACAAATTAGGGGACAATTCTGTAGCACTAGATCTGAGGTTGTGTGCTTGTCGAGTTACCAAAGTCAAATTTGCAAAAAATAGACAGAATACCTTCTCTAACTTGAAATAGGATATAGTTGACTTGAAAATTTTTGTTGACTTCTTGTCCACTTTTCAACACCTAAATGCTTGTCAAATTTGCATACACAAGTCTACAAACACACATGCAAAAGGGAAAAATGGTTAAGGGTTAGGTTATAGGGATTTTCCTTGGTCAAATCCCACATTGGTAATCAAACCCTTAATGAAATAATGAAATGAAAGAGGGTGATAAATAAATAACATGAAAATGCTATCAACTTATCAAACCCTTGTTAAGAAAATCTGAAGATATGTCAATGGATGCTCCAAAATGCTTGATTAATGCTAGATTAAGTGATACAAAGTGCTTGAATGTTTGAATGAATGAGTGAATAAGTGAACTTGATGGATGGGGGTTAGAATGGATGTAAAAAAACTTATTTATACACACTTTTGCCTTAGTAACCCTTTGATACCTCATCATAGGATGACATCAAGTAATTTTGAATAAAAACCCAAAAGGAAATTTAAAAGTTTTTGAATTTGGAGCCAAGGGGGACTCATTCGCCACTCATGGCGAATGCGTTCCACCTTGGACCTAAAAATTGGTGTCATGAAATAAGTGATATTTAATGCTATTTAGCAGGTTTACATTGAAAAACACACTTAATTAAGCCTTATAAGGGCATAAAGGGGTCAAATAAAGCATAAGAAAGGTGTAAATAGTGAAATTATGCCTAGAAAAGTGTGAAATCTTCTTACAAGACTTTACAACAATTCAAAATAGGAGTTGATAAGTGATGAAAAGGTGATTTTTAGGTGAATTGTAATGAATAGAGTCTAGAAAAGCATAGAAATGTTTTACAAAACTTCAAAACACCTTCACAACATGTCATAATTTGAGTTTCAAGGACCTAAATGTGCATATTACATCAATAAATCAAAGAAAAATAGACCAAACATTGTCAAGCAATGCCTAAAAGACCATGAAAATAATAAGGGGCCATTTTTCTATGGTGCAATGATAAACAAGGAACTACTATTTTGTTTGATGCTTTACCTTCTTCTACTTCTTTGGTTGATTTTGAAGTTATCACTAAGTATCTACATGATGATAGAATTGATATAGTTTTACATCAAAGTGAAAGTGTAGAGATAAACATTGGTACAACTAATGACAGTCCTTGTGATGAGTTTGCACTTTGAAGAATGTAATTGTGTCAATCACATGGATGCACATACAAACCTCTTTTTTGTATCTGCAACTCATAGTTTTTTGCTTGAGCAGTATGTTTCAGTGTCATGTTGATGTAGCAAGGTGGTGTTGAATATATTTCTACTTGCACCAATGAATGTGTTTTAAATAGCCATTATTAGAAGTTTTTTGCAGAAGTAAAATATGAGTCATTTGAGCCTACTTTTGAAACATTTTTTTGTGATAACATTACTAATGTTGACAGTATTGTCTATGAGCTTGAAGTGGGAAACATTGTTTGGGATGCTGACATTTCTTCTAAATGCCATGATTTGGATGTGGATGAAGGTATTATGAGTGTTGATGAATCTTGTTTTCAAGATATTGAGCCATGTAAAAATGTGATTAAACTGTGTTATTTGGATGATGAAAAAATCACATGTGATGCAATTTAGTTGGATGAGTTACAAATGTTTGAGCACTCTTTGTTTGACACATAGAAGGATTGCACATTTTTTCTGAGGTATGATGTCTTCTCTCAACCTAATCATTATGAGGGGATTAGTGAATGTGACAAGATTTTTTCTTCGCATAGTCTTGATCATCATTGTCATGTTTTGTCATTTTCCACAAGATCATAAAATGCAATGTGTGGTAGTGATATGGCCTATGTCATTTGATTTCCATGTGACAGTAAAGCTAAATACAAAGATAGCCTAAAACTTGTGTTTGTAAAAAAGAAGTTGCTCATATTGATGTGGTGTGACAGAGGTAGATATGGATTAAAGGGGATCAACCTTTTTAAAATATTGGTATTTGAAAGGGGTAAGAAATGGATTCCCTTTTCCATTTGGTGGTCTAGGGCTGCCAAATGAGGTTAAAAAGTTGAAAAAATAAAGACTCTATTGACCAATGATTCTTGCACCTGGTCTACTCTCCCAAAGATCTGAATTCTTGCTATGCCCGTAGGGGGCATACATCCCTAGAGAGAGCCACTGATGGCACCTTGAAATTTTTCAAATTTGAAGTGCCCATATTGAAAAATTTATCTTTGCACACTTAGAAGTGCACCTATAGAATTTTCCCAAATGACCTACTTTGAATGGTCACAATTTGGAGCTTGTTGATTTTCATGTCAAATACTTTCATAGATATACTCATGTGACATAAGTGAACATGTTTGTTAGTTTTCAGCTTCCCATAATGAGTTTTCAAAGTATTTTGAAAAAAGAAGTTGGAGGGTTCTGAAACTTTTTTGTTGTTTGCATATTGTTAGTCCTACAAGTTGGCCTCCTATTCAAATTGATATTTTGCAACCGGATGATTTCCATGAAAAATGGATTATTTCTCTCCATTCTCCTTAAATTCATGTAATCCCTTGTCCGATTTTAGAGTCTTGGGATCAGATTTGCTATTTATTTGAGATCAAAAGCAAATGTAGTTTGTTCATTTTTACATCTGCATTTCTAACAATGCTTCAAGGTGGTCAACTTTGATCCCTAATATCTCGTGAAGAATAATGACTGAAGAAAATCCCTTTTGCACACATACTCAGTGTACCTAGATGAGCTTATGTTTCTAGTGGCAGCCACCCAAAAAAAAATTTGATATTTTTTCAAAGTGGTGACTTTCAGAGCCCTGATTGGTGTTAAACGTGTGCAATTACATAAATGCCTGAGTGAGCAATGTTGTTGGCTAATATATTTCACCTCGGGATCCCTTTTTCCAATATATTTGTTGCATTGCATTCTTGGGTCAATTTTCTACATTCCTACTCAGTTTCAAGCTCCCAGGATAAGTTTTGATGGGTTATTTAATCATTTTCTAATCACGAAAAGGCAAAAAATGGTGTTATAAAAAGTGTCAAATTTTGCAATTATAAGGACAACCCATTTCTTATTTTCATCTAAAACCTCTAAAAATCCATTTTCATATAAAAATGAGGTCATTTGATACATTATTTTAATGCATTTCTGGTGTGGCGAACACGTCTCGGGGGCTAGTGTACAAAGCAGGTACCTGATTCTTGATGGCTGGGAAACGTTTGAGGAAATGGGTTTTCTATAAATAAACTATTATGATTGCACACAAAAATAATTGACTCCAGGAGTCACCATTTGTGCGCAGTGAAAATTTTTCATTTGGGTCGCAGGCGTATTTAAAATTTGCCCATTTTCTAATGTTTTCAAAGGTTAATATTTAAAATATTTTGAATATTTTAAATATTGTGCAAATGAAAAAGGGAATTTAGAGAAAAAATAAAATGGATTTCAAATGTTTTGGAGGACAAGCATGTTAAATTCTTGCTTCTAATTATTCCAGAGACAACTTTCACGATTTTCACAGTTGCACGCAAAACTCATCGCCAATCGCTAGTTTGAAGTGGAAATGAAGAAGAAAATCGAAGTTTTGAGTCTGGAATGCAAAAGAAAATTAGTGATGAGTGATGGCTATTTTTTCCATCTCCCATCACTAATACATGCCACCGTCTCCACTTTCAATCAGCGATGGAGCAAGGTTTCATAGCCCATTGTTGATTTTATATTGTCTTTTGTCCTCCATCAAAGACGTGTGATGATGGTTGCCGAGTAATTTTTTTGTACAGAGGATCAATCTGGGCATCATTTCATGAGTTCTTTTTAAGGTTGAAGTAAATAAATGGTGAACTCATGGTTAAAGCCTTCTGTAGCCGATAAAAAAGTGGAGTTAAAACTTTTTTGGCTGGAGAACATGATATCGGGCATCGCTGATTTTATTTTATTTTATCTCCTCACATTAGAGATTTGTGTTGCTTCATTTTTTATCACTATTTCATATCTCATTTTCTCATTCCATTCACGATGAGCGATGAGGATGTCCGGCTGGGTAAAGTTTGTAAAGTGCAACAGACCCATGGTTGGCATTTAAAACAAAATTTTCATAAAGTTTTGTGATGGTGAAAAGGGAATGTTGCTGGAAATTAAAGTGAATATAATCTAAAGGTGAAATCAAAGGCCCAGGTAAATATTTTTACAAAAATTAAAGCCTTCACTGATAGAAGGTAAAATTTTAAATGCTGGGAAATGTTTATGGAGCAAGTCCATATAACATATCACCCATGGCTAATACATTTTTCACTTCTCATACCAAATTGGAGATGTGAGATGGGGTCCTTGTGTGAGATGGTGGTTGGGCATGTGACTCGTATTTAGTATTATTATTTGATAAATGTTTTAAAGGTGAGTAGAAATCAAAATGTAAAAGGCACGGGTATTGTGATTTTATGCAGCCAGTAAATACATTGAAGCTCTCAGAGGTAAAAACAATAGATTTCTTTGCCAGGGAGGAGAAATATGAAGTGTGGGTAAATTGTTTTATTTCTTGGTAATATAAGAATTAAAACCCCATGAGTAAATAAAGTGAAATTTAAATGTTGGGCATTTAAATTATGAACTCGCTGATAAATGGATTTTTACAGCCATTCTAAATTTCAAAGTCTTCATAGAGATTTTAAAATAAAAACTTTATTTGTTAAGGCAGTGAAATAAAAAACATTTCACATAGACTACACAGGCAGTAAAAGTGAAAAATGCACAGGTGAAATGGAAATTTCTTGCATCCAAGGGTTTTCTACAACAAAATGAAGATGCAAGGGTTTTTTACAGCTGATAGAGAGGAGGTGAAATCTTTTGCAAATAAAGAAATTTCCTACTATAGGGCATAATGAAGAAGATCATCATTATGGAATATTTTTTGTTAGAGGGAACCAAGTGTAAGATGCATGAATCTCAGAGCAGATTGGATCTTCTTTAGCAAGAAAAGACAATTACTAATCTATGGACCTGAATGTGCCAAGTGTCTTCTTCAGATGAGCATTTAGGGTTTTTTATTTTTCCTTAAGTGTTGTTTTTTTGCCTCATTTTCAAGGAGGTTGTTTTATAATTAGACACAAAGTATATTGTAATGTGAAAATTGAACATTTCAGAGGTTTTGATTTAGGTTGGACTCTGTTGATGTGTATGTAATTTTGATTGCAATACTAGCAAGATAATATTGAATAGTGCAATTTCAAGGCCATTTTAGTCTCCTATGTACTAGTTTTGCAAGTTATGAATAATATAATCAAGGTTATCTTAGTTGTCTCCATCATTTTTAGATAGATGTGTGGCTCTATTCTTATCTATTAATTCAAATAATTAATGTAGGTACTTGAATATGGCTATAAATTTGTATTAAACTGAGTGCTAGGATTCCGATAAGAAGTAGTAGTCAAGATATTATGCTGAAATATTGTAATGCAACATATTAGAGCTTCATATAATGTCAGGTTTGAAGATTTTTATTAGATTATGTGGGTGTTTAGTTGACTATATTCCAATGAATGAAGCACTGATTTGTGGGTTATTCATGTTACATTAGGTTGGTTAATTCAATAACTGATTAAAAATTTAAATCATATTACTTATCACTCCTAGTTTGTTTTTATGTTGAGCTCATTTTAATGAATCACATCTCTCATGTTTAAATGAGGCATTACTATAGAGTTTAGCCAAGCCTTTAGAGTATTGTTTCTTTCAAACAATTAGAGGAGAACCACCTGTCTACAGTGTATTTGGTACTTTAGCACACAATTATATATAAACATACTGATTGGGATTGCCCTCCCTACTTTAACATAGCTAGAAGTGTAGAAGATTTCAGTCTCTTTGATTAAATCTTGTTCATTGGCCACATCAACTCGTTGAGTCTGAATATGAGAGAGTGGCTACTCTTTAGGACTCATTGCATCTGTTGATTTGGCAACCAACATGGCTAAAGGAGCCAAGTCCGTCTGATAGAGACAAAGGTTAGTCAACCCAAAGGTTGAAGCTTTGATAGTACAAGAGCTCGTGAAGTGGGACAAATCAAAGGTCATATGCCCTATCAAATTTTTTGCCTAGGTATTAAATTTGGTCTCAATTTGGCAAAGGAATGATGATATCCAACTTTGTGTTGGTTTTCAGGTCTCAAGAAGGACTTTGCTAAAAGACCATTATTCCTCACCATTGATGAAGCATCTCTCACAGAATCTAACCAGATCAAGGAGTTTCTCCTTGATAGATGGTCCCCCAAGGTACAACCAAGACCACATAAATAAATTCAACCAACACGGGATGATGTTTACCACTAAGTGGGAAATGTTTGCATATTCAAAAACACTGTGCAAAATCTTTAATGTTTGTGCAACCTTGTAAAGGGAAATGGGAATTACTTTAAAAGGATGGGTCAACCAAATTATTTACATATATTAGGGTGATCTATAAATTAAATATGATCATTTTGATCATCAAAAAGGGGTTTTTCTAAAACACCAATGGTTTAGGATTCTTCTTAATCTAAAAAATTATTTCCTTAGAGTACCCTAAAGAAATATTCTTAGCTTTACAGTACCACACAAGGGAATAGTAATAGATCCTGAAAAAAATCAAACGACAAAGGGGTTGCAATATTTTCTAGGGAAGATTAATTTTTTATGTAGATTCATATCAAATTTCACAAGCATTGTGCTCCTGATCACCCTAATGTTTGGAGAGAATCTATCTTTCAAGAAAACTTCTAGGGACACAACAATTTTCAAGCAACTAAAGATGACCCTCTTAGAAGCCCCGCCATTGATTGGCCCAAATTTTTCCAAAGGTTTTCTACTTTGTATGTATAATGGCCAACATGGTATAGTTTCTATGCTCACTTAGAAGTACAAGGAAGAGAATGGAGAGAATCCTATTGCATTCCCTTCAAGGAATATGAAGAAAGAGGGAGCTAGTGTGTGGGAATACATCACAAGGGGAAAAATTGTCAACTTTCTTGAGGAGCTAGAAGCTAGGCTTGGCCTGCTCAAGACCATTATACCCAACAATGCCCAAGGTCTAGTGGAATCATGGGGGTCAATTTTTGCTACCATAAATAGGATTTTTTTGAAAGCTTCATCAAATTATTACTTACAAGGGAGTAGGTCAAAAAATTCAACCAACAAGAACCTAACTAGGTTAATCAAACATATTGGGTCAGAATGGAAAAGAGATTGGCACAATCACAAATGAGATGCCTTATTGGTGAACCAAATCCTCCCCAAGTAGGCTCTGAAGGTTTCCCCATATGAGTTGATGTACGAAAAATTGGAAAAAACCTGAAGACTACAAGAAGACAGACAAAAGGCTCATGGAGCCATGATCAATCACCAATACACAATCAAGTGGCATTTTGGAAAAAATAATTCTAAACCATAATTCAAAGAAGGGAGCTTAGTGCTAAACTGTGACAAAGGTGCTGCAAAACTAGGGCAACATACAAAATTTAAAGCACTATGGAGAGAACCTCTCAAAGATAGTGCATGCAAAGGAAAGAATGTCTACGAACTTGAAGAAATGGAGAACAACACTTTAGATATATCGATGAATGGTATTTATCTAAGGATTTTTTGTCAAAATGTGCAATTCTTTTAAAAAATTTAGCAATTATGTACCATATGTAAAAAAATTGTAATTATTTCAAAATTTTGAGAATAACAACCTAAGATAATATAGAGTAGATAAAGGCTATATTATATTATGTTTATCGACAAAATTTATAATATAATGCATGGTTCGAGGATCAAAATTGAACATGAGGCTCTCTCGAGTAAAACACAAAAGAAGTAGCGAGCAAAAAGAAGCAAAAGGGAGGCAATGAGCAGAAAAATAGTAAACTTCATCCTCCAAGCCATTGACAATGAGACAAAAGGGGCTTGTTATTGGATTCCTCTTCTTCTCCTTTTTCTTTATCTTTTTCTTCTTTCCATATGACTGGTTGCAAACAGGGGCAAAGCGCACAATGCACATAGGCCACATAGTGCAGACCTAGGGTCTACTCGGTATGAATTTGCACTAGGAAGCCGAAGTGTTTCCTCTAGGTGATCCCCACAACCCACTCCATGTTGTACTCTTGCAGGAGAAAAGTGGCCACTGGATAAGAAGAATAGTAGTGTGTCTCAACATCCATGGTGTGAAAATTAGTAAGGAAGGGCAACTAGAGTACATCTACTCCAAAGTCCACATGCCTGCGGAGGTCCATAGCACTTGGGATACCAATGCCAAGGATGGCCACTCACACTATCTCACCAAGCCCTTCAATTAGAAAAGTGTCAAACATCTTCTTGCACAACTCGATTATCATGGGCTTGGCCACATTCAAGTTCAACAATGAGGCCACGAACTAGGAAAGCATGTTGCAGTTGCTTCAAAGCTAGTTCTTGTCAGTAAGGAAGTCTGCGCTGACTACCCACTTGAACACTACCATGAAAAGGGGGTCTCAATTCTTCACCAAATGCTTGATTTGGTCAGTAGTGACCTCTCTTGCGAAGCGGTTTTGTGGTCTCCATGGAAGGAGCCGAATAGGTGTGCCTAGACTAGCAAACATTCTGATGAAGCAGTCAATTATGGTGGAAAGAGAATAAGCGGAAGGACAGCTAACTTAGGGGACTATATGTTTGAATGAATGCTGCAAAAGGTGGCATAGCTATATATAGAAAAGGCCAACTGACAAACTCAACCAACAAGATGTCTATTTTTGGCCGGAAGACAATTGAGAATTTTAAGATAGAACAAAGCAAGGTGGATAAATCATATGGAGGATCTGATGGAATGCCCTGAGAAATAAATTTGGACATTGTGAGTAAATTCTCTCATATGCTGATGGTTGAATGTGTCATTCACCATCATTAGTGCTAGCAAGTTCACTAGTGGGAAAAGACATGGATTAACATGCTAAAACTTTGAAAAATTAATGGGAACATCTTTTTAGGAGTACCTTATGTCACCTCAACATGTTCCATATGATGAAAAGCATGCTTTTTGATCCAATAAATTTAGTTGTAAAAGAGGCGGTGGGGAGAATGTACTAATTCTATTCTTATAGTTTTCTCGGCTTTCCCAAGGGATATGGATCTCTTATTCACACGTATCACCCTATTGGTATCATTTAATGGGCCATCGATAGTGGCATAGTCTTAAATACATGCACAATTCACATAATTAATTACACTCAAAAGTGGTTTTTTCTAAAGATGCATAAGGCAAGTGGTTGTTATTACTAGAGAAGCTCTTTGCAACTTTCTTAAACAATCATGGCAGAAGCATCTACCTTTGGCAAGAAGGCCAAAGTTCCAAGTAGAAGAGATAGCTACACCAACATATTTGGGTACTACTCTTTCGCCAATGCCCTAGCACTAGAAGAACATCCATTTGAACATTGCAAAAAAGTTCAACTTGATAAATGCATCCAAAGAGAAGCGGTTCAAGACATCGCTGACAATGTTTTTGACCCTCAGTTGTCCACCAACCCTAAAAATCTTAGGGAAGGTGCATTTTAGAGGATGTTGGAGCATGAGCCATCAGAGGGTTTTGCATTTCAACTTTGGAATAGTGGTTTTCCATAATTTGTGCTACCTATTGTGAATCCATGCTCGGAGCTGGTTGACGCATGTGCAAAGAGGTTTAACAAAATATAGAGGCCATTGAGGGTCATGGGGTCAAGATTACCATTTCTACTAAAGCTATATGGGATACGTTGTGTATCCCTACAATCTGGGGTGCCGAGCTTTTAAACAAAGAGAAAATGGATGGCCTGGGAGAAGATATGTTTAGGAAAACAAGTTTCTATGAGGATGAGACAAAGGAAAGGCCATAGAGAGGAAAAATTCACTGGCCTCTTTTGCGTAAGAAATTTAAGAAGGATACGCAGTTTGTATTCTCAATGTTGGCCTAGGTTTTTGGGCTCGATGATGATTAATAGGTTAACCCTTTCCAGTTTTCCCTAGGCCTTACACTCAAAAGAGAAAGGGTCTAGATGCATTACGATTTTGCTGAGGTAATAGCTAGAAATATGAATCTACAGTTGAAGAACTACAATGTTGAGTCCAAATTCAAGTACTCTTCCTTCTTGGATCATTTTTTATTACATAAAAATTTTGAGTGGCTAGGGAGGAATATACCAATGTCTAGGATAGATGAAAGGGGCTATCTCGAGCCAATTTTTGTATGGACCCCTATACTTTCAAGAACAGGAGATTATTATTGATTTTCCAATTATTTTATGAGGCCAGTGCTCTAGGATTTGTTGCCTCGCCCCATTGGTTGTTTCTCTCAGGAGGTTATAGAATGGATGAAGCATCCACCTATCCCATTGGATTATTTCTTGGGTGAGGATTTCATGTTTGTCAAGTTTCATGGCTTTTCCAGGGAGGTTATTTGACTCCCAATATTTGTAACAGACTAAACCTTGGCATTGGAGGAATGCTAACAAGTATCCACAGTCAATAGGATTTATGGTTTTGGGAGGAATAAAGCAAATCTTTTCGATCTTCCCCTTGTGATTGCAAAGAGTTAGGTGATATTGGCTAAGTGGAAGGCTAAGGATGAGATCACAAATTTACTGGAGACTCTAGGTTTGGTCCTCATTTGTGAAAAATGGAATTATAACCTGGATGGGTGTTTTAGTTTAAGGCATGAGGATAGGGAATACTTCCAAAGAAGGAGAAATCCTAGTCGAGAGAATGCTAAAATATACATTGACCTTGCCCACATTCTAGAAGAGCGACCAAAATTCAATAAGTTTTTATGAGCCCCAGGTACACTATTAGATGAATCTCCCAATTGGAAAATTTCTCAATGCACAACAGAGGCATAAGGGATGGTTAGAAATAAAGAAGGCAGACTTTTAGAGGTTCCAACAAGGGATGAGAAATCTAGGTGCCTTGTTCGGTAGATTTCAGCTTGATGAGGAATTCGAGGATTTATATGACAAAGAGGTCGATTCCAACAACAACAACCCAAAGACAAGCCATAAAATTGATGACAAACGAGTTCCACTCCAAGTTCCTAGACCTCAAGAATCTAACATCCAAAGAGATTCAGGGAAAGGGGGTCAACAAGTTCCATCTACCTCTCACACCTGAAGTAAAGGAAAAGTGATCGCTGAAGGTCAAATTTTGGAGGACTCTCCAACTAGAGGATCAGAACATTTTGGTCCTTATCATGTGAAGCAAAGGAGGATCCAAGACCTAGGTGCCCCTAACATACTGGTCCAATAGGAAGAATAAGTGGAGTCTTCCCTGCAAAATGTTTCATCCACTATGACTCAGGTAAGTTTCACTCCCCCTCTTCTTCCTATTTTTGTGTCTTTGGTCAATCCCCTACCTCCTATCTAAGGGAATCCTCCATCTTCAATTCATGAACTAGTAATGTTGAATGCATCCCCTACCATTTTCAATGAAACTATTGAAACCATCTCGTGCACTGAAGGAGCATCATCCACTACGGTCGACATTGTGTCATTAGTCACCTTGTCCAATGCCCCTATTGGAACTGTTGAAACCACTACCTTTCCCCTTACTCCAAGCCCATCTACTTCCAAGAAGGAACCTCTCCATCATACTTTTTTTGTGTTTACCCCTACTATTTCTTCCCCAAATCCATTTGGTGTCCTTCCTTTTTCCATGATCACAGTACCCTTTGTGTCCCCCCAAGCTCACACATCTGAAGTTTCCCTTACCATCAAGTACCCTTTGTGTCACCTCCGTCAAAGCTAATGAGATCATCAACTATCACATGGTTGTGGAAAAATGTAAGGATTACCAAATGTTGTTGAATAAACAAGTCATTGAGATCAAGGACTTCGCCGTCTTAGTTGGTTTCAGGTTGCATCCTCTTCTTTCATGAGATGAAGATGCGCTAACGATGGAGCAAATCAATAATGCAATCTGACGAAAAATCTAAACCACCGTAGAACTTCTAAGCTCAAGTGTTGCACCCATAGTAGATGATTTTGAGCTTGAGATCTACCCTCTTTCTTGGCTCTATTATCACCTAGGTGTGATTTCTTCCAGATGGGGGGTCATCTCTTTTAAGGATATTTTAGATCTCGAGCAAGCATACAGGAAGATCCAAACTCTTGTTCTACCAACTAATGCAGATTGGGAGGCTCACCATATTTCTTTCATCAAAATCCAAGAACAACCAGAGACCTATGCTCATATCTTCATAGAGTGAAGACCCCTGTGAGTTTCTAGAACTATGAAGTACTTTTTCTGCCTCAGTCATTTCCATTTTTGGCTTACATAAATGTCTTCAACTTCGGGTGCACCACATTGTGGTTGTGCAACTTTCATCTTTCGCCTTCTTTTTAGGAGAGAGTTTAGGACACGTGTTGACTCATTAGACATTTTCTTGGGAGCTATATTCATCAGCTCAAGAGTTTTCTCCTTTCTCACAGGTCATCTTTTCAACATAGTCTATTTGCACCTCCTACAGAACAATATGTTAAGGAGTTTGTCAGAGTTGGTTGGCCTTTTCTTTTCTTTTCCTTAGTTTTTGGGATGGAAGTTTTGAGATGGTGCCTGGGAGTGATGTGATCGATCAACTGTGCCCTTTTCTAGTTTGTTGTTTTTTAGGATTTGATCATTTATGAACCTCTATCTTTGCTAAAATATCTAAAGGATATTAATGCAGTAGCTGAGAATTGATGTGCAAAGATCATTGCAACCTAGCCAAAGATCTATGATCAGATTGTGTGCTATTAATTGTCAACACTTGGTGGCAATTATGATTGAGCTGAAGTAGTGTGTATCTTTTTTTCTAGCTATATAAGGAGGGCGATGACACAAATGAAAGAGGATTTTTCCAAGTGATATTTTCTTTGTTAAGAAAAGTTTCTTTAGTTTTCTTAGGGTTTTAGAATTATTTTCAGAAGCAACTTGCAAAACTACTTTACTTTGGCATGTTATATCTATTAAGGTTTACATTACTGTCAAATTGGCATCCAACCTTTGTTTCAAAGTTTATTTGATATTTTAAAGCATGAATTATTGAGAATAAATTGTTGAGACTGTGCATGTATGGCCTTTTTCAAATTTTCTTTCTTTATATTATCATTTTGAATTAGACACTATGTATTGCAAGCTATATCTTGGTAGTTTAAGTAGAAAATTTCTATGCTTTATGCTCATATGGTAGAGTAGTGGCTTAAGAAAACTAAACTATGTCATTGGACTTTTGTATTTTTCTGAAAGTTGTTATTTTGTTGTGCTATATAGTATTAGGAGTAAGAGTTCATGTGATTTCTAAGATATTGATCTATTACCCATACGAAATCTTTATGTTTGATTGGACCTTAATGAACAGTACCAGTAGAAAGATTTTAAAGTCTGCATTGTGCTTGATATTATCCTTTGTTGTTCATTCTCTTTCCAACAATGAGGGGTTGCGGCATTCTGTGTCTATTTATATTAATCATACCAATTATTTGGGTTTAAAATGATGTAAAAGCTTTGGTACATCACCTTTTATGTTTTATGTTTATGCTTCCTTCTCCCCTTATCTCAAAACCCCAAAGAAGAGCCAACTTTCTATAAAAAACCTGGAGGTATTTAGTGAAACACAATTTTTCCCCCACTCATTGAATTTCCCATAAGACTATCGAAGAGGTACAAGCTTTGATGATCAACAATGATAAACCATTGGCAAAAAAATTTCCTAGATCCTTGAATGATACTACCTTGGAATGGTTTTCTTCTTTACCAAACAATATAATTCGTTCATTCAATGAAATTTTTGATTCATTTGCAAACCATTTCCAAGGGCATATGACTCCAAAGATTACCTTGGCCAATTTAATGAGATGCAAGCAAAATGAGGGTGAAAAGTTCACTAGCTTTATCTAATGCTATCAATTGCTTTATTCCCAAATTTATGTCAAGATTCCTGACCCACACCTTCAAAAGATGTTCATAGAAAACTTACAAAGCCAAATTCAAGACAAGTTCACCATGATGAAATTCCCATCCTTCATGCACATATGCACTTCCCTACATGATTATCAAAATTCGGTTAGTATTCAAGATACAAGGTCTACTTCTAACTGAATCAAGAAATCTGAACCTATAAACCAAAACAATTCAAAACCTTTTAGAAAACAAAATAAAGAGTTCCTTCAATTCAACTCCCCTCAACAAACAACTCAAAATGTCAACAACCAAGTAGCTACTATCAAAACCATGGTACCCTTTAGTTATAGTGATCCAAAAGGAAAATTCACTCCCTTACCTGATACCCTTCAAAACACAATGTCCCGACTACCAGAACAACAAAAGATTACCTTGCCACCCATCAAAACCCTTGACCCTAATAAGCCTTTACCTCCAAGCTTCATACCCAATACTTATTGCCACTATCACCGAAAAAATGGACATGATACAAAACATTGCAAGCATCTTAAACATCTTGTGCAACACCTCATGGATTCTAGTCGTCTATCCAAGTGATCAAGGAAATAAGTCCATTGCCCCTCTGAACCAAAACTTGAAATTTTTCACTAATCCAATTCCCATACACAATATTTCATTTGTCAAATCTAGTGAAACTACAAAGAATGACGGATGAATGTTGATACAGATGATGAAAACAACACTTTTGTTTTAAATAATGTTATCAATATCAATCCTATGGATGAAATGATAGGGAAAATAGATGACATCCCTCATAAGAGCTGACCTAAGTGTCCTCTCAACATTTGTTTCTCCTCTAAAGATATACTTAAACATTTTCTCGATGGTCCTCTCTACATAGCCAGATGTATCTATGACAAGCCCACTAATGGGATACTAATAGATCTCGCCTATGGAGAGAATGTGATCATCGCGGAATTTCTACTTTTGCATGAACTCTATCAAGATGAATATGATAGACTAAAAGCATGGATCAAGACACACAATGGCTTTGCATACCCTATGATAGGATCGATCACCCTACCATTGTAAATAGGACCAAAAATAGTAGATGTCATATTCTCTATCATCCTATAGTCAGACCAATTTTGTGTGAAGCTAGGCCACCCATGGCTTCGCTCCAGGAAAGTTGTCCCTTCGGTTGTGCATAAATGCTTAAAGTTTCCTTTTGATAATGAGATATTCATTGTTCACCATACCGGCTTTAACCTTTTGTAATATAAAGGAAAATTTTCTCTAGATGCCTTTTGGCTCGAGCCTATGGAACCTATCAAGCCAAGGGAAGACTTAGTTTTCTTGTCCTATCAAAATTTCAAGGAAAATAAGATAGCATAATTATCTCTCTAAAACATGTCCTCATCCACCTTCGAACCTCTGATCCTAGAATAAGCCATCCTTCAACCTAAACAAGAACCAAACAACCAAGACCAACCAAAAATAGAAACTTCACCTACATCCTCCAAAAGACCAAGAGACAATGAAAAAAACCCCATCACACCTCCTAGAATAAAACAAATTTATAAAGAAAAAAAGAAAGTGGTTGAACAACCTCCTATGGTTCCTTCCATTCCTCCCCTCAGGGAAGAAAAGAAACCTATGGATGATCAACTCGCTCCTACAAAAATGAAACTTGAAGAAAAAAAAAAAGAAACAAAGGTGCTAGAGATGGTAGGAAAATACGCCGTTCCCTTGCTCACAAGTTACATGAAGAGTTAAACAAAGAAAATAAAAATCCAAACTTGCTCGAAGCAATGCATGATGACCCTCGAGTATGTGCAGGATCATCATGGAAAAAATAGGCCCTTAAGTGGCAAAAAATTAAAAAAAATCAGAGTTAGACAACTTGATGTAAAAATTTGAATAAGTTATCTATATTATTTCAAAAATATGTAAGAATAGAATCTGTAGTAGATTGAATGTAGTTTCTAAACTACTAGGTTTTTTTTTTTTTAAATCTATTTGGTGAAAATTTGAATTTTCAATGCAGTAGCATTTAAATTTCAGGGAAAAAAAAAGTAGGTGTTTGTCTGGCCATCCTAACCACAATAAAATGATAATATTTTTTTATAAGATTTCAGATATAAGTAGAGGACTCATGTCCCGATGTGATGCATATTTTTTTGTATTTTTTTCCAAGTAAATAATTAATTATGATTTCTTTATTACAACTTTTAAAAATATAAAAATTCGTATGTTTGACCACTTTAGCTTGGTCAAAACTTCATGAAATTTAGTTTTTTTTTAAATCCTATAGTATGTGAAGCATATAATGTGACACATGTTTTGGATTCAAAAATGGCTATGTGCAGGATCACGATGGGCCAAAAAGTGGCGATATGATGGGTATGTGTAGGGTATGTGGCTGACGACTTTTTTATACCCAAAATTGATGAAAGCGAAAAGGGTTTTTAAAGGAGATTCTCAGCTTTCCACCAATATAAATTATGCTTTACTTTGAATTCAATAAGTAATTATTATTCATTTTCTATTTAAATTACGACTAAAGTCCTGATTGATAGGCTGATTGAAAAACATTATAGCTTTCAAACGATATCACATTTTTGAATTTGAAACATGCATCACACATAATATAGGATTAAAAAAAATGAATTTCATGAAGTTTTGACCAAGTTAAGGTAATTGACATACAAGTTTTATAATTTTTAAAAGTTGAAATAAAAATTCATAATTAATTATTTACATTGAAAAAATTACAACAAAATATGCATCACATCCGAACGAGTCTCTACTTATATATTAAATCTTATAAAATAATTATCATTTTATTGTAGTTAGGATGGTTGAGAACTCACTTCTTATTTTTCCTTGAAATTTAAGTACTATTGCATTGAAATTTCAAATTTTCACCAAATAGATTTTTTTTCTTTTTAAATAAACCTAGTAGTTTAGAAACTACATTCAATTTTCTAAAAATTGTATTCTTACATATTTTTGAAATAATATAGATAACTTATTCAATTTTTTACATCAAGTTGCCTAACTCGATTTTTCTAAATTTTTTGCCACTTAAGGGCCTGTTTTTTCCATGATGATCCTGCACATACCCAAATGTGATACCGTTTGAAAGTTATAAATACTTTTCAATCAACCTATCAATCAGGAATTTAGTCATAATTCAAATAGAAAATGAATAATAATAATTTATTAAATTCAAAGTAAAGCATAATTTATATTAGTGGAAAGTTAAGAATCTCCTTTAAAAAACTTTTTTCATTTTATCAATTTTGGGTAAAAAAAAATCATCAGCCACATACCCTACACATACCCATCATATCACCACTTTTTGACCCATCATGATCCTACACATACCCCCTCCTCTCCAATTGCAACAAAATGACCCAATACGAAAACCACAATAAGAATTGAACTCTTCAATGGGCATTATCATTAATCCTCCATTTGTGATTAACTTGGATGACGATGACGAGACCACTAAAATCAATGAAGAGGTGCATAACGAATTGAACACATTATTTTCCTCTTCTATGAGCTTAAATAAGAAATCTCCTATATAGAGTGTTGTACTTGGTACTTCTAGTTTGGCACTTTCCCTTGTCCCTTTGGCTAGTTGTCCGCCTTTGGTATATAATGAACATGATTGGGAGGCAGGTGACTTGCTCATAGGTTGACCCACATTTTCCTTACTAGTCCTTTTCATTTTATTTTTCTTTTTATTTATTTTTTGTGTGATTGCATGTGCGTAATGTGATCCCCCATGATTTTTTGTTTGATTTTCTCTCTTTATGACATTCCTCTATTTGTACCTTCATTCTTCTCTATTTCATGCATCGCTTTCACTTTTCATCTTTATCTTTTTCTTGTGTTTTCCTTCCGGGGATGACGCAAGGCATTGAGACATTCATGTCTCCTTCATGTTGGTCCCCAAAAGGATTTCTTTTTCATTTCCTTTTCATTTCATCTTTATCTTGCATTTTCCTTTTGAGGATGATGTAAGGCATCAAGACATTCATGTCTCCTTCATGTTGACCCAAAAGATTTTCCTTTTTCTTTCACCTTTTCTTTTTCATTTGTATTATATTTTCCTTTTGGGGATGACGCAAGGTGTTGAGGCAGCCTATGTCTCTTCCATGTTGACCCAAAAGGTTTTTCTTTGTTTTCACTATCTTTGAGTCATTATTCATGTTCTATGTTTATTTGGGGATGATTATAGTTCCAAGCTCTGTATAAAACATTGCAGCAAAGAACATACTAACCCCAAATCCATAGATCCCTTATGTGTTGGGTGTTTTCATTTTGGAGGAAACTGCTCCCTTTTCTTTTTCTCTTGCATGACGTAGCTTTACTAGGAAACATATGACTTGGCATAGGGCTTTCCAAGTTGGCTCTCATGTCTTATTTCTCATTTTATTTTTTCATTTTACTACTTTAAAGTAATTTCTCATAGCATGGTGTTTAGAAATTCCTTTAAAGTTGGGGCATACATTGGCATTATTCTTTCGCATTCTCCTTTTCCTCATTCTTAGTGCAACCTTCTTACTTCATATGATGCATTTGTTGCTTTTTGGATGACATTGGGTGTAATGTCCTTCAGGAGTGTGATCTCTCTTATCATATTGCATTCCTCTTAGTGGCTTGATGTGATGCACTACATCCCATATTTTGTGAATTTTCTATTCTTTGATTGGTCCTCTCTTGGAGACATTAGGCACAATGTTACCTAAGTTAAAGACCTTGCATGAACTAAGCAAGACCCCTTTGAACATCCTTTGCATGTTTCGTTTTTCTTTTTTTATTATATGGCCACCTTGCATAGTAAAAATTGCATGAATATGGAGCCATCATGGTTGTTCATGAGCTCCAAGCATATGAAGTTTTACTTGTCTCATGAAGCTCAAAAAACCATTTTTTTGTGTGGCACCTTATTAAAGTTATTAGGAGGTATAACTTTGGTATCTTTGAGCCGGAAGCCCAATCTGAGGCATGGCTTTCCCCATAGCCAATGGCATGTGTGTGAGTGCATACCAGCCATGAGTGTATGTTTCTCACCTTTTAGGACTTCTCACCTGGCGGACAACCAAGAGTATCGTCACCATAGAGTGAGTATGTGTTTCTCTGTACAAGTAGCCTAGATTTGATCCACATCGAAATGGACAAACAATTAAAGCTTGATTTGATTCTTTCTTTCCTTTCCTTTCTTTTCTCTTTTTCATCTTTGGTAGTGTATGATTGGCCTTGTCACTATTCTTTATATCATTTTCATGTATTTTCCTTTGTGCTTATGTTTGTTTTGTCATGGGATCTTGATCTTGGGGGCTTGATCACCCCTCTTGATTGTTGTTGTCTCATCTTTCTAGCATTGGTTCTTTCAAACCCCTCTTGATCCATTTTTTCTACTTTAGTTTGAGTTAGAAGCAGGTTCATCCTCTCACTAAAGTGGCGGCTAAATGTAGTGTCAAAATAATAATATTTTGGCATTTTCCACACTCATTTGGGTCCTCCTTGTGGATTTTTTCTTAATGCTACATTGATTTAGTGTTGTAATGTGGGTAACCCATTCACATTAGGTCTTGGGACCTTGTGAATTAATGGAATTTAATAGTGTCTTGAAAAATTGTTGTGAAGTATCGTAACACACTTTCACACTTTTCTAGGGTTTTATCAACCTAAACATAATTTCAATGATAATTAATCTTAATCTTGCCTTATTTGGAGTTTTATAAAGTTTTGAAACACACTTTCACATTCCTCTAGGATTTTCACTAATAATTTGGCTTTCTTATGCTTTAATTTGCCCTATTTTTCATCCACAAGCCTCATTTATTGCATCTCTTTGAGGATAATCTTGACACTAATTAGTAACCAATCATAACTCAGGTGTTACTGGCTTGTGTGGACTAGATTTAGTGTTTGGGACTCATTTTGCACCTTGGGTGAATGAGTCCCACCTAGGTATTTTTGGCCCCGATGTAGGTTTCACACATTTCTAAAAACTTTTGGTTTTTTGTCCCATACATTATGTGTGATGGGACTCATTCACCACCTTGGGTGAATGAGTCTCATGTGACCAAAATTCAAAATTAAATCAAATTTCTAGCAGGATTTTATTTTGCTAGATTTGATGCCGGCTTGTAGTGTTGTAATTTCAGCAATTCTTACATAATTAAGCACAAATACAAGGTTCTTTCACTCATATTCAACACCTAGAAAATTTTACAAGCGTTCAAGAGTTCACAAGAGCATTTGAGCATTCACAAGAGCATTCAATGCATTTCAAGGGCAGATTATCAAGCATTCAAGAGCATTCTTCAATTTTCAATCATCATGTCAAAGGTTGTTTGCATCATGTTGTTTTAGAGCTAACAATTGTGGTGTAGGGTTTTGTGATTCAAGGAAGCATTGCATTCAAGACCTATCAACATCAAGAAATAATCAAGAACCACATCCATTAGAGCCATAACTTACATGTTTGCAACCTCTTATTGCAAGGGTTTAGTGAGTTGCAACATTTCCTTTTTTTCATTCATCATTCTCCTTTCATATTTTCTTTCAATTCAAGTTTTAATTACCAAAAAGGGGCTTGACCAAGACAAAACCCTATTCACTAACCCCCACAACATTTTTCCCTCTTCTTGTGTGTGATTTGTAGAGCTTGGTTGCAGATTTTCTAAGAAGCATAGGTGGAGAAAATTTGTCAAAACAATTCAAAGTTGTCAAAGTTGTCATCAATCCTTGGAGAAGCTTAGAGAAGGTCTATAGGCTGAATTTTGTAGCTTAAGACTTGGATTTGAATAAAGAATAGAAAAGAAGACTAAGAGCTACAAAATCCAATTTTGAATTCCCAAAAATATAGAAGTGGACTGATTTTCCTTTACTAGTGAATGAGTCACATTGTACCTATTTGTCATGTTTTTTGTAGATCTAAGTACCCATTTATCTGAAACCTGTTCCGACACAGTTTAGTTGAAATTGGACTAATTCACCCAGCTTCATGCATAAGTCCCAATCAGCATTAGCATGATAATTTTCAAGATTCTAGACCTCCATTCTATCTCCCAGGTGCACATTTCTAGTTTCATAGTTTTACGTTACATTTTACTTGCATTTCTAGGTCATTTAGCATTTGTTTGCATATCACACTGTTTTTTCAAAAAAAAAATTCCAAGTTTATACTTGGTGGTGAACCCCTCCATTAGACATTATTCAATCCCTAGAACCTTCCCTTTTCCAAATTTCAATCTCCTTTGCATTGAAATCTCAAAGGTTTGTTCTTTAGTGAAGTGGTAGAAGAATAGGTCTTTCTCCTTTTAGGTTGAAAACCCTAGAAGCAAAAGAAAGCTCCCCCACCCTATTTTTCTTCATTTCAAATCCTGAGACATGAGAGCTTCCTCAAAAAAATCCCTATGCCAAGTCATATGCTTCTAAAATAAAGTGACATCATGAAAAATAAAAGAGGGGTTACCACCAAAAATACATAAGGGATCTATGGAATCGAGATCAACATATCTTTGCTACAATGTTTTCATAGAGATAGAAAATGTCATCATTCCCCAAATACTCCTAGAACTAGAAGAATTGCACATAGAGAGTGAAAACAAAGAAAATACTTTTAGGTCAACATGGAAGAGACCTAAATATCTTGATGCATTGCATCATCCCAAAATGGAAAACACAAGACAAAGAAAAATGTTTATGAAATATAGAAGAATGTAGATACATATAGAGGAATGCATGAAGAGAGAAATACATCAAACAAAATAGTATGTGGGATAAAATTATACACATGCAATCATATAAACAGACATGAAAATGAAAAAATGGAAAAGACTAGTAAGACACATGTGAGTCAAACTATAGGAGGTTCTCTACATCCCAATCTTGATCAATATATACAGAAGGTAGAAAACTAGTGAAAGGGACAATGACAAGTGTTGAACTAAATTTTTTACATTCAAATAAATTTTCACATTTAGGTGGCAATTCAATTAGTTTCCAATGTATAAGAGTGTAAAAGATATTCTCAGTCTTGGACATTTATAGTAGGTCATAGGAAGTTGCAAGAATTTCATAGAGCTTTTACAATTGAAGTATTTGATGTGCATGTAATTTCAAATTCTTTTTATTTGGTTTGATTACTATGTTGTCATCACTTTCTTCTTCTAACTACAAACCCTTTCCTTTTTGAGAAAAAGGATGTGAAGTAATCAGAATTTATTGTTTCTTTTCTCTTATGCATGGGAGATGTATTGGAAAGTAGTCGAGGGGGAAGAAAATTTCATTGAATGGTATGTACCAAGGAGCATATGAATTATATCCCTTCTTTATGTTTAAGCATCATCTATGTGTTCCCTATGAGAGGAATTGCATTACCAGCAATAGGTTTTGTTTTGAAAAAGTTTTGTAAATTTTTTAATTCTTTGTCTAGCCTCCTTATGTTGTCTTGTGGGATATTATAAATATAATGCACATTGATTGTAGGAAGGGAAGTCATAGGAAATGAGGTATGCATGTTATGATCCATAGGAGGTTGATTATCAACACTATTAGAGAGAGAGTTAGAAAACTCAAGATCCATGATGAATGGTGTATTGCAGGATGACATGAGTCTCAAAGTACATCTCATAATAGTATTGCAAATAGGACACCAAGTTATAAAGTTCATACAAGATTCACAAACTCAATCCCAACCAAAAATAAAAAGTAGGGTAACTGGGAAGGTGTTTGAGCTCTGCTAGGGTTTTCTTGTATTTGTGGTCATCCTTGGCCCCTCTTGCATCATACTGTGCTCTTTGTGTATGAATTTTCTCTTTTCCTATGTCTATGACTACATTTACTACAATTTTTGGTTTTAATATTCCTAAAACCAGGTCTAACCCAATAGTTTGTGCTAGTGTTGGTGGCTCGACAGCTCTGCTCAATGGCTCCTCCAAACAAATAACCCCAAAATTTTATTCCAAAAGTGTTTCACGAGGTAAGTCTTTTGACTCCCCAACTGATGTGGTTTTACCTTTTCCTGATTTTGATTCTTCTTGTTAATGGCTTGAACAGTATACCCTTGTTGGGTATTTTGTTGGGAGGACTCCCCCTAAAAGTGTGATTAAAGAATGGGTCAACAAGGTTTGGGTCCCTCATGGGATCCGCCTTGATATGATCCAAAATTTAAACACGGGATTGTTTTTTGTTTTGTTTTGCAGAGTTTAGACATGTTCAGGAAATCCTAAACCATGGTCCCTGGTATGCCAGGTATTCTTTGTTGGTTTTCTAGGCATGGACTCTAGACTTCATTGTCTCAAATGACACCAAGTTGTGGGTCCCAGTCTGGATTGAGTTTTCAGGTTTACCCTTGCCTTGTGTGCCTTTTCTGAATCATATTACATACTCTCTAGGGAGGCTCATTTGTATTGAGCCAAATAGGTTTTTTCAGGCCTGACCCCAGAAATAGGTCTGTGTTGAAGTGCACCTTTCCCAAGATTTGAAGGACTCCATTGATATTCAAATTGGAATTCTCTGGCATACCCAGAAAGTCACTTATTTTAATTTTCCTAACATGTGTTATAGGTGTCATTCCATAGACCACAATATCAAGGACTATCCTTTGGTAGTGCCTCGTACTCCTCTACCATAGTAGTTTGAAAAGCCTCGTCAGGAAAATAATTTTGTTGCCAAACTTGATGAAAAATGGAAAATGATTACGAACCATAAAAATAAGTCTAGTGGCTCTGGGTCAGCTTCCAAAGCCCCTGAGCTGACAAAAAAAGCTTCAAAGCCTTCGATGAAGGGGAAAGAGGCTCCAATCAGAGCTGATAATATTCCAGCATGGCCTAACCCAAAGGCTACACCTCATCGTGTTGTCATTATGATAGCACAACCAAATGATTCTCCTCCCATTTTGGGAGCTCAAAAGCAATCTCGTAGTCCTTCTCCACCATTGGAAAAAGGTAAATTTGTGTAGGAGAAATAGAGATTTTCTTCTTTGAATATTCAAATTGGGTTAGTTCCACCAAATTTTTTGCAAAATCACTTCTCTTCTCTGAATTAAGAGGAGTTAGACTCCAACGATATGGAGGAGTTTCACTCATAAATTTCTTCTCATAGAATGTTTTAGGTCTATTAGAACTTGCTATAAATTATTTTGTTAGGGATACTTTGAAGAAGTATCTTAGTATTGAAGTGCTTTTTCTCCAAGGAGTTAAAATTTCTAGTTTTTTGCTCATGTAGACTTGTCGCTCTATTTGGCTAGCCAATCAAATGTCTTGTACCAATCATGATGTTGGGAGTGATGGAGGTGTCATCATTTTGTCCTCACTGTGGCATGCTTGTGTGGTCAACCATGGGTCTTACCCAACACATCGGCTCATCTGGATCCTTCTCAACATTGATAATCATTCCTTTGGGATTATTAATGTTTATACTTCTAATGATGTTGTGGAATGCTTTGTGCTTTGGTGTTGAATTGTTGATTCATTTTTAGTTGCTACTTGGTTATTGTGTGGGGATTTCAATATGGTTGAGATGGCCTATGATAAATATGACACTTTTTCATTCAGATGGGTAGCTGGTGAAAGGGAGGCGTGGTTTTACATGCATAATAAATTGAGGCTCTTTGATCCCAATATTGGTTGCTGCCATTCTCATTCCCTCTATCACACTTGGTGTAATTATAGGGATGGCTCTAAAAATATATTTAAATGCGTTGATCGTGCTATGATCTCAAGTCAATCTTTTTTTCTCTTTTGACAGCTCTTCACTCCCACTTAAGTTGTTAGTGGATGTGACTTTTTTAGATCATTTCCCCATTTCTTTTTGCATTTAATGGGAGACAAGATAACCTCAGGCTTGCAAAGCATAGTTATTTTTGAACATGTCTCTACTTTGTCATCAACCCACGTTGTTCCACATTCATAGAGTCTAGAATTTGGAGTGTGAGCTAGCTCATAATATAGGTTGGATTAATTGGTGGAATGATGCTAGCACTTGCACGACAAGATTTTTTTTTTATGGGTTCCAACTAGCCATTTTTCACTGGTGGTCTTATGAGGCTATCACAGTTGACCTATGCTCAACTACCGAGGCTCTAGTGACTATACCTTTCTCCCCATCATTACATGTCAAGGTGACAAAATTAAGACACAAAAATCAAGTTGTAGACAATTATGTTGCCAAAGGTGCGCAAATCAAAGCCAAATTGCACTGGTTAAATATTGGCGACCATGCCTTCAAGGATTTCTTTTTTGGCCCTATGTGCCAGGCACCTATCTCCATGCATTAGGAGTTTACGCCCGAGCAATAGAGAGCACTTAAAGATTTTCTTGTTGTTCCAAATAGGCTATCTTCAGCCTAGAAATACTTTTGTGACAAATTATCCATACTTGAAGACTTAAAAGAAGTCGTTCATTCCATGGTTGATGACAAGGCCCCAAGGATTGATGATTTCCCTTGTGAATTTTACAAGGCCCTTTAGGACTGTGTCGGGAATGACTTGCATAAATTCTACCTTGAGGCTTTTCATTCCAAATCCCTAGGTACTTTAATAAACAAAGGAAATATTAAATTCATAACTAGGTATGTCTAAGATCATGATGGGCCAAAAAGTGGTGATATGATGGGTATGTGGCTGGCGACTTTTTTTTACCCAAAATTGATGAAACAAAAAAGGTTTTTTAAGGAGATTCTCTTCTTTCCACCAATATAAATTATTCTTTACTTCGAATTTAATAAATAATTATTATTCATTTTCTATTTGAATTACCACTAAAGTCTTGATTGATAGGATGATTGAAAAAACATCTATTCAAATAGTATCACATTTTTTGAATCTAAACATGGTCACATTTTATGCTTTGCATACTATAGGATTAAAAAATGAATTTCATGAAGTTTTGACCAAGTTAAGGTGGTCGACATATGAGTTTTTATTTTTTAAAAGTTGTAATAAAAAATCATAATTAATTATTTACTTGGAAAAAAATTACAAAAAAATATGCATCACATCGAGACATGAGTCCTCTACTTATATCTAAAATCTTATAAAAAAAATTATCATTTTATTGTGGTTAGGGTGGTTAGACAAACATGTACTTCTTATTTTTTCCTGGAAATTTAACTACTACTACATTGAAATTTCAAAATTTCACCAAATATATTTAAAAATAAAAAATAAACCTACTAGTTTAGAAACTACATTCAATTTGCTATAGATTCTATTCTTACATATTTTTGGAGATTCTGAGGATATTTGTAACTGGAAACCTATCACGCTCCTCAATGTTTCTTACAAAATCATTGCCAAAGCTCTGGCTTTAAAGATCAACCATCTTTCACCTTAGATTGTGTGCCCAAAGAAAAATGGGTTTATCAAGTCCAGATTTATTCTAGAAAATATCATTTTTGTGTGGGAATGCATGGAGTGGGCTAGGCATTTGGACCAGAAAGTTATTTTTCTCAAAATAGACTTTGCTAAAGCTTATGACCACATTGAATCCCCTTTTATTCTGACCATGTTGAAAGCCTTTGGGGTTTGGGCCTAATTTTATTTAAGCTATCCAAATTCTCTTTTCAGACACATCTGCATGTATCACCATTAATCACCGCCAATCTCTTATGTTTGGGCTTCTCTACTCCATTCAACAAGGATGTCCACTTGCTCTTTCTCTTTGTGTGCTTGCTGTTGAAGGATTTTGCTATCTTTTGGCCAATGTAGTTTCTCAACAGCATGTCAAAGGCATTACTCTGCCCAACTCCCAGGCTCAACTGGTTAATGGCCATTTTGTTGATGACTCTTTCATCACTCTTCTGGAGGAAGAGAATAATATTAAGGTAGCTCTTGAATTTCTTAACATTTTTTCCTTGTGTCTGGTTCTACCATATAGTGGCATAAAAATTTGTGCTACAAACAATATATATTTCCCACTCCTCATTGGCTTCAACATTATAGTTGGAAATGGATTGATCTAGGGGAAATCTTTCAGTTTCTGGGCATTCCTTTTTCTTTCTAGGCTTCTCCAAATGAGTTTTGGCAAGCTATCCTCCCTAGGATTGAGAAAAAGTTGGCCTATTAGATTACCAAGCCTCTTTCTCTGGCATGGAAATTTGACGTGTGCTCCAATATTTTAGTGCCCACACATGTCTACTACTCCTCTTGTTGGGTCCATTCGAAAGCTACCTATGCCAAGCTTGAAAAGTTGTTTTGGGACTTTCTTTGGGCCTCTATAGAGTCCCACAAAGGGTTTAACCATGTTTCTTGGGAGTTTTTCTTCCTTCCTAAAGAATTTGGAGGACTTGGATTGCTTTCCACTCAACAACAAGGCATTGTCTTATGTGTGAAATGGATAATTAGAGCTCTTACTAGAGATGAAGCCTAGAAGATTCTCCTCAAATATTTCATTTGGTGTGGTTTTCCTATTCACAGACCTGTCGAGAAGGGGATTAGCCTTCAAACCCTTATGGTCATGAGGGAACTAGTTCAAATTGTGGGAAATTTCATGGCCAAGAGTATTTGGAGAGCCTGGGAGGTGGTTAAGTACTGGCTCTATTGAGTTAGCTCTGGTTTCTTCAATGGGCTTTCACTCAATCAACAAAACATTTGGTGGTAGCCTCTCTTTGATATTAATAGTTAGTCATTGGCTAAGTTTCCTTGGCTTAATTTGCTAAGGTTCCACAAGAAAGGCATTCAAACTTTGCAACAAGTGTTTCACAGACCCACAATGTGCATCATGTTTTGGGAAGATTTATGTGCCATTTACAAGCTTCAAAACCAAGACCGTGATACTTATGATGGTTTGGTGAATTCTATTCCTATAAATATGCTTCATAAGGTAGGAATTCGTGGGTCCAAGCCCTGGTGGAAGGAATGGAAGTGGTACCTAGACACCCCTTTCAAGAATTACAAGCCTAGGCTTGGTTATAGATGGCATTCACCACACTTTCCTCTAATTGAAAGTCTAAACCAGAGGTGGCTTCTTCAATCCCCCACTCATGTCTAGCAAAAAATATTCTCTACCACTTGGTCTACAAGTGTTGAGCCAAAACTTTCCCACTTTGATTGGTATATTCTTTTCCAAGGCTTACCTGCGATATCTCAGCTTGTTCACTTGGGGGTGCAAGACCCTCGTTGCCCTTTTTATGGGAAAGATGAGTCTTTTAAGCATCTCTTCTAATTTTTCACCAAAGCTCAGTAGTTTTGGAATTGGATTCATGACTTCTTTCAACCTTTCAGACCAGAGCCCTTCTCTTGGCATATGATTTTGCTAGGAGATTCACCCAGACTTTCTACTAAATATACCCAACTTTGGCACACTTTCAAGTTGGAAATCCTCTTCAATATTTGAAAAGATAGAAATTCCTGTATATTTTCTAACACACAAATGGATAAAAATGTTTCTTTGTATTCTAAAGCTATTATTTTCTCTAATGTGCTCTTGCAGATTCAAGTTCAAGCCAACAAGGTTTCACTTGAGGTGGCTCATCTTCACGTGCTTTTGGAACATTGGAGCAATTCCCCATGTATTGTTGCTCGAGTGTCCGCTTCACCCACTTCCTCTCACAGCTAGTCGCCCTCTCGGGGCTAGCAATGGTGTGGCACTACTCGCCCTCATTCTCAACCTCCTCTTTGATGTGGTTCCCACCCTCCTTGACAAACTCATTCTTCTCCTCTGTGGGCTGGCCAGAGGTGGCCCTCTGGAGGAGCAGTGGAGTGTAGTGGTGGCGGTTCTAGGTGGCCCTCTGATGATACTCTTGCTATTGGCTCTAGTTGGCCAGATTTTGGTAAATGCTTTCTGCGTTTGGCACTTGCAATCTCACCCTAGCACGAGGATAAAGATAAAGATAAAGAGAAATATTTTGATGATGGATGGGGTCCTCCTCCTGACGTCACTCCAAGCACCAAGTATGTGCATGATCATCATGGAAAAAATAGGCCCTTAAGTGGCAATGAAAATTCAAAAAAATCAGAGCTAGGCAACTTGAGGTAAAAATTTGAATAAGTTATCTATAATATTTCAAAAATATGTAAGAATAGAATCTATAAAAAATTGAATGTAGTTTCTAAACTACTTGGTTTATTTTTTTTTTAAATCTATTTGGTGAAAATTTGAAATTTCAATGCACTAGCACTTAAATTTCAAGAAAAAAGAAAGAAATGGGTGTCTTTCTGACCACTATAACCACAATACAATGATAATATTCTTTTATAAGATTTTAGATATAAGTATAGGACTCATATCTTGATGTGATGCATCTTTTTTTGTAATGTTTTTCCAGGTAAATAATTAATTATGATTTTTTTTATTACAACTTTTAAAAAATATAAAAAATCATATGTCTGACCACCTTAACTTAGTCAAAAGTTCATTAAATTCAATTTATTTTCTTAATCCTATATAGTATGTGAAGTATAGAACGTGACACATGTTTTAGATTCAAAAAATGTGATACCGTTTGAAAGCTATAGATGTTTTTCAATCAACCTATCAATCAGGACTTTACTCGTAATTCAAATAGAAAATGAATAATAATTATTTATTAAATTCAAAGTAAAGGATAATTTATATTGGTGTAAATATAAGAATCTCCTTTAAAAACCCTTTTCGTTTCATCAATTTTGGGTTAAAAAAAGTCGTAAGCCACATACCCTACACATACCCATCATATTTCCACTTTTTGGCCCATCATGATCCTACACATAGCCCACTGTTGATATATGGGGGAAACACATGGATGACAGAGACCCTCTTGGCTCTGCTGGTACTACTCTGGTCACTTGATGGCCATTTTATTTTATAGGTTTTTAATGTTTATAGATTTCTGGGCTAGGCCCAAGTGACTCTGGTTTTTGGTTTTCTAGGCCCTACCCATATGACTCTCAAGGTGTGCCTTCTTACTAGCCACCCTTTTTTTGTGAATATGTAACTTTATCTTTATTAATAATATAGATAGCTTCCTATTCATAAAAAAAAATTAGGGTAAGATGCAATGCAATGACCTAGAATGCAATATGTAAAGGTAATTTTCTAATTACACAATGCAAAAATCTAAAAATGAAGTCTTGTAAATGCAATTTTCAAATCACACAATGCACTAAAATTATCAAATTAAGCTACATATGATCAAATTGATGTAACATAAATTCTACAAATAGAAATAAAATCTGAAAGCAGTAAACAAAACTGTAGAAATAGATATTTTAATGCCTAGAAAATTAGAATGTGACCCTCATTAGGGATTCATTTTCCCTAGGGAAAATGGGTCCTAGGTGAGGGTTTTGAAACAAATCTTTATAGATCTCTGAGTGATTTTTAGTAGTATCCAAATTCTATTTTGTTACAGTAGGTTCCAGTTTGATTTTTTTGTGAAATTCAATGTTAAATGCAATTGCAAAATTTGATAAAATGACAACCTAGAAAAGCTAGTTTGATATGCAATTTTTGTTTCAATTTCAAATGCAGATGAAATGCATGACTGATTTTTTTGTATTTTTGAAATTTAAATAATGCAAATATGCAATCCTAAAAAACCTTAAATAAAATATAAAGCTAAATGCAAACTAGACACCGTAAATGAGACCTAATTTAATGCAAAGAGATGCAAATGAATGCAATATCTAAATCTAGGATGGAAGAGGATTCCAAAATTAGAAAATGCAATGAACAAACTCAAGTTCACCAAAATGAAACAAAGAAAAATTGGGTTGGTTACTATAATGGAGTGATGAACCATGGACCTATTATCCCTATTTCATTCAAAATGCAAGCTACAATATGCAAATAAAGAATAGTAATTGAATCTAACTAAAATAGTAGTCAAAAGGAAGATCTAGAAAGGGGAAAACAATGTGTAACTTTCACCAAAGGTCTCCTTTTGAAGCTCATTGAGGACTCATTCGCCCTATGCCAAATGGGTCTTGGATAGGGTTTTTGAAAATTGCTTTATGTGTTCTCTTTTGCTCAGTCTGCACTTCCAAATTCCAAGTGTTCACTATCAAATAACTAGAAATAAAATTTGTAGAATACTTTCCATGATTTGATAACTTTTCTTTCAACTTTGACAAATTTTCAAATTTCTTCAATTCTTCTCTTCAAAGGATCTTCAACCTAGAATCTGAAATCACACATGAAAGAGAGAAAAATGTTCTTTTTTAGGTGAATGGGTGTTTACCATGGTCAAACCTTTTTTTGGTAATTAAACCTTAAAATGAAATGAAACATGAAACAAGGAATGATGAATGAACAACAATCTCACAAATCACCACACCCTATTTGAACCTTGGACTTGTAGATCTATAAATTTGCAAGAATTGGCTTCAATGGATGCGGATCTTGATCATGAAACTTGATGTGAAACAATGTCCTTGAATGCTTGATTATATTTTGAAAACTACATCATCTTATTAGCTCAAACAACATGCATGATGCAATACATCTTTGACATGATGAAAGGATCTTGATTGCTAGAATAATCTTCTAAAAATTTTCCCTTGAATCCCTTGAAAATTCTCTTGAATTCTCCTATAATTCTCTCTTGAAAGTGTTCTTATGATAACTTCAATTTGCTAGGATTTCTTGAAAGTGTTAGATTTTCTAGGATGAAACCTAGTGTAATAACCTTGTATTTATACATATCTTAACATTAATTCCTAAAATTAAAATATCACAAGCCGGCATTGAATTATATATTTGAAATCATTAAAATACCACAAAAAACATATTTCAAAGGGGGTCCTAGGTCTAAGTGAGGACCCATTCACCATAGGATGAATGGGTCCTAGGCCACTTACCTAGGACACATATCAGAAAATGTTAAACATTATATAAAAATAGGGTCATGAGTCTAAGTGAGGACACATTCACCCTATGGCGAATGGTTCCTAGGTCACTTACGTAAGACAAACATCTTCCAAAGTTAAGTGTTTTATAATGGCATTTATGAATGTCAGATTTTATCCCTAAAATATTACATTTAATTAGGCTTGGATTTGAATTAATGGGGGAAATTAAGGTAAATTAACCTTAATCAGTTAATGAAGCCATAAATTTATGTGTAAGTGTAAAGGTACACCTTACAACATCAAAAACAAGGCACAATTAAGTCCATTTAGTCTAAAAGGACCCTAGACTTAATCTAAATATGAAAAAATATTACAAAACTAAATTAAGGCATAATTAATCTCATTTTAATATTAGTTATTTCCAAATTAAGTGTGAAAAGGGAAAAAATTTCCTACACTACATAATCTATCAAGTGTTTTGAGAAATTTTCAAATTATTTTTCAATGGAAATTGATTATAAAATCCCTTTATGAAAATTTGGTGATTTTTTGCTTCTAGGGCACTACTCTCAAGTGCCTGGTTAGGGAGGTGGTACCCCATACTCCATAGGAGGTGCTTCACCCACTACAATTCCCCATTAATTATTTTAGGGGGGATTTACACTATGAAAAGAGGTAAAAATATTAACCTGGAGCATGATCAAGCTACACATACTAAAAATATTCTACTTGGAGACTAATCAAGTGCCACACTAAACCATATCCCACATGGAGATTAATCTCATAGCATTTTCGCCCCTATAGTTGCCACTAGAATTTACACCCCTATATATAGTTTTCTTTTATTTCCACCATTGCTAATCCTGAAGACCAATAGAAGCTAAAGAGGAAATAAGCTTCTCCCATGTTACCACCTTCATAACATATCTATTGGATTCTTGTATAAATTTTCCCTATCTTCAATTTTCGATCCTCCAATATTGATTATATGGAGTCATATCTCATCTATATGTGTTTTCTTTTAATGCAAGAGAAAATTATTTGCAAGATGAAACTTTGGTTGTTCATATATAAAAAATATGAATCTACTTCTTACCCAATTACTCAAGAAATTTATGCAGCCAAATCAGCTCCTTGTCTACAGTAGTGACAACAACATATTATTCCTCTATGGTGGATAGATAAACAACCTTTTATAGCCTTGAAATCCAACTAACTAATATCCCATCAATGGTAAACACATAACCTATAGTACTTCACTTTTTATCAATATCACCCACCAAATAGGATCCAACATATCCTTGTAAAGTAGTGTTTGATCCTCCAAAACATAAATGTTTACTTTTTGTGCCTCTCAAATACTTGAGAATCCATTTCCATTCCAGAATTACTCATATATGCCTACTCACAACTACAACATCATGTGCAATATCAGCCCTCATGCATACTATGGCATACCTACGAACAGTTGAAGGATATAAAATCTTGGAATTTTTTTCTTCCTTGTCTTTTATCTTTGGAAACATTTCCTTAGTAAATTTAAAATGACTAGGAAAAGGTGTGCTATAGCTTTGGTATTTTCCATATTAAACTATTTCAGCACCTTCTCAACATAATCACTTTGAGATAGAGTTAATTTCCTATTTTCTCTATCTTATGAAATACTCATTCCAAGGATCTATTTGGTTACACGCAAATCCTATAGAGCAAAACACTTTGCTAATTTATATTTCAATTCATTAATATTCTCTGTGTTAGGCCCTCCAACAAGCATATCATCAACATATAATAAAAGGATAATATAACTATCATTATCTAGCCTCTTAAAATAAACACAATGGTCAAAATGACACTGGCTATAACTTTGTTCAGCCATAAAATTATCAAATTTTAAATACCATTTCCAAGGTGCTTTCTTGAATCCACATTGAACCGAAGATTTTTAGGTAAGGCTTATAGGCTACTCTTGCACTCTTAGGATGTTTCACCTAAAAGGAGAGAGATAAACCCCACTCAAAAATATAGGTAGGCTCACTCAAATTATGCAATGTATGATGTTATTTAGACTAAATGGAATGATCTAAGTACAATTAAATTAAGTAATTGACTGATTATGAATGCAAAAACCTAAGATTTATGCAATGTTTGAAAGCACAATGTGATATGCAAACATGAACTAAGTATGAGAAAATGCAAAATATAAATGAAGAAGGCTAATTCAAAGTGCAATTGGAAGTTTGATGAAGATTCTAGAATATTTTGAATGCTGACAGAAATCACTAAAAAAATCTAGTGGGACTCATTCACCACTAATGGTGAATCAGTCCTACTTCTGATGAAAACTTCTGAGAACAAGTTTCTGAGTGTCAAGATTCAAAATTTGACAAAATCTAGATTTATAGCCTTAAGGTGGGACTCATTCGCCACTAATGGTGAATCAGTCCTCTCCCAAAATTCAGAGAAATTAGGAACCAATTCTATAGCACCATATATGAGGTTATTTGCTTGCCAAGTTGATAGAGCCAAATCTGTAGAAAACGGATTGTAGGTTGTCTCCAATCTTGAAATAGGATTGATTTGACTTGGAACACACTATTGACTTGTTGACTAGCTTTCAACCCCTTGTTGCTTGAAAAATATGCATACACAAGTCTATAAACACACATGGAAAAGGGGGAAAATGGTTGAGGGTTAGAGAATAGGGATTTGCCTTGGTCAAACCCCACTTTGGTATTCAAACCCTAAACAATGAAACGAAATGAAAAGTGTATGATAAATAGATAACATGAAAATTTCATAAACTTACCACACCTTTGATGCTCAAAATCTAAATATATGCCAATGGATGCTCTAAGATTCTTCATTAATGCTTGATTGAATGATGCAAAGTGCTCAAATGCTAATTGAATGCTTAGTGAATGAAAAGATTGCTTGAATGAGTTAGGAGATTGTAGGAGATGTAAAATGAGAAGAAAAAAACATATATATATACCCTTGTGCCTTAGTAACCCAATGATACCTCATCACAGGCTGACATAAAGTGATTTTAAATAAAAACCCAAAAGAAAATTTGAAATATTTTGAATTTGGAGCCAAGAGGGATTCATTTGCCACCCATGGAAAATGGGTCCCATCTTAGATTTGAAAGTGATTGCTAGGAATTATATATTATTTAATATTTTTTGCTGTGTTTACATTCAAAAACAAACTTAATTAAGCCTTATGAGTGCATAAAGGGGTCAAATAAAGCATAAGAAAGGTGTAAATAGTAAAATTATGCCTAGAAAAGCATAAAATATTATTACAAGACTTTACAACACTTCAAAATAGGACTTGCTAAGTGATGAAAGGGTGGTTTTTAGATGAATTGTGATGAAGAGAGTCTAGAAAAGTGTAGAAATGTTTTGCAACACTTCACAACACCTTCACAAAATTCCTTATTTTGAATTTTAAGGACCTAATGTGAATGTTTAAGCCACATTACAACATTAATTAAATTAAAGAAAAATAGACCAAGCATCATGAAGAAATACCTAAAAGGCCATTAAAATCACAAGGGGCCATTTTTTTATCGCACATTTAGTCCCCAATTTAGTGAGAGGATGAACTTGCTTAAAAATCACATTAAAGTAGCCATGCCTATCAAGAGGGATCCAAATGCTCTTATGTTAGCAAGATGGAATGACAATGATCAAGATTGATGATCAAGCCTCTAGGATGAAAATCCCATGGAAAACTAAACATAAGAACAAAGGAATACATGTGTTGGAATGAAAGAAGAAAAGGGAGAATTGGACTGAGCTTTGATCATTTGTCCAACTAGTTGTGGATTAGATCTAGGTTGTTTGTGAGAAAAAGAGAATGAATACTCACTTTGGGGTGATAAAACTCATGGTAGTCCACTGAGTGAGAAGGCCCGAAAGGCTAAGTATGTATGCTAGTTGGTATGCACTCACAAACACATAGGTGTCTATGGGGAAATTCATGCCACGAAATGGGCTTCCCACTCAACCATATCAAAGTTATACCTCTTGATAATTTTAACAAGGTGCAACAAGGGAAAATATTGGTTCATGATTCATGAGACAAGCAAAGCTTCATATGCTTAGAACTCATGAGAAAAAAGAAGGTCACCATAGGCATGCAAGTTGCATTATGCAAGGTGGAAAAAATGCAAAATATTAAAAATGTAAAAGTGTTCAAAGGAGTCTTGTTAAGTTCATGCAAGGAAAACACAAGTGAAAAGAAAATGAAAAGGCAAATGAAAAGGAAAAGCTTTTGGGTCAACATGAAAGAGACATTTTGGTCTCAATTCCTTGTGTCATCCCCAAAAGGAAAACACAAAACAAAAGTGAAAAATAAGGAAAAAGGACCTTTTGGGTCAACATGGAAGAGACATTGCGATCTCAATGTTATGTGTTATCCCGAAAAGGAAAACACAAAACAAAAAGGAAAAAAGGAAAAGGACCTTTTGGGTCAGCATGGAAGAGACATTGGGCATCTCTACACTTTGCATCATCCCCAAAAGGAAAAAAATAAAATAAAATGTGAAAAGGGCAATGTACGACACATAGAAGAATAGAGGTATGAATAGAGAAATTGTACAAAGAGAGAGAACATCAAATGCATGTTATGGGGGAACACAATACACACATACATTCAAAGAAAAAGGAAAAAAAATATAAAAGGCTAGTAGGTTGAATGCAAGTCAACCATCTAACAAGTCATTTGCCTCCCAATCATGTACAGTGTATTGAGAGGGCGGTTGACTGTCCAAAGGAAGAATTGCAAATGTTGAACTAGGAGATGTGCTAGGTTCTTCAATTGGTTGAGAAGATTTATCATTTAAGCTCATGGTAGATGAAAAAAAAGAGTTTAGATCATTATGCACTTCTTAATCTATTTTTTTGATCTCCTCATCATTATCATCATCAAGATTGATTAAAACAGGAGGACGAATGGTTATTTCCAAGGAAGGATGTATCAAAAGTTGTGGCTATTGGATTGGATCATTTTGGTGTGAGGGTTGAACTGTACTATCTTGTGGTGGGTTAGAAGGATGAGGGTGATCATCTATTGCTCTTGTTAAAGGCAGAGGTTGGTTTTCGTAATTTTCTTCCATTCGAGACTGACGAGCAAGGAGACAACGATGATGCCTACACTCCCTAGCGCGAAAATTTCATTTTATTTTGTTCTAAAGTTGTTGAGGTGTAAGAGCGGGTTGATCCATCATAGGTTCCTTTTCTTCTGGAGGGGGAAGAATAGAAGAAACCAAAGAAGACGGGTCAATCACTTTCTCTTTAGCTTTATAGACTTGTTTAATGCAAGGAGGCATTACAGGATTGGTTTCATTTTCTCTTGGTTGTTTAAATGAGGAAGGGGAAGTGTTTATGGGTGATTATTCATGAGGTGGTGTTATTTTTTCAATTTTGAACTCAGGTTGGAGCATGGTCTTATCTAGAATAGGAGGAGTAGAAGTGGATGGGAACATGTTACGAAGATACAATTCAGCTATTCGTTTGGCTCTGAACTTTTGATAGGGTATGAAAAATAAATCTTTACGGGGGAGTGATGGGGTCCATAGGTTTAGGCCAAAAGGCTTCTAAGGAGAAATTACCTTTAGAGGACAATGGATTAAATCCATTATGGTGTATGGTAAATATTTCATTGCCATGTGGAAACTTCAAACATTTGTGAACAATTGAGGATACCACTTTCATCGAGTGAAGCCAAGGGTGGCCTAGCATAGATGAAATTGATCCGATTGTGGAATAATAGAAAATGTTACATCCAAAGTTTTGGGTCCTATTTGTAAGGGGATCATAATTGATCAGATCATAGGGCACGCAAAACTAGTATGTGTTTTAATCCATGCAGTTGATTTATTATAGTCATCTTGATATAGCTCATGTAATACTAAAAACTCTTTCATGATCACATTCTCGCCACAAGTGGGATCTATTAATATCCCATTGATGGGCTTATCATAGATTCTACTGGCTATGTAAAGAGGACCATTAGGAAGTTTTTTAAGCATATATATAGAAGAAAAAGTGATATCAAGAGTTTTGTTGGTTCGGCCCTTATGAGGGATAAAATCTATCACACCCACAAGTTCATCCATAGGATTAAATTGAGTAACATTTGGAGTTATATCATGTTCATTATTTGTATCAACATTCATTACATCACTGTTTGAAGGTTCAGTATCCTTGACAAATGAAATATTGTGTTTAGGCTTGGGGTTGGTGAAAAATTGTAAATTCTATTTAGGGGGTGAAACGAAATTATTTCCTTCATCATTGGCACCTGCAATGGATAAATGGCCCAAATCAATGAGGTCTTGAACTAAGTGTTTGAGACGCTTACATTGTTTGGTGTCATGGTCATTTTGGCGATGAAAATGGTAGTAAGAATTTGGTTTGAAGGTGGGTGGTCAAGGCTTGGTGGTATCAATTGGTTTAGCGGTAGGCAAGGTGGACATTTGTTGCTGAAGCAATTCATTCATTGTATTGTGGAGGGTATCAGGTAAGGGAGTAAATTGTATATTTTGATCCCCATAGGTATAGGGCACCACTACTTTAACAGCTGCCACTTGACTTTGAATAGCTTGGGTTGGTTACGAAGAAGACAAATTGAACTGTAAAAAGAATCTATTTGGTTTTCAAAAGTTTTGTGTGTTGTTTTGGTTAGTTTTCTTGGACTTGCCAGCTTAGTTAGAAGTTGACTTTGAATCATGACTTGAAACCAAGTTATGATAGTCACAAAGGAAATTTCATCATAGTTAACTTATCCTAAAGGTGAGTGTGAAAGTTTTCGATAAACATCTTCTATGGATGTGAATCAAGAATTTTGACATCAACTTGAGCATGCAACGACTAATAACGTGAGATGAAGTTAGTTACTTTTTCATCGACATTTTGTCTATAGCACATTAGATCAGCCATTGTCCTTCTAGAAGTCATATGAACTTGGAAGTGACTTATAAAGGCATCCACAAGTTCATTGAATGATCGGATGGAATGATTAGGTAAATTTGAAAAACACTCTAATGCAGTGTCCTTTAAGGTCCTAGGAAAAAGTTTGGCTAATAGCTTATAGTCAAGGACAAAATCACTGCACAAGGTTGTGTAAGCATTGACATGATTAATAGGGTCTCCTTTACCTCTATATTTCTCAAACCTAAGCATTTCAATCCCTTGTGGCATCAAGGTTGTTAAGATCTCTAAAGATAAGGGGCTACTACAAACATTATATGTGGGTGGAGCATTTTTGCTTTAGCTAATGGTGGAAATTTGTTGTTGCATGGATGAAATGGTGTTAAAGAGTTGTGTAATGATGGGATCAGTATAAGTGGTATGGGTAGAAGAGAAAATGGTAATGGAGTGTATGTAATATTAGGGGAAGTGAAAGGGAAACTTATAGGGGTGAAGGTGGTAGAGGGGACTTGTGATGCCACCAAAGAACTAGGAATGCTAGTTGGAATTGTGAAAGAAGAAGCCACATGACTAACCTATTGCATAGTTTTTGTAACTTGAGGAGTGGTATAAGTTGGTATGGATGCTATTGTTGAATGGGGAGGAATGTGAGGTTCTCCTTGGCTCACAACAGTTTTTGCAGATTGGGAAGGATTGGGAGCATGTTTATTGTATATCTCAGCAATTCTTTCTATAACTTATAAGCCATCATCACTTTCAATCAAACAATGAAGGTTTTCTATTGCACGTATGGAAGTTGTGGAAATGTTTTCAAGGGATAATTCTTGTTGTAAGATTGCAAAATCCTCATGAATACTAATGACTTTTTCTTGTGGGATGGAATTGTTTTGTGTGTCAACATTCATTAGATGGAAAGGTGAAGGCATAGTAGTGGTAGTATCCATGCCTAATGCACCATTTTCCATACTAGGAGTAGGAGCTCTTGAGACCCCAAGGTCCGCAATGAAAGTGGTATCACGAGAAGCCATGAGTCTAGAACTTCATCTCACTAAAGTATTATCAATGGGGCACCAAACACTCATACAAGTACCACAAAGATGGGGTAAATGCAAATGCAAGGTAATCTAGGAGTGGAAAATGAAAATAATAGGAATGCTACAAAGTGAAACAAAGAAATAACAACAGAGAATAGAAATGCAAGAAAATGCCAGAAAAAATGCCTGAAAATGTAGTATGAAATATGTAGGTGGACTGATTCGCCCATGGTGGCGAATGAGTCCAGTTATGAGATTTTTTTATGTTTTTTAGAAAATTTAAAGTGATTCTAATGCATTTTAGGTGTAAATTAAGGATGTAGATTCAGTTTTTCAATTTTTCAATGATATGATATGCAAAATTGAAATCTAAATGAGTCTTTCACTAATGCGATTTTGTAAACCCTAGGATGCAAAAACAAAACCTAATTGAATGTTCATGTAAATGAAGGGTAGGATGCAAGATGAAATGAAAATTAAAAATGTAAAGTGCTTAATATAAAGGTTCACCAAAATGAATCATAGATTTTTGGGTAGGGCTTATAGGCTACTCTTGCACTCTTGGGATGTTTCACCTAAAAGGAGAGAGATAAACCCCACTCAAAATTCTAGGTAGGTTCACTCAAATTATGTAATGCATGATGTTATTTAGACTAAATGGAATGATCTAAGTGTAATTAAATTAAGTAATTGATTGATTATGAATGCAAACACCTAAGATTTATGCAATATTTGAAAACACAATGTGATATGCAAACATGAATTAAGTATGAGCAAATGCAAAACAAAAAAGAAGAAGGATGATTCAGAGAGCACCTAGAAGTCTGATGAAGATTCTAGAATATTCTGATGCTAACAGAGATCACTGAAAAATCACCAATAGGACTCATTTGCCACTCATGGCGAATCAGTCTTGCTTCTGATGAAAACTTCTGAGAATAGGTTTTTGAGTGTCAGGATCCAAAATCTGACAAAATTTAGATTTCAAGCCTTAAGGTAGGATTCATTCATCATTGATGGAAAATTAGTCCTCTCCTAAAATTCTGAGAAATTGGGTACCAATTCTCTAGCACTAGATTTGAGGTTGTCTGCTTGTCGGGTTGATGAATCCAAATCTGTAGAAAATAGATTATAGGTTGTCTCCAAGCTTGAAATAGGATTGATTTGACTTGGAGCACTCTTTTGAATTGTTGACCACCTTTCAACACCTAATTTCTTGATAAATCTACATACACAAGTCTGCAAACACACATGCAAAAGGGGGAAAATGGTTGAGGGTTAGAGAATATGGGTTTTCCTTCGTCAAACCCCACTTTGGTAATCAAACCCTAAACAATGAAATGAAATGAAAAGTGTATGATAAATAGATAACATGAAAATGTCATAAACTTACCACACCTTTGATGTTCAAAATCTGAAGATATGTTAATGGCTGCTCCAAGATGCGTGATTAATGCTCGATAGAATGATGCAAAGTGCTCAAATGCTAATTAAATGCTTAGTGAATGAAAAGATTGCTTGAATGAGTTACGAGATTGTAGATGTAAAATGAGAAGAAAAACACATATTTATACACTCTTGTACCTTAGTAACCCAATGATACCTCATCATAGGCTGACATCATAAGGTGATTTTCAATAAAAACCCAAAAGAAATTTTGAAATATTTTGAATTTGGAGCCAAGATGGACTCATTCGCCACCCATGGCGAATGAGTCCCACCTTGGATTTGAGAGTGGGTGTTAGGAATTATCTTGTATTTAATATTGTTTATCAGGTTTACATTCAGAAACACACTTAATTAAGCCTTATGAGTGCATAAAGGGGTCAAATAAAGCATAAGAAAGGCGTAATTAGTGAAATTGTGCCTAGAAAAGCATGAAATCTTGTTACAAGACTTTACAACACTTCAAAATAAGACTTGATAAGTGATGAAAATGTGATTTTTAGATGAATTGTGATGAATAAAGTCTAGAAAAGTGTAGAAATGTTTTACAACACTTCATAACACCTTCACAAGATGCCTTAATTTAAATTTTAAGGACCTAATGTGAATGTTTAAGCCACATTGCGACATTAAATCAAAGAAAAATAGACCAAGCATCATGAAGAAAGACCTAAAAGGCCATGAAATTGACAAGGGGCCATTTTTCTATGGCACACATACAAAATCTTCTTTAATCTTAGGTGAGATTGGAGCAAAAAACAAATTAAACAATGTAGATTATAAATAAATGATAGAAAGAAAAAAATTCATAGAGACAATTTTTTTTAACATGGTTCATCCTTTGGGATACATCCATAAATAACTATCTTTATATTTAAATTTTTAAAAAAATACATATTATAATATTTCATAAACCTACAAAAAATACCACTACTATGTATCTCTTCAAGAAATATAGAATTCACCTCACACACTTTGTTGTGTGCTTCAAATGTAAAATTGTTAATTAGAAACTTTTCCTATTTGACTTTCCAATTTCCACATGATGGGTTAACTTTTTGCATGTTACATCACAAAGTCATGACTAAAAATATTCCATCTACATGAACATTCAACTAACCCACACATTGTTTGATGTATGTTGCTTCAACTCCGTGTGTGTCCACAACAAGAAATTTTTAACCATTTCAAGCAGTTCTCAAACTATTTTTCAATGAGAATTAATTGTAAAATTCCATTATTAAAATTAATGAAGTTTTTCTTTGGACACACTGAGCTCAAGCCCTTGGTTGGGGAGCGGTCTCGTAGACCTTGCAAGAGGGGATTCAGCCTCCCCTACACTCCCTTGTTAATTATTTTTGGGGGAAATTAAGCTAGCAAAAGAGGCCAAAACATTAACCTGGAGCATGATAAAGCTACACATAATAATACCTACTAGGTGCTTTAGACCTTCCCTTGAATTAGAATGATCTTTAGACTTATCTTTATCACCCTTCTTATCCTTATATCTCTCCTTAGATCTTCCTTACCAAGTAGTGTATCATTTGACCACTCCAAAGAACTTCTCCTCATTTCCTCCAAGAGAAAGATGGCAATAAGAGAATCTAACTTTGGATCATTTTTAAAAGAACCATTGATTCCAAGTATAAGATTATCCCAAGACTCAAGTAATTGACATAAAAGTAAAAATAAAAAATTTCCTCATCTATTTTAACATCAATTGATTGCAATTGAATTAGAATAGATTAAATAAATTCAAGTGTTCTGCAACTGAGTCTCCATCCTTTAGTTTAAGAGAATTTAACTTTCCTTTTAGAAATAACTTTTTAATGAGACTCATAGTTTTTTATATCTATTCTATTCTATTCTATTTTTTATATGTAGTGCTTTCATTAGAAACACTCAATAAAATTGAAATTGACACGAATAAACTACAACACATGATTTTTTATCCACTTTTACCCATTTATTGTTTAACACCCTTTTTTCTTTACTCCCACTATTCACAAAAATATATTGGTTTTTTTCTTCCAAGAGATCTCTCATATTTAGCTTATGAATTGTATATCTTGTTGGCCTACAATTGTCGTTGCAGCAAAAGATCAACCTGCTATTGTTTGATACAACTGCTAGATTTAACGGATCCATGGGAAGTAGTTAGTCCATGTCACGAATCCTAAGGGGAGTGCTAACCATCTGCCAAAAAAATCCCCCTTAGCGTTACGCGAGGGGATTCAAACCTGACACCTTTCGCTCTAATACAAATTTTTGGCCCATAGTTGTCGTTGCACCAAAAGATCAACCTATTAATGTCTAGTACAACTACCAGAGTTAACGGATCCATGGGAGGTGGTTAGTCCATGTCACGTATCCCAAGGGGAGTGCTAACTATCCTCCAACATATCTTGTACAATTGAATTTTTAATCTTTAACTGAGATGCAATAGCCATGATATTTTATTACTATAAATCCAAAATTGAAAGAAAACACAATCAACTCCAACTATAGCAAAAAAACTAAACACACATTTAAAGAGTGAAATCACTCTCTCTAATAAAAATAACCATTGGTTTGATACAAAATGTAGAGGCGGGATACAACTTACAAGTGAAATTATGTTCCATACTTAATGCATCAAAGTATATACTAGTGATAAATCATAGATAGAAATGAAAATAGACAAACAAGAGATGCAAACCATTACATTAGATATATGTGGATAAACCATTTTAGGAAATAAATATGTATCCTAAGAGATATAAAGCTCATCTAAATCCTTAAATATATTTATATTAATATAACTTCTTTCCTCTAAATTTCTACACTACTTCAACTTCAGAACAACTTATTTTCCTCTTACTCCAAGATCCAATATATAGTCAAAAGTAATACAAGAAAATAGAAATGATTTTCAATACCATGGAATAACACCATGAGCAAAGTAGTTTGCAATCATAGATTTCTAATGAAAAGTGTCCTAGAGTTACAAATATCTTTCTAGAAGATCCTAGGCTTTTCTAATGGACTTGGACATTCAACTTCCTTAGGGAACCACACAAACCAACTATAACATAAAATAACTTCTTATGTCCAAAGAAAGCTACCCACTTCTTACACATGGTCCAAGATGTTTTCTTGCATTGTTTACACTATCATAAATGCTTCTTGCACCATTATAAATAGTGAGATTCTCTTCCACTTAATACCAAGTGTCTAAAGGCGCAGTCGTTGGGAAAATTAAGGTTTCTCAATCAATTCCACCTTGCAATAAATATTCTAAGTGCCTAAAAAATAATATTTAACTACAAAAAATATTTCTCCTCACATAGGATATTAAGGCTCTTCTTCCATGAATCTTGGAATCATATAAAATAATAACTAAATAGTAAAATATTAATGTTAAAATACATATTCATCTAATTGGAGGATAATATCACCAATCCTAACAAGAACCACAAAAATATTTCTAAGAAAATAGAAATCTTTGTCTTGCACAATAAAGATAAGATTCATTATTAAAAAAATAATAATACATCTAAAATTGTGACTATATTAAGTACTATTAACCAAAGGACTGTTATCATGAATTTCGATAATATGATTCCAATTCATAACCAATTTAAATGGTAGCTACGATGAACACAAGTCTCATAATTCTTATTAAGAAATTTTATTCAATTCTTAAAAAAATGTCTCAAAGTAAGCATGTGGTGATAAATAATTTAAACACATCTGTCGAACCAACGAAAGATTAACAAATAAATAAAGGAAGATTACTTTTAAAAATCTAATATTTAAGAAAATTTTGTGAAGCATGAGGAGGTCGTTGCATTAAACAAGCAAATTCTTTTAATTGGGAAGCGTTAAAAAATGTATTAGATCATTAAAATGAATGAAGTTTATATTTCAAATCAACATTCTCAATCGTTTTTGCATATGTGACTTCGAATATACCTAAGAACATCAAAAATAAATAAATTATTCTTCCTAAAGAATAAATGAAACCATCATTTTCTCAACGAAACTCACAAGAGGATAGTAAGAATACATTTGCAAAAACTATTGTATATGAATTAGGTCATTGGACCCATATATCATTGCTACTGTACATGTGAGTCAGAATGGTAGACGCCAATATGAAGTCCTGTTTTACTATTTGCAGCAGTTAGGATCTGCAATATGGCCTGCGCAATTGGTACAAGATTTTAAGCTGTCAACAACTTGTACCAGATTAAAACTTGCTTTGTTGTAGTTACTTTCTCCATCGGTATTTAAATTAGTCTTAAGGTTATATCGAGCAGAAACTTGCAGGGCAAACAGAACGGTTAGAATAAGAACTACTATCATGATTCTCATAAGCCTTGATCCCGCCATATTCCCTGCTGGAGAGCGTTCTTTCACAGAGAAAGCTGTTCACGTTAAAATTTTCGTCCAATGTGGAAGCAATATATCATCACACATTTTAATAAGCTAAAGAAAAAGTCCCAAAAAATATAATGTGTGCTTTTAGTGGACGATAATTCCATCATCATGTGATATAGCAAGCTCTTCAATCTCCTAGTAAATGCTAGTATTATTATGCTCATGAACTTTTTATAGTTGCCCAATGTAAATATAATCTAAGGATCAAGTGATTCATCTTCCTCAATTGAAATACCTTGTCAATGTTTCAAAGATAAATTTCAGAGTTGGATTAAGTTGATATTCTAATTATGAGAATTGTTTCTATTAAAAATTCTATGGATTGTGTGATGCTAGAGGTTCTTCATAACATTATACTAAAGATAATTTTAAAAAGAAAACTCCTCCTTTGTGTCTCTAATAAAAAAATATTTTAAGAATTGGGTTGGATAAAGTTTATAATGTAGCAAAGAAAGTGATCAGGAAAAGCTAAAGATGATTGAGAAAACTTTTGTTGAATTTAGAGTAATTCAGGCTTTGGATTCTCATTTATCTATCCCCCAAAATGGTAGTTTTTAATGAAATACTAGGTGTTTGGTAAGTATCTCTTTTTAATAAGTTATTTGTGAAATAACCCTGATATTATTATTTTCAATGAAGTAAAAAGGCTTTTTTTTTTGGAGGAAATGTTAATTTTTTTTTTCCTTTGCAAGTGTAGATTGTGCTAATATTGGTTGGGACTTTTAATGGTATTCTTTCACTTGGGGAGAAAATTAGGGTTTTGAATTGGCTTGACCAATCTTTCACCTTGTTTTGAGAATATATCTTTTCTTAATCTTATGGATTTCTAACCAAGTGGTGCTCTATTCACTTGGAACAACATGAGACGTGGTTTAATATCTTTTTTTTTAGAAGTTAGGGGGGTTTTGTTTTGTATTTCTATATTGGAAACAATTGGATTACTAGTTTTGAAATTTTGTAGCAACATGGAGCTCCTAACTATTGGCATCTTAAGTTTACCTCTTCTCTTTTTATCCTAAAAGGCCCCTTTCAAAGGTCTAGTTCATGTGAATTTGTATTAAACTTTACATGAGTACATGATAGTATAGTATATGGGAAGGAAATATCTCATTTGTTACTACAATGCATTCCTTCTTTACAAGAATTTAGCATGTTAATTTCAATCTTAAAAGCTGTAAAAACTTTGGTTTTGGTAATACTTTTTGAAAAGGAAGTAGGCTTAGGAAATATTTCTTGAAATTACATTTTAAATTAACAAATTTGGTTTGAAAAATGAATAAATTTATGAAGAGTTCTCATTGTCTAAATAATTTCAAGAATGGGAACTTCAAAAGATAATGAAAAATAGAAAAATAGGGTTTATTAAATTTGAAATGGGGAAAATGGGGGCTCACTAATTTTAAAATGCAAATGTGGATGGACCTATTTTTCTTTATTTCATTAGGAAATGAGATCCACACAAAGAATTGTTACAACCCTTAGGTGAGTCAGCTCAATGAGGGAATTTATTGGTTTGCTTATGATTGAGGACAGGGGTATCAACCTAAATAACACTTTTGGAAGAAAAAATAAAAATAGTAAATCAAGTCAATCATACCCATTCAAACTTGAAACAACAATTTAATGCTCAATACAAACAAAAATAGTAAACTTTTTGCAGAACTAAGAAGGGTTAAACACTATGTAGTAGTCACCAAAATGTAGTTTCAAGAGGCTGATTGGGACTCATTCACCCATGCGTGAATGGGTCTCTTCTCAAGGATTTCAACCATCTTTTAGGAGCCTTTGATGCCAGTTTGTAGCTTTTGTTTGATCTGGGTTCCAGTGTCCGAAAGTCAAAAATCAGATCTGTAGGTGAGATTCTATGAATTGACAACAACTTTGACAACTTTGACAACTTTTCAACTTTTTGTCTTCAATAGATCTTCAATCCTTCTTTAACCTAAAATTTGCAAAAAAAACACAAGAGGAGAAATTTTTTTATTTTAGGTGAATGGGGGTTTTCCTTGGTCAACCCCCATTTGGGTAATTAAACCTTGAATTGAAATAATTAAATATGAAACAAATGATGAATGAACAATGCTATGTGGCAACTCACCAAACCTTTGATTTAAAACCCTTAGATGAAGATCCTTGAGATATTGAAACTTGTATTCAAAATGGCTTGAATTGGATGTAGATTTGATGACTTGAATAGATGTTTGAATGTTTGAAACCTGCATCACAATGACAGCTCCAAAAACATGCATGATTGAACATAACTTTGACATGATGATCTTGATCTTCATTGTTGTTGTAGATGCTTGATAAATTTTCTATTCAACGCTCTTGGAAATAATATTTTCTCAGATTAGGATTGATCTCTCAAAAATATAATTGAAAATATTCTAGTTGATTTGATAAAATAACCTTGTATTTATAGATATCTATCCTTAATTTCTCAAAAATTAAACATTGCAAGTCAACATTGAAATTTAAATTGGGGATTATTAAAGTACTGCCAAAAACATGTTTTTAAAATGGATTCAAAGGCCTAGCGAGGACCCATTCACCCATGGGAGAATGTGTCCTAGGTCCCTATTCTTGGAACACACATTGCTCAAGGTAAAGTCTTCTATGTTGGAATTAATTATTGTTAGTTTTCCCCTTTGGAAAATGTAATCTATTAGGCCTGTAGATGTAAGATATGGCTTATTAAGGCATAATTATGTCCAATTCAATTGAGGGGACCCAAACAAAGTGTGAAAATGTAAAGGAGTACATTTTTCTATGCTACATTTAGCCCCCACTTTACTGAGAGGATGAGTGCAAGCACAAAATCACACTAAAATAGACAAATATGCATCAAGAGGGGGTCCAAGTGTACAAATTCTAGTGAGATAGGATTAAAACGATCAAGGAGGTGGCCAAGCCCCTAGGATCAAGATCCCATGGTAAACCATCATAAGCACAAAGGAACACACACAAGATGTATGATATGAAGCAAGAAGATAAGATAAACAAACATACAATGTCAAAGATTTAAATAAAGAAAGAAAAAGGGGTAGATCAAGACTTGAATATTTGTCCAACTCAATGTGGATCAAGCCTTAGCTGTCTGTCCAAACATAATATATATTATATTATATCATATTATATTATAATATATATTATATTATATTATAATATATATTATATTATATATAATATATATTATATTATATTATATATAATATATATTACTATAATATAATATGGAGAAAAAAATATATTATTATATTATATATTATTATTATTTGATTTTATGGAACTATTACAGAACGAATATCCATTTTTTTATCTAGTTTTTTTAATAATTGGTAGGTTTTTTTATATATAAGGTAATCATAAATTATTCTATATTATAATATTAAAGTATATTATATAATATATTATAATATTAAATAATATTATATAATATATTATAATATATTATACTATTAAAATATATTATAATTTATAAAATATTATAATATTATATTATACAATAAAATTTATTATAATATTATATTGTATTATAATATATTAAACTAAATATCCGCATGTTATATTAAAACATTATTATAATTATATTTAAAATATTATTATAATATATTAAATTAAATAATTGGTCGGTCCTAGACTTGAACAAATTAAAAAATTGACCTAAACATAATAGATATTCATTTCTAAACAAATATCCATTTCATAACGAATGATCCATTTTGAAACGGATATCTATTTTGAACGAATATCCATTTCAGTTTGTCTTTCGCTTTAACACCGTGTACTTTCTACCCAAGTCTAGAAAAGGTCAAAGTGGATTTTCACATTTTTGAGCAAGTTAAAAATGCCTTTTCTTTGCTCATCGCCACTTTTTGGACCCCTATGATCTTGCACAAACCTATTTATTATTATGAAAGCTTCATTTTTTTTTTGCACTTCTAATGGAGGTAACTCATCTTGATGGAAAGTAATGTCCAAGTTGTTCAATGTTATAGCTTAAATTTGGGCTACTACATCATTTGATTACATAGTAGGGGTGTAGGAACTTGTTGTAAAGCACTTTGAATCATGTTATGATAATGAGGGGATGCTTGAATAAGGTCCCATAATGATATCTTAGCAAGAGTATTCTTTAGTTGTTCAACAAGATTGTACTCCTCTTCATTATGTAAAGGAAAATGAGGGGCACTAGGCAAGATAGGGTTAGATAATGGGAGGGATGTTGAAGATGTTTTTCTTGGTTGCAGATTGTTTCTAGTGTTATATGTAAGAGCAACGTTATTATAACTTGGTTGTTGTGACATATTATTCTTAGGAAGTTCGAGGGTGAGGATAGGTTTGTTTTGAGTTTGAGGTTTGTGTGAAGGTGGGTAAATGATGAGTTGAGGTTGAATAATATTAACTTCTCTTAGTGAAGGAGAGTCTAATGTTATTTCATCATTTTCATCTAAGAAATCTATATCACTATTGTTAATGTTTTCATTATTTTGCACCATGATATCCTCCTTAGGAGGGGAGTTGTTAGGAGAACTACAAACTAGATGTTCATGGCATTCAAAGGTTGGTTCTTCTAAAATGACTTCATTGAAAGTAAGGGAGTTATCAATGTTTGGATTGTCTTGTTAATCAATGATAACATTCTCTTTTTCTTTAATATTTTCCCTAGGAGAAGGGAGACAAATAGAACTTTCATAACTCTCATCAATTGGTTCTTTGTCACAAATTGGAGAGATATTAGGAGAGGGCCAAATTTGATTGTTATGATTGTCCATGATTTCATCCTTGTTTTGTAAGGTCTCATTCGCTTGTGTCATAGCTTCTACCCTAGTAGGAGATCTTTTAGGTGAGGAGAAAACAAGAGGTTCATCACATTCCATGGTTAAATTTTGTAAAGTAACTTCATCATAAATAGGGGAGGCATCAAGAGAAGGACAACTATCATTTTTATGCTTACGAATGATTGGATCCTTTTGTTTGAATAGGTCCTTCCAAATGTTAGGGACATTAGGAAAGAGAGAAATAATGTCATAACTCTCAATCATTGGATCGTTTAACACCAACATGTCCTCACAATTGTGATTCTCATGATTGTTCTCAATTCTATCCTCTTTCACTAAAGCATTCTCATAATTAGGGGAGGTGTTGAGAGATGAATTTAGACTAAGTAGTGGCAATGATCTCATCTTGTGTCATAATATCTTCCCAAGGGGGAGGAGGAGAAGGAAAAATAAGACTTTCACAATTCTCAACAATTGGATCTTCTTTCACAAAGATACTTTCATCACTAATAGGAGAGGTATCAGGAGCGATAGAGCAAATAACCTAGGAAGATCATCTGCTAATAAACCTTCACAAATAAGCGAGAGAAGCACACATGCTATTTCACCAAAGAAAACAAAATGAATGAGATGATATTACATATTGTACATAGTGCCTTAAAAAGGCATAAAAGGTGGGTGACAAGGTGAGAAACTTCCCAGCATGGGGAAAGCTACCCAAATAAAAAAAGCAAAATTAATGAGCTAATCTGCCTAAGTAAACTTAAGCAGGTAAATGGTGAAAACAATTTGCTCTAACACCCCCCCTTAAGTGCAACTTAGGGAGAATGAAAATGCAAAAAAAGGAAGAATGTGCAATATGGGTCCCAGCTACATAACCATGTTAGGTACCCATTTACAATGCAAAAAAGAAATCTCTCACAACCGAAGAAAAGTAGAAAAACCCTGTGGGAAAAAACCCCTCTCCAAAAGAGAGAAAAGAAAACACAAAAATGATGCATGGATGGAGGACTCAATCACACCCCCCAAGTACTACATACATCATATATATACAATCAATAGCCCCCCCATAAGAGGGAAAGAGAGAGACTATATAGCCCCCCCACAATGTGTAATCACCTACAAAAATGGTAAGTTTTTGGAGGAAAAACATGATCCAATGTCGACAAACAACTTGTCTCCCTTTTGGAAGAAACAAAACCAAATACAAATGCAGCTATGCTTAACAAAGAAGGATGAATATGTATGATGATGACTCTGAAATTTTCTCATGTGTCACCAAGACCTTGCAAAATGATGCCACGAACCAATCAGGAACATTCCCAATCACAACAAAAGGTGAAGCACAAGGTACCACTAGAAATAGGACAACAGTTGTACCATAACTATCATCAAATAAGAGGGATATACCCTCAAATGTGTCCTCCAAATCTGAAATGTGAGATTCTATGAACAAGCAACCAATGTCTAAAAAATATGAATTCCAATCAGGAAGACAATGAGATACCAACGCCCTCTGATCATGGCAATGAATCGTGCCTTCAGGAAATGAGATCCACACCTAGCAAGGAAACTAGAAATCAAGTCTCCCAAGAATGAATTCAGGCTCTCAAAAAAATGCCACATTCTAGTGTCTTCAGATTGTTGCCTTCCAAGCCCTCTCATGTAGATTAAATCGGCCTACACAGAAATATTATGGCCAACGATCCAACTTCAAATGATAGCAAAAATAGGCCCTCTTTAATTCAAAATCAGGAAAAATAGAAAATCGATCCCAAGAACAATGATGCCGCATGCCAACCAAGAATAATCGATGCCAACAAAATAGAAGATAGGCAGCTTTGAAATTAAAAAAAAAAAATCAAATGTCAGGAAAATAAATGATCTCCTAATGAAAACTCTCGCAGGAAGGAGTGCATACAAGGTGGCTCTAATTCCATGATAGAGTGAATAACCTAGGAAGATCATTTGCCAATAAACCTTCACAAATGAGCAAGAGTAGCACATAGGCTATTTCACCAGAGAAAACAAAATGAATGAGATGATATTACATATTGTACACATTTCCTTAAAAAGGCATAAAAGGTGGGTGACGGGTGAGAAACTTCCCAACACTGGAAAAACTACCCAAATAACAAAAGAAAAATTAATGAACTAATCTACCTAAGTAAACTTAATCAGGTAAATGGTGAAAACCATTTACTCTAACAGGGAGAAGAACAAATATTATTGTCATGGTTATCTATGCTTGTACACTCTTCTATCACATCATTCCTACAAATAGAAGAGATAGGAGGGAGTGTAGATTTAAGGCGAGCATCAACATTTTTACTTTCTTGCACTAAGAGACTTTCATAAGTAGGAAATGCATTGAATGAATGACTAACATGTTTATTAATAATTTTTTTCTTTGCAAACTTGGAAAAAATAGATATTAACATTTGTGAAAAGAAACTTATGCAAACTCAAAATGGAAAGAGACTTAACATGCAATGCAATGACTTAGAATGAAATGTGTAAATGCAATTTTTAGATTCTAAACAATGTAATTTTCTAATTACACTATGCAACAATCTGAAAATGAAATGTTGTAAATGCAAATTTGAAATTAGGAAATGCACTAAATTAACCAAATTAAGCTAGATGTAATGAAATGAATGAAATAGAAACTCAACAAACTAAAATAGACTAGTAACAACAACAAACAAAAACAAAAAAAATGATGTTTTTAATGTTGTAAAAGACACTTTTAGGTTTGATCTGGGACTAAATCACCCAGAGGGGCATATGAGTCCCAGTTAGGGTTTTTCGGTGTATTGAGGGGTTCACCACCAAGCTAGGGCTTGGAAATATAAATGCAATGTAAGATATAATGCCTAACCTGAAAAAATTATTGCTCAAGGAGTCCCACCTCAATCTAGACCCTAGGACAACCTTATTACAAGATCTCCTTCCCCTTTGCATACTTTACATTGAGATCTTTAGGGTTTCCCTTCAATGCGATAATTGTGAAGTGGTTTTTCTCTATGTTCTAAACCATACAAAAGTTAATATTAATTCCCAAAAATCTAGGAATTTAAACACCTGTATAAGGATTAAATTTCCCAAATAGGTGAATGGGTCTCAATTAAGGTTTTTGAACCAAATTCAACAAATTCTGCAAGTTGATTCTAAGGTTTCTAGCTTGTATATTGATTTTACTATTTGTAATTGCATAGTTTCAGTGAAATTGAAGGATCTAGGATGCAAAAATGCAACCTATATGCTTTTTTCACTAATGCAATATTTTTAGAAGCCCTAAATGTAAATTATCTAATGCAATACCTAATGTAAAGTTAATGCAAGACAGATCTAGGACTGAAATGGACTCTAAATAATAAATAAGGTGTCCAAAGGTCAAGTTTACCAAAATCAACATGAGGAAATAGGGTTCCACCTTCTAGGAGATGGAACAAAGGATAAGGGCCTCCTATTTCACTCTAGTTCATTCAAGGAAAACCTAGAGATCTCAACCTAGTGATTGAGTTATGGAAAGAGATCTACTATAAGGAATCCTTGGGTGTGATTAATAAAGGAGGTTCACCACTAAGAAAGTGCTTAGAAAGAAAGAGATGAAAGTACTATGCAAATTTATCGAAATGACCTAGAAAATCAAGCTTGAATTTAGATAATTAAACAACAAGACACAAAAAGGTGTAGACACGTGAAATTAGCATCATACACTCAATTCACGTTCATCCACTCATTAAATAAATCAAATTCACATTCATCCATTCATCAGGTAAATCAATTTCAATCTCCTCAAGGTCATCAACTATATTTAATTTAATCTTATCATTATCACCCTTAGCTAAATAAATCAAATATTTATTTAACTAAATCTTTATCATCTTTCATCTCCTTTTTTATTTAGTTTAATCTTTAAATCTAAAGCAAAAATGTCAAATCACCTAATCCTCTTTTTAATTAACTAAATCAGGATTAAATCTAATCTAATGCTAATCCTAATCACTTGTATTCTCTAGATTTTTCCACTTGCACATATAAATCAATTTATTGATTTATTAAATCAACATTTTCCATCAACATGGCATCTTTCAGGAATATTCCCTCAAGTTTGAATTCAAAATCAAGTGGACATGTACATCGAACAAAGCAATTAATAAGCTCTTACATGTCCCCCACTCAGCATTTACTCTCAAATTCAAATTTGAAATCTCCCTCTCTTTGGCACATTGACCAAAATGTGCTCATCCTCCAGTCTATCACAAGTTGACAAGTGGCCTCTTTTCATTGGCTTTTATTTTATCCCACATTTCTCTCTCATAAGCATTCTTTCAACTTGAGAATCTTTAAATAGACGCTTCATCCTTCAACAAATCCTCCACAACTCCACAATCTCATGCACAAGTGCATCATTATCCTCTTAGCATTCCATATCATTCTTCATGGCATTTTCATCATGGAGCTTAAGCAAGGGTTGGGAAAGGGCTATTTTCCACAATAGCACCAATCCACTATGAGATAAGCATACTTCATGTTTTTCATATGTTTATTTAGCTTGTTTTTGTCATTTGTTTGCATTTGGAAGAATTGATGTATTATTTCATAGAGATGTTGTTGTTTGCTTTGTTTTAAACTAACCATGCTAATGTGTGTTGGAGGTTTTAGCAATTTGCAGATTTCACCATCATACAAATGGCGCTAGAAGGAGGGCCTTTCTAAGGCATTTCATTGTTGTTTTTGTTTGTACTTGAATGTTGTTACTGCATTTTACTTTCTTTTGCATGAAATAGGAATGTTATTGGCAATATCACTTCGTGTTCATCTAAGTCCTTTCGTGTACAAGGAAAATGAATGCTTCCATCTATTGGATCTGCTTTTACACTTTACCACTAGTCCTATTTTTCAATGGGTCATAAATCATTTTCATTCCTTCTTTTCTTTTGCATGTCATGATGCTTGTGTGTCATAATGTTGAGAGTGGAGAGGTGTGTATTTTCCAAGGCATGATAAAATGATGCTATTTTCCTCTTTGATGAGGACTGTGTGAGTCGGCTTATACTATATGTGTTCATATCTACGTTTTTTTTCTCTAAACTTCAGCATTTTTGTTTGATGCACATTATAATCATAAAGATAGAGTGTATGTTGCACTATCGAACCTGTCACCATTTCAAAATTAACTCTAAAGACTTGCAGCTAACTTCTATGGAAAACCATAAATTTGCAGGGATTGGAAAGCTTTATTTCATGAATACATTAACTTGAAAGTTTATGATTGCTAACTTTACACCTGCCATTTGCATTTAATACTATTTGTGGCGTGGCTCCTAACAAGTCTGTTGTTTTATTGCATATCCTGTAATCATTGTGCTTCCTCTGATTGTAATTTCTGAGACACTTTGTGAATAATTCCCATTCCTTGTTGATGCGTCCACATTATGCGTACATATCTGCCAAAAGCCATTTCCAACTATATCTTTTTTGTGTACGTATCTACTAAAAGCATGCCGGTACCCTATTCCAAAGCTCCCATTTATGTGTAGGATGTTGAAACGGTTGGGATCTTTAACTATGAGGCGCGCAAACTCATGTGTTGGCAATACTTTCTTCACATTGTAAGAAATTAAAGGGTACACCAAGGGTCTCTACCTAAGCATCTGACCAGGGTAATATTTACAGCTAGCTAACTGCACTTTTCATGTCGTGGATTATTGACCAAAATCCTTTAAAGAAAAAAAAAGAGGGGGGATTTTGAGCTTCTTTCGTTTATAGGACAGAAGGTGTTTTAGATCTTTATTACTACCTACATTCAACATATTGTTTATTGTTCTAGCGCACAATATATTGTGAGGATCTCAAACGTTGTAAGAGCTAAGAAATATCCAGCATTTGTAGGAAAAATCCAATAAAATACGCATGAAATCACGCCATAAATCAAAGTAGCTACTAACCATTGCATTAGTTATTGTCTTCCCAGAGGGCCACGTGATCATCACACTTACCACTTTGACTTTGATTTACTTTGTGTTGGTAGTAGTAATGACTTGAATTGACAGGTTGGAGGCTAGTAAGGAAGGCATTAAACATGCTAGAGCAAGGCTTGAAATGAGAGAACGACACACACTTTAGTTCTGCCAGTTTCAAGTTGTTTCACCGCGTGGTTTGCAGAGGGTGGGATTCGCCATAAATCAAATCTGTTGTACATATTTCTTCGAAGCATTTTGTCAAACGAATTCATTTTCCATTTTTGCACAGACAAATAGGATGCCGGTCAAAGGTTGTTGAATGCGGCTTTACACCTGCCAAATGAGTTAGATTGAAAGTTTTTTTTTGAAAAGGATTTATTGTTGGCAGCAGATATGCGTGTGGTGATGATTCAGTGGAAGGAGTAGATTACACTGAGGAGTAAATTTTGCTGACAGATTGTACACCTATCATTCTATAGATATCAAATCTGTCAGTCTATGGATTTTGTAGATTTATCTCTTAATGGTGTGATGTAGATTGGAAAAATAGGGTAGACTGTTCACCCACGTCTGAACTCCTTCGATCTCTAATGAATGACCACAGGGTGGCTATCATGGGTATAGCACATTAGCGAAGGAAGATAAAGGTATCTCTTATTGTTTGCTTGAATTTATTCCCCACATAGCCCGTGTGCTCTCTCAATGCTTCCATCTTGGACGCTAGCTTCATACCTACTAAATGGCATTTGCTTAAAGAGTTTCTTACACTGTGTTTTCAATAAACTCATTCGTGCCAAACATACAATCATTGCATTCCATAAGATAACATCTTCTTGAGGCATTCAGTCAAAATTTTATCTTTACACCTGCCAAACGCATTTGTTTGAAAGTATTGACTATTTTGAACGCCCGTCCAGTAGCACTGAAATGATTTCTAAGAATACCTCGATTTGTAAGGTGCTCACTGAGTCTTGATGATTGTCACTAAGTCTTGTTTAGTGAATTGTTCTGGCTTTTAAACGCTTTTAAGGGAAGTTTGGATGCAGTTTTTTTTTCTTTTTTTCTTCTTTTAACGCCTGCTTACTGTTTTTACTTTTAAAAGGCCTTTTGTTTAGGCGTGGCATTTACCAAAGTCCTGGGTTCTATGCAATCTGAAATACAACATCCCAGGAAGCAAAAAGATGCGTGGAGGAAAGAAAAATTAACGTCGAATGGAGAAGAGATCACTATCAACAACCATTTGTTCTAGCTGATAATTGTGGGCACAACTTCTAGATCAAATAAATGAATTTTGTTTAAATGTTTCTTATATATTTTAAGCAAATCTACTTTACGCACATCTTACAATCAGTACATTCCATTCAGGATCAAAGCTGTGGACAAAGAAGCTCTGGAAAATTGAAATTTTGCCTGCCAAATGCATTAGCTCAAAAGTATATTTATATGTTGTTGTTTTAAATACGTTGGTTAATGGCATCTGATTGAAAGTTTCTTACATCGTTTCAACAAGTGTTCTTTTGCGCAGGATGGGAAGATGCTGGTAAGAGGTTTTGCAATTATTGCATTCAGAATAAAACTGAGGAGTTTGGCTTCACACCTACCAATTATATTAGTTGGAAAGTTTCCTAAGTAGCATTTATTCGTTGAAATAGAGATTTGAGTGCACTAGTTCATTTAATGTCTCTGCAAAACTCGCTACTAAATTCAAATTTTAGTTTTGACAAGGTTAACACATATCGTTATTTTTTAACCATCCATGGATAATATGATGTTAATTATAAACTTGAGTTTTTGAAGATAATGTCTTTTACCTTATTAAAAGAGCATTTATTCACTTTGTCTAAATTCCTACTTTTGACTCTATCCTAAATCTACGGATTTTAATTTTTAAATTGATGTTTTTAATTGACTTAATGGTATGATAAGATAGTTTTTATGATATCTTTTATCATTTGTTAAGTCAATTGATTTTCTTCAATTTTTATGTTAAAAATTCTTGAATTGGATATCTTGAATGATCTTATATTATTTTTGTCATAAAGGACTCATATGACTTGTCAATTTTGTTTAAAAGGTTTCCTCAAAATAGTTGATGTATTTGGTGTGTTTTCTTTATCATTTTTTTGCAATACGTGACTCTTATTTGTAATGTTTATAGGAAACAGGTGAATTTGACAGTGGAATCGAGCATTGGAGTTGAGCGAAAACGAAAGAAAAATCGAAGTTGAGGATTTGGGCGTTGAAACTTAAAATACATAAAGCATTTTTTAATGCTTAGAGATCTCGTTGCATGCCTTAATTTTCTGTTTTGAATCAACTCACATCTCTTTTTGGGCTCTTAAAAATAACACTTCAATTTTTCGTTGCAAAGGGTTAAAATTGAACCTTAGACACCTACTAGATTTCAATTTGGGCTAAAATTGAACAAGCAACTTCACACTTGATATCAGTGTTTTAAAATGAACTCATCATTGCTTTGGAAATTAAAATGAACATGTGCATTTCATGTCTTGTAATCTTTTTCACAATGTAATATCATATAAAATGTGTACACGCTTCTCTCGCACCTCACGACGATCTTGAGAATCAAAAGTCTTTTTGTGATATTAGGTTGTTAAAAATATTGCCTCCACACTTCAATTTGGGTTTTAAAATCGAACAAAATCTTGTGAGAGTGTGAGTGGGAGCATTATTGCTTATATTCTCTTTCTTTGTGTCGTCAAAGATTGATCGAGTTATGGATTTTGTCTTTGCTTGCTTTTGTTCATCCTAGAGGGCCTACCTTGGGGAAAAAGTATTCACCCAAGGAAACGACTCAACCGGTAACACTCTAAAGCCAAGAGTATTTCCAACTAAGATATAAATCTGGGTATTGGATTAAACGCCAATATCACACGATTGATTCTGACAAGATGGATCTGAAAGGGGACTCTTGTCGTATGGGTCAATCTCCACAAATGGAAAGTCCTTATTAAAACCCATGTGCTAGAATTTTCCAAAATCCTTTAATCTATTTGTTGGTGCAAGAACAGTCATTTTGAAGCCACCCCACACTTTTACTGTCTTTAGTAAAAATGGAAAACATGCCATGGGAGTTTCATGGGTGTTGATGCTTGGTTGTCCCATATAAGTGAGTGTTGTGGAGGGGAGCCAGTGGGGTCAAGCATCTAACCATTCGCTAAAGATAAGCGTAGCTAGACTTGTCCAAGTGAGGATTCAAGAAATACTATCTTTCACATCCATAGGGTTGTACTTGTTCTTGGTTTAAAAACACAGTGCTTTGATTGAAAACATTGGAAAACCAACATTCAACATGAGCATCAAATCTCAAACCCTTTAGGAGAAGCAAATATCTTTGAAAAATTCATATGTTATTGCTTGCCCTTGGGATTCGTATCCTTAGAGGCTTCTAAGCATTTCGATTTCATCTCAATTTTCTCCTACTAAAGTCAACTTTAGGTAACCTTTGCCTTGATTTCCTCGATTTCCACATAATGCACTTTGTGGGATGAAAGAGAATTAGGACATTGGACATTTAGTTGAAAACCTAATCAAGAAGTGTTTGTGATAAAAAATAATCCATTAAGCAAAGATTGAATCAATTGGACCCCACACATGTGCTTGATATCTTTTGATCATATGGTTTTCATGTAAACATTGATCTTTTGATTTTGAATTACTTTTAGAGAAAGGCATTTGCTTAACTCTATCTTGATATCAGAAACCAGTCCTTCCTAGATTCATTTAGGATAAAAATCAAACACTTCATCCAAATTCCAAACATCTATCAAAATCCATCTCATAAAAAACTTTAGAGCTTTTGGAAACATCATTCTAAACCTGGGTAAATCATCAAAATAAAAATCACCTTGTTTAGTTAGGTGTATGGGAATGCATCCTTTCTCATACATTTAATTGAACCAGCAATCCTTTGAACGAGTTCATCCTAAGATAACATCTAACAACTTAGGGTTTACAAGTTTATTATCCAACTCAAACAATCAAAATCAAACCCTAAGTCTAGCATTGATCTAAAGTTCCTAAACGTTCAACTCTCATATCATTCACCCCTTTCATCCTTCATCTCGTCATTGGTCCTAAACACCTTAAAGATCACTTTTACAACAAGGTCAAAACACAAGAAGAACATGGAATACAAACTTGATCCATACATCATGAGTAATCCAAATCAATTGAACTTTCAAAGCCTTACAATGTCGATTGATTATCAAAACTCACACTTATACAATCCATACATGAGATCATTACCTTCTACAAATGTCAATGGCACAAAAAGTGTGAGTATGCCCAAATCAAAGATTGGAACACATTTCCCGATGGTGGATCTAAATCCAAACCTACAAGTCTGTCAACCGAACAATCAATGCATGAGCCTTCAAATGAAAAACGTCATCCCACCAAATCCCTACATGCCAAATGAGAATGAACCAAGTACAAGTTTTCCAAACATGAATCCAAAAAACTTTGGGATAAATATGGTTACAAATAATACGAATATTATTCAGAATCCAAACAAGATGTTAACGACTCCAAGTCAAGGTAACACCATGCAAAATCAAAGTTACCTAAAACAAGGCAATGTGATTCCCAACATCGACAATGTTCAATTTCAACCCATCATGCCAAATTTGAACATCATCCCAAGTCAGAACAATGTCCAAAATCAATTTGTCCATGATCCCATTCAAAAATCACAAATGTACATCCCAAATCTACTTGAACAAAAGCCAAATCAAGGGATTCAAATTCAAAATCAAGATAAAATTTTGCTAGAACAACTTGCTTCACATGCCAAACTAATTGAATTACTGAGCCAAGAGATATCGTCACTCCAAAATCAATACACTCTGCCATTGGTTAATCCATGTCATCAAGGCATTGAGTTGTGTCCACAATCGCACCAAGAACAAAATCTCCAATATCAAGAGGTTAGATATCAACATCAACATCAACAACAAACCCAATTACTCCATCTCAAAGATCAATCGCCACATTTCAAAGATCAATCACCACATCTCCAAAATCAATCACAAAAAGGTCGATTTAAGACACAAATCTCACAAGGTAACAAGCGAAAATACACACCACTTGGGAGACCAATCGAATCAGTCCTGCAATAGTTAGTACAAGAAAATCTCATCAAAATCCCCTTTTACATGAACTATCAAGAACTAGACATAAAACCACTAGGGTATAATGAGAAGCACCTTTGTGATTATCATAGAATAAAGGGACATAGAACATTAGATTGTGTTCGGTTCAAAAAACTCATCCAAGACCTAATTGATCAAAAGATAAACACTATTGGGGACAATGATAGCATTGGCAATCTCTCCACCATGACTGTTGAGAATAAGGATCAAGATCAATCCATCACTGAGGACCTTCAAGCTATTTCTACTTCATCCAATGATCAAATCAACATATGTCAAGAATCACTTTTCAATCATGATCAAAGTCCACCAACCAAAAATGATCCAATCAAAGAAATTCCAACATCACTTGACCCTATGGTTGAAGACATTGGAAATCCCTCCAGCCTAATTGTTGAAAACAATGATCAAGATCTATCCATCAATAAAGATGTTTTTGCCTCATCCAACAAGGCATCGACCAATGATCGTGTTAAAAATGTCTCTACATCACCTAATGATTTAGAGGGCATATCTCAAGAATTTATTCCAAAGCATGATCAATGTCTTTCACCAAGGTCTAGCAATGGTCCTTTCCAAGACATGTTCTCAGATATTGAAGGAATCTTCAACTCAACATTTGATCCAAATCCACTTAATGGTCAAGAGGATATTGAGCCACTTCCCATTCGTAATAAAGACATCCAAGAACCCTTTTTGAGTAATCCATTCTTTGAAACTAACCCATGTCAAGAAATTGATCAAAAGCCTAACAAAAGCAATTCTGAAATCATTCAAGATCAAGAATTTATATCTTTGAGCTACTACAATGATGTAATGGACACTCTCCTATATATACAAGATGTCACAAAAGATGATCATATCCACATAACACATACTCCTCCATCTACACATGAGATGCTTTCTATGGATGGACACATAGATGATCTTCATTCAGAATAGGATTCTTTTACTTCTGACATTATTACACAAAAAGAGCAGGTTATTGAGTTGTCAACATTAGGATCAAATATATCCCAAATTCAGACTGAGGACATCAGGTATGTAGATATCCAACATTATCCACTCAAGGAAGCAGGTCAGATAGAACAAGATATTTCAGAGTTAGTAGAGCAACAAATTGAAATAACATCATCTGCAGTGATCATTTATCAGATAATGCATTTTAAACAAGAGCTCTCAGAACGGGCAGAATCAAAGCATGAGGGTACTACTTCCACAATACTGGGGGCAATTATGTCTCAAGCAAACATCAACATAGAGAGCATGAATAGTCCTTATGATGAAACTAGTGTCAATACTACAACTAGCCACGTCATGAATCTTCATCCACCCATCACCCCATCCACGAATCAAGACCAATGTCAAAAGAAATATTTGAATCAAAGCACAAAGAATGTTATCAAATCAAAAGAAGCTAAGAAGCATAATGGACAAATCAAATACGCATGGATACCAAAACATACAAAGAAAGATTATCCCTATCAAACTCCATCAGTCAAAGAAACTATGGGGCAAGATAAAAAGGGGAAAATTATCCATCAAAGATGTCCACAAAAGAAAAAGTAGGCTTTTCAAGCGACGTACAAGGTGTATGAAGTAGTTGGTCCTAATTCCATGCACACCTCCATATCCACCAATCATTGCTCATCTTCCCAAGTTTGGAGAGTCAAAGATTCCAAGCTGTCAACCAATCCATCTCTTATCCCTAAAAACACTTCATCCATGCCTCCACGCATGATATCCAATTCTCAAATTGACCATGTATTGGCAACGACCCTTTATCATAAGGATTCAGAAGGCACTCTAGCGCGATGTGCCCACCAAGATGAAGTCAACTCTAGTATCAATCAAGCAGATCAAGAATCCAAAAAGTTGTATTCAAGTGCATGTATTCTAGCAAAGAAGCTTCTTCAGGTAGGATATCGATGGCACATTATGAAAGGGGCATCTACATCAGCAACACCTTGTGGTTTAGCATGAATTTAAAATCTTTTAGATAAACCAAAAAAATCATAAAATATGAATATCCAAAAAAATCATAAAATGATTGAAAACAGTAAAGAAAAAAAAATCATCTAAGCTAGTGAAAACCGCATGGGTGACGCTTTGGGAAAGACCATGATGAAAATCTAGCAAACAAGCGTCATGAGTAGAATCAAGAATCTACGTGCGCCAGTTCAGGTGAAAGCATATCATCCCATCCATAATAAATCCAACATTCAATCCATCTTATCCATAATAAATCCATCCATCCATGAGCCAGTTATCCAATCCATTTTCATCCATCTGCATCCATCATCCAAGTTATCTTGATCTTGATGAAAGTTTGGTGCACACTTTACACTTACTTATGGTAAACATCTTGACATGGGTCATTTTCATTTATCTTATCCTACCCAATGTTATTTGAGCCATGAAGCATTATCCAAATGAGCATTCTTTATCTGACCACCTTATCTTATCGCAAGATAATCCTTGACATCTTTTGTGTGCTTACCATATCCATCCATCCATACACCTATCTGATCACCCACACATCACATTTCATACATTGCTAGACACTAGGGGAAGATATTTAGATCTCACTTCAGGAGTAAATCTTGATCTATACCCTCCAACTTATGTGATGATCTGAACATTGGAAAACATGAAACCAAATTGGTCCACCACTTGTGAGAAAAATTCCAAATCACTAGCCCATGGCATATTTTGACAAGAAAATGTTCCTTATCAGTGTTCATCTTTTGTTGAACATCAATCCAAACAATCACTATCAGTCGCATCTAATTTGCACATCAAACATCACATCAAATCATTCAAAAAAAATTTGTTCCAAACCAAGCTTCAAAATCCCAATCAATCAAATCCAATCAATCCATCATCATCTTGGGATATTCATCTTAATCCTTGTGTTGCGTAACACTATCCTTGCATTGTTGTGTATCCTCAACAATGTTATCATCATCAATGCATCAATCCAATCAATCAGCCTTAGCTTTCTTTTCAGCAAAATCCCAAATAGAGCACTGATATCATCATTCATATCCATATCCAAATCGTCAAAATTGTGCAAAAAATCCAAAAACATCCAAAATATTGAAAAATCCAAAAACATCCAAAACATCGAAAAATCCAAAAACATCCAAAACATTGAAAAATTGAAAAACATTCAGAAAACACAAAATCCAAAAACATTCAAAAAACATCAAAATCCAAAACATTCAAAAAATCAAAAATCAAAACATTCATAAAATCTCAAAACCCCAAAACATTGAAAAATAAAAATCAAAACATTTGAAAAATCTCAAAAAAAAAACCAAAAACAGCCTCAAAACATTCCAGAAACGTCAAAAACATCCAAATATTTGAAAAAATCCATCCTTCTCATTTCTCTTTCACTCGAAATAATCAATCATCGATAATAAATTGATCATCACCTTCATCCTTTAGCAAAACAAATAGAAACAACCACAACAGTCAGCAAAAGCAAGCTTCAATCGTAAAATCAAAATTGAAACAACAAACCTTTAAAAACAAAATCAAACTCTTGATCACTTTCAAGCATGTCAATCAACCTTGTATCAACAGGCTCCTATCAGTCAAACTATCAAACCATCATTATCCTATATAATGCATCTCCTAGGATATATCATTATGAAAATGGGCATCATTTTGGATATCACCTTGGATTCTTATCCTATCAAAACACATCCATTTGGCTAGAGGTATGAAGAACATTAGCTTGTTTGTGTACTTTATCTTTTCTTTCGATTTATCTTATTGCACTTATTCCAAGGACCTCTCGATGATATTCAAATAAAGGATTTAGAGAGATAGGAATGGGGCAATAATCATTATCTTCTTGTTTGTTGTGCTTGTTGGACATTCTTGTAAAATAACTTGGCGAATACTTGCTTTGTTAGGTACGTCCTAGCAAGGTTTCAATATGTCAAGTGTGAACAAGGATACTCCTATCTGTTTGTCGATTCAAAGTCCATCGCACTAGGTACAACGCCATCCTAGTTCTTTATACCTTGATGCATTGTATCTATGTGTGTTATCAAACATAAGGTTAGTATCCCTTTTAAAATCCCAATCCTTGATAAGCAAATCATCATCCATTTCTCATCATCATTTCATCATCATCATATTGGCTTGTTGGATCCTCTTGTCATTATCTAATTTCTTGTTTTCTGCACTAACATCATATCATTGATAGTTAATCATCATCACTAGTGCATCCATCCTGCATCCACAAACCATCAACATATCATCCCACATGCATGTTCATCATCATAATATAGATCTGTTAGTCTAAGCATCTCATAAATCATCACATTTGCATAAAACATTTATTACATAATCATATAGGCATTATCGCATCATCATCTCATTTGCATCATCATTGCAATCATCATAACCATCCATTTTGAACCTCTTTATCGCGAGATCAACCCTCAAATCAAATCTTTTCTCTCAATCTCTCAAGGGGGTAATGTACTAGTGTACTTTCCGCTGGGGCATTTGAAAAATCAGGAATTTTTTAGTTTTGATCGCGACAAGTTTATTCTTTGAACCAATGCAGAAAGTACATTGCTTCAAAGAGGGGCAAAATGTAGACACATGAAATTAGCATTGTACACTCAATTCATGTTCATCCACTCATTAAATAAATCAAATTCACATTCATCCATTCATCAGGTAAATCAATTTCAATCTCCTCAAGGTCATCAACTGTATTTAATTTAATCTTATCATTATCACCCTTAGCTAAATAAATCAAATATTTATTTAACTAATTCTTTATCATCTTTCATCTCCTTTTTGATTTAGTTTAATCTTTAAATCTAAAGAAAAAAGTTCAAATCACCTAATCCTCTTTTTAATTAACTAAATCAGGATTAAATCTAATCTAATGCTAATCCTAATCACTTGTATTCTCTAGATTTTGCCACTTGCACATATAAATCAATTTATTGATTTATTAAATCAACATTTTCCATCAACATGGCATCTTTGAGGAATATTCCCTCAAGTTTGAATTCAAATTCAAGTGGACATGTACATCCAACAAAGCAATTAATAAGCTCTTACATGTCCCCCACTCAGCATTTACTCTCAAATTCAAATTTGAAATCTCCCTCTCTTTGGCACATTGACCAAAATGAGCTCATCCTCTAGCCTATCAAAAGTTGACAAGTGGCCTCTTTTCATTGGCTTGTTTTTCATCCCACATTGCTCTCTCATAAGTATTCTTTCAACTTGAGAATCTTTAAATAGACGCTTCATCCTTCAACAAATCCTCCAAAACTCCACAATCTCATGCACAAATGCATCATTATCATCTTAGCATTCCATATCATTCTTCATAGCATTTTCATCATGGAGCTTAAGCAAGGGTTGGGAAAGGGCTATTTTCCACAATAGCACCAATCCACTATGAGATAAGCATACTTCATGTTTTTCATATGTTTATTTAGCTTGCTTTTGTCATTTGTTTGCATTTGGAAGCATTGATGTATTATTTCATAGAGATGTTGTTGTTTGCTTTGTTTTAAACTAACCATGCTAATGTGTGTTGGAGGTTTTAGAAATTTGCAGATTTCACCATCATACAAAAGGTACCTAGAAAAAAGATGTGGTCAAAACAAGCTCTTAAACCTTGAAATTCTACTGTTTAAAGTTCACTAGGACTCATATGCCAAATTGGATAAGTTAGTCCCCATCTAGGGTTTCTGGGTAGGAAATGGAATCTCTCAATGATTTATCTAAATCTTCTAAAAACTAGAAAAACTGTTGTAATGGGACTCATAGTCCCAACGTAGTGATTTAGTCCCAGTATTAGGGTTTGGTTGAAACTCAGGTATCCTCTAGTGGTTTGTTGTAGCTTCTCTCCTACTAAATCTTTGAGTTTGAAAGCTTGAATTTTGGCCTATAGGTGACTTTCCATCAAGATGGAAACTTCTTGACAACTATGAAAACTTTCTTCAATCCTACAATTTAGTCTTCAAAGGATCTTCAAGCTCCAAAACATCTAGATCTATAATCACAAATATAAAGAGAGAAAAAAATGTTGATTTGTTAGTGGATAAGGGTTTTCCTTGGTCAAACCCCATTTTGGTAATAAAACCTTAATGAGAAAGGAAACATGAATGAAATGAACATGAAACATAAGGTGAAACAATTGAACCTTGTTTGGAACTTTGTAGATATGAAAACAAGCATGAAGTGGCCTCAATGGATGTAGATCTTGATCATGTTTCTTGATGAAATATAATGCCTTTGAATATTTGAATTGATCTTGAACAATACATCACAACATTAGATCAAAACCACATGCATGATGTATCAAGCCTTTAATATGATAATGCATCTTGATTGCTGAAACAAATGATGAAGAAATTTTCCCTTAAATGCCTTAGAAATTCTCTTAAATACTCTACAATGCTCTTGTAAATTCTTAGCATGCTTGAATCTTGATTTCTAGGTGAAATAATGATTTTAAACCTTTTTTCATATATGCATTCCATCTAATTTACCATTTATTAGATCCCAAATGCTGACATTCATAAAATTTGAATTCAAAACCCTAAAAAGGGGCCAAATGGGACGGATACACCTAAGGTGGCATATAGGTCCCATCTAGTGGGGGATCATATGCCCAAGGTGGTGTATGGGTCCCACCATAGCTTTTCTAGGCTAAGGAAATATTAGGGGGTTAGAATATTAAGTGTATTTATTGACTATGTTGGGATTTCAGTTGAAATAAGCATTGGGATGCATAATGAAGGGTCTTAAGGGCCTATTAATGATGATGTGAGGGTCATAAATGCAAGAGGGCCCAAAACTTAGTGTGAGGGTGTAAATAAATACACTTTACAACACTAAATTAAGGAAAAAATAGGTCTATTAAGCTTAAAAGGGCCCCAAAGTTAATGTGGATGTGTAAAACACATTACAACTCCAAATCAAGGCAACATTAGGTTCATTTTAATATTAATTATTATGAAATTAAGTGTGAAAAAGGGATATTTTTTCCTACACTACATGTTCTTAATAACTTATCTTCTTTGTGATAACCTTGTGGTGTCACCTCATAATTTGTACACTTGTTCCTTTGGGCAACAACTATGTCATTAAACTACAACTCCTCATTTGATCTCCTACCTTTTGTAGCTTGGACGATGACTTAACTGTGTTTGGCTACTTGGTGGCTCTGATTTCTTTAGCTCTGACCTTTCTTAGAAATTCATTGAATTTGGTAGTTCCTTCTTAAATAATGGTGGCCTTTATTTACCTTTGGTTGTGTTAAACACCTTTGAATTCCTCTGATCTAAAATTGTGATCAATAGCGACCTTCTTTACTTGATTGGATGTATCAATCTTCATCTCTCTGATCGACAATGCTTGGTAGTTTGGATTAATATCCAATGGCTTCTCCAATATTTACTCTAATTTAATCTTTCCTAAAGGCTATGAACAATCAGGCTACAAAACACACTTGGTAGACTTTACAAATATCCTTATCTACAACCTTCAAATTGCAACGATCCTTCTTCTTGCATGGCAACTTTGGCTATGGCTAAACCTTTAATCTTTTCCTTGCACTTTTTCTTTTGGTGGGATGCTCTATGATCTCCCCCTATCTATATGTGATTTCAGTTCACCTCAGTTGCGGATGAATTTTCCTTCTATGAATAACTTGGATACAAACAACAATCTTCAATGAAATTTTCTTTGTTTGGCTCTGATCTTCAAATCCAATCTGGTCTCCAATCTTTGGCCTGATCTTTTCGCTCAACCTTGTGCTCTAATACCACTTGTTGGTAGGAAGAGGAGACAATATATAACCCCAAATGTGTTACTGCACACAAATTCTATTGTTTGATTCAAACCAATTACAACTAGCTTAGATATAAAGGACTTTGATCATTACAAGGATCTTTCTAGATTATACTGGATCATAGACTGACTTGTATAATATTTATTGTTTTTCCTCTTTCATCCTTATCTTGACATTATTCTAGAATATTGTATTATGCCTCTCATTTAATATTATGATCATTACATTGGGATGGGAGAAATTACTACTCCAACATACAACATTTGGGATCTTGAATATGGCTTGCACAATTGTTACAACATCATAAGCTATCCACAACTTGAAAGAAATTATAACATTCTTTATTGTTATCATCTAACTCTATATTTACATTAGTCTTAATGTTATATCGAGCATAACCTTGTAGGGTAAATAGAATGGTTAGAACAAGAAGCACTATCATCATTCTCATAAGCATTGATCCCGCCATAGTTACTGGTGAAGAGTGTTCTTTCACAATGAAAGTTGTTCAAGTTACAAATGAACAACTCAACAAAAACAAAATACCAGTTGATGAGAAGCAGTGAGAGAGAGCAAATGAAGATGGTAATTAGCCCATACAAAGGAGGCCATATTTATAGAGAGGCTATGGGTAGACGATTGGAATAGTTGAATATTGTAAGTTGTTGAAGGAGGACCAATTCAAAATTCCAGTCGCACAGTAGCATATGAGACCGAAGTGTAAAATCTTTACTTCAAATCTATATTTTTCATTGTTCAACAGGTGTGTAATTTTGGTGAATACTATTAACAGTTTCTCATTTGATCTTAGCGATTACATTAACTTTTTATAATGGATAATGGGAATTCATAACATTTGATTTATTGATGCTTCTCTTACTCCACCCATTCTTTTGCACTCCAATCCTCTAGTCATTGTAACACTTAAAAACATCAATTTAAAAAAAAAATTATGTCTTCCTTCTAATAATGTTAAAAGATTAAACCTATTTTTTTTCAATCAATATATATTATCTTAAATAGCCACTGTTGACTATATTAATATTTAAATAAGTGTCACATAATGGTGAGCATTTGTCTATTTAGTATTGTAGTAATTATATTTGTTGATTGGTAGATAAATTATTTATGAAATATTAATTAGGGGCAAGTAAGATAATAGTTTGAAATAATAAATTCTTGCAAATCATATGTAGTGTAGCCATAAGTGACAAGTATCTATTTTTGTATGATTGTAATACAAGTATTTGTTGTATAATGGATGGATGAGTCATGCGAATAATTTAAAGGTTGGTTATATAATAATTTGGGATCAAAAAATTATTGTAAGTTAAATTTATCATGATTTTACTAGGTTTAAGAATATTATAATTGTTAGGGTTGAATTTGACACTAAGCTTGATGCATACTAAATGCAACTCTCATTGACATAGTTGAAGTTGATTTTTTTGTTTATTACAATAAATAATATAAAATATTGATGAGTAAATGATTTTTTTCCAGAACTTTGTAATTTGATTGATTGATTATAAAGAATTCAAACATAAGCATTCAATATGTTGGCTCATAATGATCATAAGATATAGATATAAATTTTAAATTTTAAAAATTCAAGATTGATCGATAAATATAATAGGTTTGCTTCATTTTCTAATTTTAATTTATGTATTAATAATATTTCTTTTCAATTCAAGGGGTAAATGCTTTTGAACGAAGCTATGAATTGGAATACAACCACTCAACAATACCACCCCAATAGGGTTTGAACCTTGGTGGCAAGAACAACGTCACCTTTAAACCATCACACCATGCCAATATCAACAAAGGCTAACATTTATATTAGTAATATTATTATATATATAATTTATATTAATTTTATAATGTATATTTTAGATATATAAACTAATAATATCTAAATATATTATTAAATATTTAATAAAGGATATTTAAAATTTTATTATTTATCATTAATATAATTTTAATATAAAATTTTTAAATTCTCAATTAAGAATATAAATTTAGTATACATAAATAAATATAGTTGAAATAAATAACATGTTGGTTTGAATTTTTTATTTTTATATCAATAATATTATTAAAAATATAAATAGTTCTTAAAATATATTTTTATAAAGTAAAAAATAATATTAGTAATATATTAAAAATTCAAAATACAAATTAAAAATTAAACATATTAAAAAAATTATGTAATGATATATAACACACTAATATTAATTATTAAAATTATGTAATTAATATATTGATTTTATAATTGTATATTTTAGATTTATAAAATAATATATTATAAAAATATATTATTAGACAAGAATAATTTTTAAAATTAATTTAATTTTAATATTAAAAAATATTAATTTGTTAAGAATATAAATTTTGGTCATAATTTAAGCATTAATTTTTATTAAATTAATTAGTAGATCTATTATTGTAGACATGACTTATTTTTTATTTTTATTACATGTGTATATTCTAGCTTAAAGGGAGGAAATCAAAGCTACATATTAGATACAATTTATAAGGTCTATAATTCCCTAATATTTGATCTATAACTTTTTACTTTCTAATCAAAATTTCTATCTCATTCAATCTAGGTAGCATTTCCTTGAATCTAGGATTTGAATCTATTTTCTAGGATTGTGGATAATAGTCTCAATTCACCAACAAATTGTATAGATTTTATCTCAATTTCTACCTTTAATACGATTTCTGAATCAATAAATTTTTTTATTTTAAAATTTAATGATGATTGTCAATTCTAATTTCTTTCTTAGAATTCTTACAAAATTATTTTTTAAAAATTTTCCATTAATGATTGAAGCATCTTCTAACCCTACCTCATTGTATATCTTGTATACAAGAAAAATTAAACCATAAAGCAGACTTTTCGATTGTCCTACTAGTTGGCAATTATTCATACATATATTTATACCACCCTTGCCCTACCATATATTTGTGTTTTCTGACTTCACTTAAACGTTAATTAGTTCAAAACTTTTGAGAGGTAAAAGGAGAAGATTAGAACCTATTCAGCCAAACATGAAAGCTTTTAATTCCACCAATCACTACGTTAATATGAAAAGGTTGTAAATATTAAAATTGCTCTTAAAATAGAAAAAAATCACTGCTGATCAGGAAATGCATTTTTTCCAATTCAATTTATCTTGTAAAATATTGCATTCTAATACTTTAAGTTAACCCCATGTTTATCACTGCAGACTACACAAGGCCAATATTTAATATAAGCGACACTCAGTTTCGTTAGCAGGAGAATATGAATTAGCTCGTTGGACATGTGTATCATTGTTACTGTACATATGAGTTAGAACTCAGAATGATAAGACTCCCATATGCATCCCCGTTTTATTGTTTGCAGCACTTGGGATCTGGAATATGGGTTGCGCAATTGGTACAAGATCGTAAGATGCCCACAACTTGAAACAGATTATAGCTTTCTTTGTTATAGTTATTCTCTGCATCTGTATTTGCATTAATCTTAAGGTTGTATCGAGCAGAAACTTGCAGGGCAAATAGAACGGTTAGAATAAGAACTACTGTCATGATTCTCATAAGCATTGATCGTGCCATATTCACTGCTGGAGAGCGATCTTTCACAAACGAAGCTGTTCACGTTACAAATGAATAACCGAGCAGAAACAAAAGACCAGTTGACGAGAAACTGTGAAATATAATATATCTTGGGAGAGAGCAGATGAGGATGGTATGTAATTCATACAAAGGGGGCCATATTTATAGAGAGGCTACCGGTAGACGATTGGAATAGTTGAATATTGTAAGTCGTTGAAGGAGGACCAATTCAAAGTTTCAGTCGCACAGTGGCATGTGAGACCCTGAACAAGTCTGCAAATATATCAATCCAAATGTAAAATATTCGCTTCAAATCCGCGTTTTTCATTGTCCAACGGGTGTGCGATTCATACGTCAAACTGCGAACGCTTGAGGGGAACATTGATTAAATCTACACTTTCTCGTTTGATCATAGCGATTACTTTGACCTTTCTAATGTAGAATAGGATTTTATAATGTTGGACTTTCTACATGGTTTGTGGGTGTCTCTCTTACCCTTGTACTTCACTACTCTGACTCTCCCCCATCACTGTAACAGTTAATAACTTCAATTTAAAAAAAAATCTGTCTGCTTTCTAAAACAGTTAAAAGTTTAAATATTATTTAAACTATTAATAAATATATTATATATTAAATAATCCTCAAATCTGTCTGTATTTAACCGGTGGAAAGCGTAACCCATATTAAGGAGTTGTGAGTATGTAAGATATTTTGATCAAGTTTAATTCTAGAATGCTTATTGCGAATTATGAGTTTGTATTTCTGTGTGTTTATTTATGAGTTCATATGTTCATTTGCACTCCATCCACCCCATCAGAGTGGCATCAGAGTAGAGAGATTCGGGAGCTGTCACGAATGAGTTGAAAGGAGATTCTAAGTCGGCTGTTGATGGAAGATTATGGCAGAAGTATAATTGCTAGATGAAGTCGCAGCTGTTGAAAGTCAAAAAGAGGCCTGCCAGTGTTTTTAGAAGTCAAATGCATTGATCGCAGCAGTTTATATGCATCATCTTTTATAAGAAGAAATAGATCGCTGGTTTTATCAATGCAGAGGAGGATAGGATGAATGCTTGCCACAGGAAATGGAGTGCCGCTAGCTTTAATCAAAATTATTAGTCAAAGAAATTTACAAATCATAGTTGTAGCTGTCGATAAGGAAAAATACATGAGGATGAGAGAAAGAAAAGAGTGAATTAGTGATGCCAGAAGGAGAGTGCAAGTTTTATTTTATTTGTGCTATCCAACAATCGCCAAAAGGAAAGACAGTAGTCTGAAGGAAGCCACTAACAAAGGATAAGCAAAGCTTGCAAGTGACAGAAGTCAAATAATGTGGAGGAAAAAAAGCATTGAAAACAGCAAAAGAGAGGGATCGTTGTTTTTAATGCAAACAAGGTTTTATGTCATTAGATGTTTGTGGCCACTCAAAGAAAGGCATTGATTCAAGGAGGATATGATCGTTGTCCATGGTATAGTTCGCCAGAGTTTAAAAGGTGATTGTTAGGTGAAAGCATAAATTGATATTTATATGCAGCAGAAAGGTAAATTGTAGAGTTACTCTATTTTCAGAATTTGTTAAAAATAAGTTGCAAAAAAAGTTTGAGTCAAGCCAGTAAAGGAAAGAGATTGCAGATTGTGAAAACAGATCGCTGTCATTGCAAAGAGGAGATTGTAAACCAGGTTACAACCGCAATTGTTAGAGGATCGGTGACAAAGGAGAAATTGTGGAAATAAGTGTATAGGCACACATAGCTGTTTGAACGGACGTAAATTGTTGTATCGAGATCACAAACAAGTGCATAAGGTGAGTTTAAATCATTTGATTCAATGGGTAAAGTTGGAAAAAGAGTTAAAAAAGAGAATGAAAATTTAGTAGTTGGAAACAATTTCTTGGAAGAAGAATTAACAAGGTTTAAAGAACAATTGGATACTGTTAAGAAGAATACAAGACTCTATTTTGAAATTAATAAAGAGATGTGAAGAGAAAAGTGTAAACTTTTAGATGAAAACTATAATCTTGAAAAGGAATTGGAAGAAGTCAAAGATAAAAATGAAAAGTTAGAAGAAAAGTTAAAATTATTTGATGAGGTCAAGAAAGGAATGCAGATTTAGAAGAAAAACTAAAGTTGTTGGAAAAAGAAAATGAATGTCTAAGGACAAAGCCTTCAGTTTATGATGTCTCATGTGGTACAGATGATTTATGTTCTCTATCTGATGGTATATTTGGTAAATTTGATTTTGCTGAAGTTGTTTTTGATGGAGATAAACACGAGTCTGAGAATTGTGATGGTAATGTATTTGATTCTACAAATATTGCTAGTTGTTTTGATGATAATGTTGGTTTCAAAATCATGAAAAGAATGGATTATAAAGGTCAAGGATTCGGAAAATATAGTCAAGGAAGGAGAGAGCCAATTAAGCCAATAATAATGTCAAAGTATGAAGGTCTTAGATATGTGACAAGTAAAGGAAATAATATAGATTTAACAAAATTTATCAAATGAATGGATTTTGTGCAGTGTTTACATTGTAACATGAAAGGACATATAAAAGATATGTGTTGGGATCTACTTCCATGTGCCATATGTGGATTGAGAATCATTCTAATAAGAAATGTTGGAATAGAGAGTGGAAGAAGGATTCAATGACAAGTTATATGAAAATGGATTGTGGATGGAGTTATGCATCAAGATGGCATAAGCTAGCAGGTATGATCAGAAATCTGTTCAAGTACAAATGCTCATATGTGAAAAATGATTGCAATCATGGAAATTCTAAATATTCAAGAAAGATAAATGTTTTGGATCAAAGAAAAACATTGTCTAGCAAGACGTTTGTAGAAAGTTAAATTGCAGAAAGTTCCAAATTGAAGTTTTAAAGATTTAAAAATCAAAGGTTCGAGAGACTGTCGCAGCAGATGGAGGAAGCCAAGAGAAAGGCATCGTGATTGAAGAAAATATTTGAAAATCCTTTGAATCAAGCAAGAAAAAGAGTTGAGCATGTTTGAAGACTTGGATATGATCATTGAAAAGAGATAGAAAGGAGACTGCAGTCATTAGCAAAGGGATTTGAGAATGTCGCAACATTCATGGTTGAAATTAGGGGGGAGTGTTGGAAGATGTAATTTCTACCACTAATGAAAAATATTGAATGAGAAAGACAAAAATTAAATGCAAGTTTCTAATATTCTAGAAGGAAAAGATAAGGATAGATTTAAATATTTGTAAAGACAGGTTGGCCTATGTCCTAGAAGAGTCCATTTAATTTCTAGAATCATCTATGTAATCTCTAGAATTATCTTAAGACCTCTATAAAGAGGCAACTTGTAATGGTTTGAGCATCAAGTGGCAAGATGATCAAATGATCATGAGTAAAGGATGAGTGTTGTAGCATTCAGGAGTTGTGAGTTTGTAAGATATTTTGATTAAGTTTAATTCAAGAATGTTTATTGTTAATTATGAATTTGTATTTCTGTATGTTTATTTCTGAGTTTATATGTTCATTTGTACTCCATCCACCCCATCATAAACTGCTCATTAGTGATTGAAGCTTCTTCTAATGCTAACCTATTGTGCATCTTGTATACCAGAAATATTAAACCATAAAGCATAGTATTTGATTATGTCCTACTACCTGGCGCTTATTCATACATTATATTTATGCCACCCTTGGCCTTCTACTCTCTTGAAAGGTGCATGTCCTGCTTAGATTTAATATTTCGAGCGAATACATTCCTTAAGCTTGTCAAGAGATTATTCTTAAGCATATTTTGAGAATAATATATTGTCTTTTCTGACTTCACTTAAACGTTAAATAGTTCAAAAACAATTAGAGTTAAAAGGAGAAGATTAAAACCCATTCAGCGTAACATGAAAGCCACCAATCACCTCATTGATATGAAAAGGTTGTAAAAATATCAAAATTACTCTTAAAATAGAAATAATCACTGATTGATCATTTACGAAATGTATTTTTTCCAATTCAATTTATCTTCTAAAAGATTGTATTCTAATAGTTTTGAGCTAACTCCATGTTTATCACTACAGATTACACAAGGCCAAACCCTCAGTTTCGTTAGCAGGAGAATATGAATTAGGTCGTGGGACATATTTATATTTGTTACTGTACATATGAGTCTGAATGATAGACTCCCATATGCAGCCCCGTTTTATTTTTGCAGCACTTTGGATCTTGAATATGGGCTGCGCAATTGGTACAAGATCGTAAGATGTCCACAACTTGAAGAAGATTATAATTTTCTTTTTTATAGTTGTTATCTGCATCTGTATTTACTTTGGTCTTAAGGTTATATCGAGCAGAAACTTGCAGGCCAAACAGAACGGTTAGAATAAGAACTACTGTCATGACTCTCATAAGCATTGATCCCGCCATATTCCCTGCTGGAGAGCGTTCTTTCACAGAGAAAGCTGTTCAGGGTACAAATGAATAACTCAGCAGAAACAAAATAGCAGTCGATGAGAAACAGTGAAATATAATATAACTTAGGAGAGAACAGATGAAGATGGTATATAACCCATACAAAGCAGGCCATATTTATAGAGAAGCTGCAGATAGACGATCGGAATAGTTGAATATTGTAACTCGTTCAAGGAGGACCGATTCAAAATTTCAGTCGGACAGTTGCACGCTAGACCCTGAACAAGTCCACAAATTATATCAATCCAAATGTAAAATATTCGCTTCAAATACACGTTTTTCATTGTTCAACGGTTGTGTAATTTTGGTGATGGTGTATGATTCATACGTCAAACCGCGAACGCTTTTTGGAAACATTAATTCCTCAATTTAGCTGAGAGCATGGAATAGGCGTCCGTGTTTATGTAAAATCAAAATCCATCGATTTAGCTGCACTTCGAATTGAAGACAATGTGCACGTTTTTATATTTTTGCTGTTAAATTTTTCGTCTAACTGGGGATGCATAAAATTTTATAACTTTTTCTATTGACTTTGGGACGTGGTCTCATATCGTCTTCTCTTTATGATTTGCGTGTATTATTGTAATGTGAGTTTTGCATATTCATTTTTTTTTTTTTTTAACTTGGACTAGATTTTATATATTGATGTATAGTTAAACGTTAGGTATTTTGTTTTATGTCATTTATTTATCTATTATACATAATATTATATATGTATTCTTTATTTCTATTCATGTTTGTATGCCCCATAACATTTGTGTTAAGGCAAGGAATCATGGACTCTTTTCATGATGTGTGTGTGTCTATGGGCGTGCACATGGACACACGTGCATGCAAGAAAAAGTGAAGCCACAAGAAATATTCAT